>VZRN01001168.1:55893-118955 GCA_013397935.1 Dasyornis broadbenti
CACCACCTAGACCACAGTTTCATATTCAGTTATTATGTTTTTAATAGAATAATAGAGTACTTCACAGCAGAAATGTAATACAAAATGTTAATATATGGAAGATACAAATTTGATCCTGCAGAAATAAAGGATAATAAATATTAGCCAATGTACTAAAGCACAACTAAAAACAGCTGAATAGGAATCTATCAGTGAAAAATCCTGTGTGTCTTCATGTAATTTTACTAGAATGCAAATTAAATTTATCTAAGTAAAACCTGCTTTTGTTCAAACATGCAGTGTTGGTTTAAAAAAGTGTATATTAGTAAAAATAGAAACAGCAGATACTAACAGGAACAGCTATCATACTTACTAGTTAAGCAAGTTCCCTAACTGACTAGTGGCAATGTCTAAATTTGCAAAACATGTTATTAAAATATTCTGTGTCAGTCTTTTACGGCAAAGCATTGTGCCTGTACTATATTTGCCAAACATTTAGTTAGTGATTCAAATTTCCTTGGCTATATCTTATAGTAAATCGGTATGCATTTTTTAAATTTCTGACAAGGTGTATATAACCAGTTACTGTTTCCCTCTTGCACTAACCCTGCCACTATTGCAGAATGTAGGAAATCAGGATATAGCATTATCATTCTCTCCTTTTCATTGTATTTTTCAAAATGCATACTGATAAGACTCAATAGGCAGATGTGTGAAGACTGAAAAGTGTTTCCCAATCAGTTAAAGAAATATTCCTTTCTGTACCAAATTAACCTCTAATTCCCAAACTCCCTCTAACTGCTAGTAAGAAAGCCCTGGTGTTTTGTTTTGCATTCAATAATTTCTAGAACGCTAAGAATATCAGAGTATACAAGACATCACAGGAAGCAGAACACAACACTACTCTTGCAATACATGTATGGGATCATACTCTCAGCCCCAGTGAATCAATGGGCTTCCTGGTATATGAATGTCATGGGACATAATCTATAAGGGAGCTTAACCTGACTTTTCCGTGATCTCCGTGTAGTTGCTTCTGCTTCAGAAACCAAACCTGTCTTTCTGTTCTTTTATGTTATTGCAATGCTGGGGACGCATCCTGGGAAGAGTCTGAAGGTGGCACGGAAATCTCTGTATTCTCCTTTCACACATAATGTCCAGGATTTCTGAAATAAAAACCAAGTATTGATAAGCACCATCCTCTAATGGGTTTCAAACTGTTTTAGAAAAGGTGGAAAATCATGAATACACTCAGGACTATCAGCAAAGCTAGGAAGAGAAATAACATGCTTGAGTATACATGTAGCAACTGGGCCTCAGGAAGTTGTAGTTAATCCTGCTGTCCTTTCCACTATGAATTCATTCCCACTGAGGCAGGAGTTTTGGACTCATCTAGGTAGTTACATGGACTCATCACATCAGCTCTAGTAGCACTTATTCTGCAGTCCTGTTTGACTGTCATATAGAGAATATTCTAACAAATATCCCAAAAATAGTATAGCCATACCTGTTAATGAACATTAGCATTAGGAACTCTAAAATGGAAAATATAAATTATTTTTTGCGTGGAGTAACAGACAGATAAGGGGATCGCTCTTCAGTGAACAGGGATATGTTACAGATGTATCTACACTGAGGCAAAAAATTAGCCTTATTTCTGTCGCATTAAAAATCTGGTAATTAATATATTTCATATCTATTTGTGTGTTAAAAAGCTCTTTCAGATAGAGGTGGAAGGATTAATTTTTTGGCATCCCTTCAAATTACATAGCTAAAGCACAGTTATTTAGTAATTACAATTACAATTGTAGAGTAGTAATATTTTCTGTTCTTACCAGTTACCACTAATTTCCTGGTTGTATTATTGTGTGCCTAATTATGGTGTAATTACAACAGAGTTAATTTGTAACATTAATGGACTCAGTAAAAGTATTGCAATGAGAAAAGACAATGAATAATACACTTATGTAGTGAATTACCCAGTAATGTTAATTAGTTCTAATTAGTTATTGAGAGGGAGCTTGCAGAGCAATTCTGCTGTAACTGCACTGCAATGAAAGTACCTCTATTGTAAACCACAGGAAGGTTTCATCAAGGCTTGAATGAATTCCATTAGAAACAAACAATGCTCTTAAACTGGGGAAAAAAGCATTTGAAGCCATGTATACAAAATTCTTCAAGATGTCAATGCAACTCCACACAGGTAAAACAAAGGAACAAACAACAACCACAACAAATCACGGAAAAATGTTCCCAATATTCTTGTTGGAGAGGTAGGTGATCTTGACCAGAGATGCCCAAATTAAATTATTTTAGGAAGTGAAATCAAGGCATTCTCATTGACTTGAAGCTTCCCAAATGTCAGCAGAGCTGATGACCCCTGGCACATTCCTTCACCTTCCCCATTTCCATCTCCATCAGGTGCCCTGTGCTAATCCAGGTTGTATTGAGTGGAAAGCATAAGGAGTTATTCAGGGCCTTGGTCACACCACCTCTTCCCCCAGGCCTCACAGCAGGACATCATGTCCCCTCCATGGTGTGACACCCAGCCTGGCTTCAGCACTGGGCAGGTGCGGAACAGATCGAGGCTTCCTCTCCTGCTCTCTCTCCCTCCCTTTCACACTGGAGACAACCTCCAAAGGGGCACAGATAGATGCCCATCCCAGCCCAACCCCATATCTCTCTGCCTTGTGCCAGTTCCTGCCAAGCCTGGATGGAGCCTTTCCGACCCGGACGCACATGTCCTCCCACTGCCAGGGCTCTTGGCTGAGCCTGTCCTGCCCTGGCACCAGGGCAGATTTCCCCAGCAATTCTCTACCCAATGGAGAATGGACTGTCTGGGGAAGCTGAAAAGCAAAGGCAGGAGAGCAGAGCAGCCTTTTGGGCTGGATGTGCCACAGGGCTGCTGCTGCTGCTGCTGCTGCTTTCCAGATTAGCATGTTTCCTTTTGCAAGTATTTACAGATTGGACATTCCTCTTCATATCAGTCAAAATTTTGTGAAGAAAGTTCAGATCAGTACAGAGCTTTTCCAATGTTCTTAGCTTATTAGAACAAAAGTGCAAAAACACAGATAAACTGTAGCTTTGAAAAGTTTAAAGTCATCTAAGAACATCTATTCACAATTTGAAAATAAAATATTCAGATTCATAAATGTGTTTGCTAGGCTGCAAGGTTTTCCTAGTTAGCTTTGATTTTCCTAGTTAGCTTTGTAGTCCATGAAAGAAACTAAGTGTACCCACACACTGTGAGTCAGTCACCTGTTCACTAACTTGTCATTCAAATTAACCTACTCATTTCCCCACATCTATAACTCCCTCAAATGCTTCCTTTCCAGTTTCAGGCAAAGCTGGACACAATTAATAGTTTAGGCAAGCAAATATTCCCCCAAAACTCCCATTCAGCTATCAAAGGGTTTCAGATTCCTCTTGGTGACTCATACATACAAAATTTCAGTACTGAAACATTCAATTTTGCAAAAAAAAAAAGTCTTGCTCTGTTTCTCTTTGTATTAAATTTCTCATTACTGAAAAAGGGATATGGAACATAATTATTAATGCAACGTGGATTCTCAAAAACACACCAAAAAAGGAGGAGGTGTGGGGAGGTGGGATAAGAAAGGAAGTATTTTTATTTTCTGCCTCACAGGAAAATAGCTATTTACATTCTTGACCAGATCAGTCATTTGGGTATAGTAGGTTTATGACTTATCTAGGACTACCTCTTTTATATTTCTTAGAGAAATATTCCAAGTATCCCCACTGAACTGCATCATCTGTGTTTGCTTCTTAGCTTCAGTCAGAGTCCTATGTTACATATCAAACAGAAGGCACTGAAAAGCTTTGATATATCATATGGCCATAAAAAATGAGGAGACAGACGTTGTTTATTACCAAATCTCTCCTTTTGACTAAAAGCTTTGAGACTCTGACTGTAAATGTAAGAAATTCTTCTTCATTATACTGTGTCTAAAAGTAATGTGTACTGAAATCCAAAATTATTTCAACAAAAGCAACTGCTTTTATTAAACTCTCAGCCAGAAAAAAAAGCTGATGAAACTCTTTTGAATTCCTTAATAGCTTGTGTTTCAGATGTTACTTTTTTCAACACTTTTGCTTGCATGTTTTAATAGATAGATAGCACATCACATTTTATTTTCACTTTAATCTTTAAATTAGTATAAATTTGAGGTAGGTTTCATTTTTCAAGAAACTAGTTTCTTCTGCAGCCCAGAGCACGAATTAAAATCTTCCATTGAAATCTGTCCACAATTGTAGGCTAGAGACAAGTTGCGTTTATTTTTCATGGACTCATAAATGATTTAGAAAGGTGTAAGAGAAAGAGAGAGGAATCAGACTGCAGATCTTCTGTGTAGTTCTCATACATATCAAATTTTTACCAAAAAATCCCCCCAACAATAAAATGCAAATTACAAATAAAAGATAAAACCTTTTGAAATGCTTTAATATTAATTTGGGTGAAAAATGTATTTTCAGACATGTTTACAATTAGGACTATTTATGTCATTTTCACACAGAGAAACTGAATACAAGACTTGCATATTTCAAAGAAATCAATGTTTGAAAAATGGGGTATTGTAAATTATTGCTATTTTTAATAAATGTAAAGGACTAATCATCAAAATCCCAATTATGATAAAAATAAATTTTGAGAATTGACTTTCCCTATATTTTTTTGATTGTTGTTTCCCAGTCTTCATCTTAATCTTTGGTTGTAAATGGCCTTGTGTCTAAACCATTGTTATGCAACTGCAGCCCAGGAGCCTCAAGTTCTGCTCTGGTCAGCTTGATGAGCCTGGAAAAGAGCTGCGACACTGTTTCTTTCTGCCGAGATCTGCAGCTCTCCCTGAGCTGGTGCAGAACATCTTGCAACTCTTCACAGTATTATTTATATTATAATAATAATAGTAATAATAATGTATTGCAATACTTTGTCAAACCATCCCCTGCCATGAGGTGCTCCATTTACATCTTTGAAGGAGTTGGATGTGGGAGTCCATGTTGTGATTTTTAACAATCTTACCAAGAGGTGTTTTCCAGGTGGAAGTTTTCTCAAAATTCCTGATGCTGTAAGCAGGAAAATTAAAAAAGAAAATACGAATTTTAATGATTATTCAAAGTTTTAAGACAGAAAGCACGTGAGTAATTACCTCTGAAAATGCTTAAAATTAAAAGCAAGATTATTTTTATATTTTTTAATAAATAATTTTATATATGTGTCTGTGTGACTTTGAATTTTTTGGTTTTTCCTCTTTTCTCCCTTTTTAAGGTTTTGGATTAGTAATAGCAAAACTCATCAAAACTTCATTGTGTTCAACTACATAAGTTGATAAACTGTAATTTCTCCCTTTAACGTCTTCAGAGTTTTCTCCGCTATTTATCAAGTGTTTTAAAATGCTTCAAAAGCATTTAATACATTCAAAAGTAAAACAAAAGAGAAGAAAATTAGTATAATTTCATTAATGTTGAGACATCAACTAAAAATCACAGACCACATTTGCTTCATTGTCAAGATTTAGCCAAGAAGTTGTCTTAGTATGAGTGTAAAATGCCTGTCACCACCACAGAGAATTTTTAGACCTTCTGTAAATTTAAACCATCATCAAATTCATAGATTCTGAATCATTAGTTTGAGCATTACCAAATAAATACATCGAATTTATACTACTCTAGATTAATTTATTTTAAAAAATAGTAGCACTTGGTGTTAGGAATTTCATTAAAACACAGGGTGAATCACTATTGCTAAGAACCTTTCTCTAGAGAATCGAGTAGTAAAAACAAACAGACGTAAACTACCACCAAAAAAACCCAAGACGGTGACTCAGACCTGTTAAGAGTACAAAGTGTGCAAAGATGGAAAAATACAGCTGCCATACAAATCTTGTTGCCATAGTAACAGCCCATTTCAACCAAATAATCAGAACACCTCGTATTTTTAAGAGGTTGACAACTGAAAGCTGAGCAAATATGGTTACCAAAACCTAACATGAGCAGAAGCTGTAATACTCCAATTCAAGAAGGCTGAAGACCTGAAGGATCAGGAGATATGCAAGAAAGTTCTACAGAAGCATAGCAACTTTTTAAAGTGTGCTTTCATATTAATGATGAACTCAGAGCAGCCACAGTGTGATAAGTAACATGGAGGTTGTTCATAAATCGCTATGAGAACAAGAGGGCCCCAGTGGTTTCAACATCCTGCTGGCAAAGCAGAACTTGCACATCCTGTTTGCATTAGAGCTTACAATATGCAGTTTGCATAACCTGGGTTATTGCCAAGTTTGTAGGGGGAAGATGACCTTGTGAACGTGTGAGGAAGACGCTGAACCTTTCTCCCGATGACCACCAGGGAGCAGCAGACGACCCCCTAGTAACAACACTACGCAGAAGGGCCAGCCACTCCCCTGCGTCGCCAATCAGCACAAGTTCCTCCCCTGACTCCAGGAGACTCCTCCCCTCCTTCTGGAGATTTCTGTGTTCTTTGTTCGCCTATTGGTTTGTTTGTATTAGTCCCTCCTTATGTTCCTTATTATTGGTTTCTTGTACCCCTGTGAACTATACCATTGGTCCTTTGTATTTCTGTGAACTGCATAAAGGACTGTCGCTAACGAATTGTGGGCGCGGTGTCGTGGGTAGAGAGGGACTCGCCCAGCCCGCCCAGCGCTGCTTTGGCCAATATCCGCTTGCTTAATAAATCTATAAATTTGAATTGGATGTAGTCTCTGATTGATTTATTGAGACCCAATTTATGACAACAGTACAAATAAAACAACCCATTAAAATACCAGAAGATTTTTCTTGATCCAGGATATACAGTTGGACTTTTCCTCTTATGGATATCAATAAAGTAAAGAAAACAGCACAGAAAAGCAAGTTGAGTTATGTAGGCAGTGTATAGTGCAAATATACAAAATGAACATGCAGCAACTCCAAGAACTTGATATTTTATCATTGAAAGCTATTATTTTTTCATTAATTTGACTGAGCTTTTTTGATTTATCCCAGCTGAAAACGTGACCTTTATTCTTTAAAGTATTTGGTTAATTTCACTTATTGGAAATATTTTGGCTAATTACAACTACAGGGTGGGAGTAAGGTCAAATAAGAACAAGAGTTTTTCACATTTCACTTCATAGTACACAATTAATTTTAAGGGTCTATGAGGATTGAACTATATTGTATCTGATAAAAGAGAGAAGTTCACCCCAAGTCTTCACAATTTTAACTAAAAATGGAAATATTGGTACACACTGCCCACATACCACACAAGTCACTTGTTTCCCCCTAGATGACACTGATGAAAAGGAGTTTTTTGGTTGGTTCTGGTAAGGTCATTAGACAGCTTGAAGATCATCAATAACTCCAGTGTCTATAGGTTAACTTCATCCACAGACCACTTTTAAGCTAACTAGAGTTCACCCAATTTCTGTCAGCAGAACAAGTGTGTATCATAAAAAGCACATACTTAAATGCTTTTGCTAAAGGGGGACTAGTTAAGATACAGTGCAGAGAAATAAAGGCACTCAAGTACGTTAGGCAAATTTTCACTCATTCTGAATTCTCTACTTCTACAGCCTTCACCCCTAACAAAACCTAAATTTATTTATACACTTAATGTGATGAAAATAATCTGTAGTTGTGTAAAGGATATATATACATATTTTTGATATGTATATTCAGTGCTCAGTAAAATTCAGCTGGAGATTCTGTGACATAAAACTAGAAAAATGTAGAGTTACATTTTTCACAGAAGTATCCTACTTCTGACATTTTACATATATGCATTAAGATAGATAAGATTTTTATTATATAATTGCAGCGTGGTGAGTAATAATGCTAAATTATTTGACCTTTCTTCTAACACATCTCAGATTCTATAAAATTTTTCACTTAGTGGAAAGATGTGCTATTAAAAGAATAGAATAATTTGGATTTGTTACTGTCAAACAGTAAGATCTCCTGATTTTTCTACTACACATTTTTATGAAATCATAATTGGAAAACCTACCAAAAATGAAATTAAAGAAATTCTATTGCAATACAAACCTAGAAAGCAAATGGTGCAAACACAAAAAAGCTGCAGAAGTCTGGGGGTTTTTATTATGACTTGCTATGAAAACATTCCTTTTTGAGTTCTTTTTAAGACTTATTAGGTGTATCCAACAACAGAAAAAACAACACTAGGGATGTTGAGATTTCCATCCTGGCTGATTTTTTTGCCTATATACAACTGGTACAGACACTTTTGCCTTCTCAAAACTGTAATGAAGGTTTGCAATTACTGTGTTCAGAGGTCTTCTTTCAGTTAGGATTTATCATCCACTACTTAAAACCCTCAAAATGTGCGTGCAAAATAAACATAATTATGGCTGAATGAAATGAAAGTTGGGTTTATTTTTGCTTGAGGTGTGGTTACTTCTTCAATATTAATGGCATGTAACTCACCATGGAAAATATATATTCTGAAACTCATTCTTTTCTTTGTACCTGTTCTTCTTAGTGCTGAGAAAATGAATTATTATTAACATGATGAGATAAAAACCAAGTTAGCGGGATGTGGAACTTCAAGTACTCACACAAATGCAATTTGAATTACACAATTCAAATGGAATATTTTCAATTATAGTTGTTATATAAAGTATGAGATACTTATGGTGCATTAAAAATACTGCTTTCCATCTGTGTGTTTTATATTCTGCACCAGTGACTGTTAAGTTCCGACAACAAGCCCATTATCCATAGTCTATTCATCCACTCAAAGCAAAGTTAAAATACTGGAGTACTTTTAAGCAGCCACACAGTGTGTGAAGATAGGCTGCATCAGAATAGAGAAGATATACCACTCCTTTTTATTATGATTGCATACAGTTACAGCAGCAACTTAATGTCAAACTTCATGAAACAGCATAAAAACAGTGTTAAAATTAATCTGTGACCTTCATAGACATGTTGCTAAGATTCTCTGGTGTGGGGTTTGCGTGACTTTGTGACCCAGACCCTGCAGAGGCCAGGGTCTGCCTTACAACTCTGCTTTTCTCTCAGTTCTCTCCTGTATGCTCTGAATTTGCTCTGGGGTGATGCTATGTGGCAGGTGATGTAAACCTGCAACAATCAACAGCCAAAAGTACAGGTGGAAGAGTTAAATGTCACAGAATGGACTAAGAGCTGCATTTCAGAGCTAGATGTGGTTGCCCAAGCATCTCCGGTCAGAATCAAGTGACCCCACCTTGTCATCCCCAGTCCACATGTTGCTGCTGGTGAAGGTTTCACACAGCAGAGAACGATGTTATGTATTCTGGGGCTCAACTCCCACCACTTCACAAACAGAAAGTGATCAATTCCCAAAAACTGTGAACAACCTCAAGTAGGGAAGACCCAGGTACAAGAATACACAATATTATTTTAGAATCATAAAATCATTAAAGTTGGAAAAGATCCCCAAGTTCATCAAGTCCAGCCTGTGACCAATCACCACCACACCACCATATGAACTAAAGCAAAGCACTAAGTGCCATGTCCAGTCATTTCTGAGCCTGACCCTTATCCGGCTATACCCTCCTTTCAGAGAGTTGTAAAGAGTGAGAAGGTCCCCCCCTGAGCCTCCTTTTCTCCAGGATGAGCCCCCAGCTCTCTCAGCGACTCCTCATCAGACTTTTGCTCCAGACTCTTCCCCAGCTCCACTGCCCTTCTCTGGACACGTTCCAGCACCTTAATATCCTTCCTGAGTTGAGGGATCCAGAATTGAACTCAGGATTTGAGATGTGCCTTCAAATTACCTCTAGCAAGGCCCTCAAGTGCCCAGCACAGGGAACAATCACTGCCCTGGTCCTGCTGCCACACTATTGCTGATACAGGCCAGGATGACACTGGGTACCTTAGTCACCTGAGCACACAGCTTTTCTTCCTTCTTACAGAACCACTCATAAGATCTGAGTTCTGAATAGAAAGATTAGGCTATAACTCTCTGCATTTTTAGTTTGGATCCTGGTTGTTGCAGTATTTGGCAGAGTCACCATAGTCAAATTCTAAAAAAAAATTACAATTTTGTTATTTGGATGGAAAAGTTTTAAGATGCAAGAAAGAAACTGAATGTAAAACATTTTGTGTTACTGATGCCAGAGTCATTTTTGCCTCTTTCCTTTTATATATTTGTAACCTTCCCAGTACTGTTCCCTACCCTCTTCCCCAGCTAGAAAGACCAAACACATTCCAGAGCTCCACACCTGGGGGATACAAGGCCCCTGTCCTATCTTGATTCTTCCTGGGAAGCAAGGTCTTCAACACACATTTTCATAAACAAGTACAGATAGTACCAAGGGGAGGGGGCTCCAGAGAAGGGGCCTGACCTAGGGGGAATTGCATCACCACTTGCCCTCCTAATTGATGTTTTTTATCAATATTCTAATTTCCTTAAACCTAAAAAACTGTATTCACTCCTGTGGGGGTGGGCTTTTGTGGACATTCCTCCATAACTGTCCCTGGAGTTCCAATAAAGATTCATTTTTCTATTACCTCTTTTATTAGAATTATCTCGAGTTTCATTTCTAGGCTGAAAAAGGCAACATTACCACTGGGAAATCTGATGCACAAAAAAGAATTACAGCTATGCAATCCTTCCTAAAAATGAAAGTTTAGTATGAAATATGCCCATAGGAAATCTTTAAAATATTCAGTTTGCTATCTGGAAAGTCAGTATTTATGTGGTCTTTGAAAAGCCATAGTCTTTATTGTGAGTTTAACATTTTTAAATGCAGATGAATTTGTACACACCTCTCGCATAATTATGTGCTCCATTAGGTCCCAAGTGTACAGAAGTCTGAACTCTAATTGGATGGCATTAATTATCCTCTGCCAGGAATACAGTTTTCTAAAGGGTTTACCCAATCATTTAGTGTACTCACAAACCTAATTCTCAGGCTAGTAATCAAATCATTGCTATTACCAAGTCATCGAATATTCCATTTGTTAAGGCTTACTCTGGAGTTATCTATATATTGATAAAAGTGAGAAAATACTGAACTCCATAGTTCTCCTCAGATGAGGGAATACAGACCAGACAGACACAGGAGAAAGAATGGGACTATCACAGTCTGCTGATGGTGAATAAAATGTGACTGTGTATAATCAAGACCAGGGACCAAAATTACCCTAGGAGCAAAAATTTAAGGAAATCCAAAAGGGGGATGAGACTGAAAGTTAGAGGCTTCTAAGAATTATAAATTAAGGGAATAAAAGCTGTAAGGCATAGCAGGGAAATGGAGGGAGGAGCTGATCCGTAAGCACGGATAATGAGATCTAAAAATCAATCCCGTAAATTGGGTGATCCCTACTTAGCATTTGTATTAAAATAACATCCAAACCTTCAAGGATAGAACCTAGGACAGCTATTACTTTACTTAGATACCCTTGCAATTAGAAAGTTTATCACAATGTCTAATTTGAGCTCAGTACTTGTCATGTTGTTGGGAAAATAGTTTCAGCTTAAGCAATTTTATTCAATTACTTTATTGCAAATTAATATAAATTTAATTAGTGACTTGGGTATTGTGGAAAAAAAAAAAAAAAGAAGACAATTAAAATTTTCCCTTAAGGAAATACCTGACCTCTTCTCCGGCTCAGTCCAACTCTTTTCATTTCTAGGCTTGACTTTCCCCACTGTCACCACATTACACTCAGATACACTCCCAGTCCCCTTGGCAAGGCGTCTCTCTAATGGTTTCTTATGGCATTTGTATATTTATAAACTTATAGTGATGTTGGGGGATTTTAAAATGTTTTATAGTTTTTTATGAAGCCATTTACTGTAATCTTGAGCTCTTCCTCCACAGAACCGTTGTCAATTAATCCCTATCTTGATTCTGCAAACTATTTTGTTAATAGTGCAATGTCAGGTTACATTTCATCTATCCCATTTCTGCAAGCTGTCAACATAATTCTAAAATGACATTTTACAGTACTTGCAACCAATCCTGTTGTATTTCCAGGCAGTCTCCCGTGTCACTCAGATATTTCCTAGAAATGATGACTAGTGTTTTTGGTGGCCTAAATTCTCAACTACATTGATTCTGGAAAACACCTCTTCATAAAATTTCTTTTTGTTTCTCTTTCTCTGAAAACCTGAGCATGCTTTTTTTTTTTTTTTTTTTTACATTCTATTCTTTCCATTATGTGCAGTAAAACACCCTTCTGATCATATACATACAGCAAGAACTTGTGGAATATCTTTGAAAGTATTTAGTTCCAGTTAGCAGTAAGGCATTGGTTAAAGAAGTGCTAACAATCCAAAATGAGGACAATAAGAGTTAGAGACCCCCCTTATCCCAGCTGTCCCGGAGACACCAGGCTCAGCCATATACCCTCTACACTCTCTCAGAGCCTGCACTCTATCAGAGGCCACTGCTTGTGTGTCATGCCTTGAAGACTTGGAAAAATGCAGATGTTCCGCTGAATAATTTTTAAGACAAAATAAAGAAAAAACATTTAGGAAGCTTTTTTTTTTCTTGCTGACAGCGCTTATCTGGTTTTAAATAAAGAGAAAATAATACCAGGAAAGGATATTCTTTGTGGGCATATTTCAAGACATAATTCCACTTGCAAAATAAAGCTTTAAATTCAATGCATTCTTTTCATACTGATAAGAAAATCTTCCATAATCATAGGCCTATGAAGCAAAGAGTAATCAATATGAAATGTTCCATAAACCCCTTATTGTATCACATCGTGGTTCATCAGAAAACCCATTGGCTAAACTCCAAGTTAGGAAGAGTAAGGCAATCAGTAAACTTTTCACATCCTCCTGGTGTGGAGAGCATGCCATTGCTGATGCTATGTTCAGATTCCCTGCCAACCCGGGGGCTAACCTGACAGGGAATGTTGGTTTTTGTCTCTCTGTAATTCACACACACACACACACACACACCCACACACACACACACGCACTCCTTTCAGATCCTCAACCAACCCACCTTTCTAATCATCCTTCTCTGAGTTAATTATCTTTGCAGAAATGCTTCCAGTCTGGCCTGATGTAAAACTTTTCTTTTTTTAAAAAAAAAAAAAAAAAAAAAGTTGTTAAAGAGAAAAAAATACCTGAGGCTGTATTTCAGCCTTGTGAAGTTTTACCCTCACTTGTTGATTGTCACAGTTATTTATGTGTTTTAATGTTTTCTACAAGTCATTTACAACATATATCATCTTGTTCTGAAAGAAATAGGTTTTTTATTCATCTTATTAAACGAGAGCTTATTGGACACCAAGTGTGTCCACTTCTAGGCAGAGGGAAGATAAAAATACTTTGTTATCGTGTTGTTAGCAGCATTTCATTTCCAACTGTTAGACCTTCATTCACGTCTGCTAATGTAATAAAATTAATCCTGTAATTTTAGTTGCTTAATTTTTTATTAATGACAGTATGATTTCTTAGCTATGCTGTCCATTTAACAGAAAAAATCTTTTCTCTCCCTGTGAAAGCTAGCAAGTGAGAGGCAAATTTGATTTTTCCTACACTAAAAAGTTCTGTCTTTTCTATTTCCTTTCAACCCACTGACAGCTGAAATGAAAAGAGCTGACTGACAGCTGCCTACCAGCCTGTGCACACCCCTAATTACAGCTGTTCTACAGGGTTATGCACATGCTTACACTCCTGTATGCAAGGTCTCAGATTGTGATTTTTCTTCTATATATAAATCAATATAATCTTTTTCAAATTTGAATCATTACAGCAGGCAATGTAAACCTTAAGACTGCCAAAAAGGGAAGCTCTCTGACTTCTACTAAGTAGAACAACAAAGTATTCAAAAGCAACTGAATAAAATTTGTGAAAATATTTGCCCTTTCTTCCGTATGTGCCATTCATTTTTCTGATCATCTGTTCTTTTGTCTCCTACCTTATATTTTGTTACTTCAGTCAACCCACTTAGCAAGACTACTTGTAGCACAGGTTTGCAGATTTGCAGATTGTAACTCCAGGCTGAGTTACAGACCACCAGGAAGAGATACCAGCCACATCAAAAAAAAGTATCTCTCTCCTACTCCTGGCTGGGTCAGGGAAAAAGACAATTGCTTTCCCATTCTCAATTCACTTATTCTGTTGCTGGAGTAGAAGAAGGAAATGCTGTCTCCTCTACCCCACAAAGCACAAGATGTGAAATTCCAAGAGGATGGTGGAAACAAGTGCTGGCATTATTAAAACGGAAGGCAAAAAGAGTAAGTTGCATCAAACAAGATGTTCTGAGGAACACACTCTGTGAGGAAGAAGTCTCACTGCAGGTGGAAGTGCTGCTACCAGGTATGGTGCTTGCCTTATGTCATGTAGAACAGACCACCTGAAACTTAAGGAGATTAAGACAGTTAATTGAAGCTGAACTCTAGCAAATGTCCAAATAAAATTACTTGGGGTTTGGGGGGAGACTGTAGAAGTTTTGCCCAATTTAACTGCAATTCTCTGAAAACTTAGCTTCAAGTAATATACAAACACAGTCCAACAATGTATCAAACTCTGTAAAATATTACCACATCTACTAACAATAACAAAAAGGTTTTTGGGAAGAATTGCTTTGTCCTTGTTGGCTAACATTCATTTGCTTCCTCAGAAGCCTTTGATTTGGATTCATCCCTAACCTCAAAGGTATTCCTCACTTCGATCTAAGCACAAATAGTCATGCTCAAAGGCTTACTGTAGATTCCAATTGAGTTTCCTTCAATACATAATGCTTGTGAGAAACAAAGACAAAGCTTAGTGAGATTTAAAGGTTTACATTTTATCCTTAGAATGGTTTTATTTAGAGGTAATCTGCTATGAAGTGAGTGTACATACAGTAAACAGTTTAATCTGGAAGACATGAAACTATTTCTAATAATAAGTCCATCACCTCAATTTTACTTGAAATTATAATTTCAAAAGTATTCCTATTCCTCCTCTCTTATGTAAAAAGGCAAATTCACACAGGATCTTTTTTAAAACATTATTACTTTTTCCTTATTTTGTCCATCCCGGACTCAAACAGTGTACTGATCACAACTTATATCTAGGAAATTATTGTTTCTTCTTACTTTCTTATCTGCCTGTATAAATCTGTAATCCTCTATTAGCAAGCATCCAGCTATGAATGAAATAGCTTTTTTATGTAGTTCCTCAAGGTAAATACCATTTTCTCTAGGTAAGTACTATCTTTACGGACTATTCCTCTGCTGGAAAGGATTTGCAATGCACAAGTCTGCAATGTGCTATAAAATAATTCTAATAATGTAGGTCCTTGGTCTCTTTTAATACCTTTTTTTCTTCCTGAACAAACCTTTGATTCTTTTTAATTTATTTATAAGGAGCCACAGAGATTTCAAAGTTTGCATTCCATTATTTGCTCTAATATGTAAACATTTATTCCAGAAATTATTTACTAATTGGAAGCTTGAAATAGTTTCTATTAATAACACACACTTTTATTTTGGAGAATAGCAAAACAAAAACCAAACAAAAAAAATTTTAAATCATGAGAACAAAAGGTATCAACACGCTAATGAGTTTCCTGAGAAAAATCCCTGTCTGATTTGTCTGCTACCCTCTTCAAAGACTTGCATCTCTCAATGGAGGCAAAATGGATTTAAGGAGATAGACACATAACCAGATACCATCTCATTTCTACCATCATCTGCACAATTTTTTTCTTCCCCCCCCCAATAAACCTAAACACATTTTGCTGTTAGGAAACCAAAATTCCTCCCGTTAGCTGTAGCATACATTTGCTACTCCAAATCCTTATAGCCGTTCTAAAATTTGTTGGAAAAATGAATGAGATTCAGTCTTTTATGATCCTCTCATAAGCAAGCTAACAAAGGTCATACCTGGTACTACTTTTGGTAGCACCTTAAGGTAGGCTGTATGAGGTGCTCTTGAGATCCTCTTTTCAGGATCCCCTTGCATACTGGTTGGTACACCATAGATCACCCCAGGAATATCAACAGCAGCCTGGTCTGCCAACCTCATACAATTTGAAAGAACAATATAATTGATAACCAGATGAATTATGCCCTGCTTAGGAGTGCAGTAGAAATATGGTGACCAGTTTGGGGCAGCACGCATCAAAGAACACCATGGGCCAAACAAGGAAAATCTGGATAAGAACAGATAATAGAGTCAGAGACCTCAAAAACAAGAATTGTATTTTGAGAATGACTCAAAAAAGTTGGTTGAAAGATGAGAAGATTCAAAAGACACAAGAATGACACACACGAAAAACTGCTGCCAAAAGGAAAGAACATTGTGCTCATGTCTATGTCAAACAGACAAACTAATGAACTTAGACTACATCAAAAGATTTGGCTTATACAACAAATTTCTTACCAACATAGAGAGTGGTACACTGAACTAAAGATCCTTGAAGACCACAGATTTACCCTCAACAGAGGATTTTAAGAAAAGGCTAGGTAAATATCTGCCAGGAAAAACAGTTATAGTTGGTACTGGTCTTAGCAGAAAAATGGACAAGACATCTGTCCTTCCGGCCTGACAGGTCCTCAAGGCTAAGAGTCAGCAGAAAAAAAAGGAGGTTTCCAATTAACTCTCCGAAATTACATTACTCTTATTTTCCAGGCCTGGAACCTCATGTGATTGAAAGGAGGAGCCACTTGATTTGACAGCCTCTTGTGTTGCTTCAGTACCTTTCATGGCACTTTCTAACACATCAGCCTGACTTGCCTTTCATGGGTTTGACAGCAATGAGTCTTGAGGGAGAGAGGAGTACTAGAAAAGTTATTATCCTATTTACAAACACTACCAGACCAGTGCAAGATGAAATATCACCAACCATCCATTCTCATTTATTTCTATTAAATAGATAGGGTGAAATCATTAGCAGCCATGACTTATTTTTCTCTAAACTGGAGACAAGGATGCTTAATTTTTTATAGCCTGAGTACTGCACAAAACATCAATAAAGACACAAAATTGTAAAGAGTGCAGAATTAGGCCAATCATGTAGAGTGTATTACACAGCCCAGCAGGCATCTTCGCTTCAAAATATTTCTTGGCAAACAGTTTGCAGTTTTAAATCTTTACATTAGAAAAATGGATTTATTATGATTTTACTAGATTGAAAAATCTTTAAAGCTACAGAAAACACCAACAGAATACACTGAAACAGCAGAGAGCTTCTAGCACTGGGGACGCACAATAGAAATAAATACTCAAAGAAAAGAAGAGAACATGTATATTTCAAATACAAGAGCAGAGTTATTTTATCCAATAGTAAATGCAGAGCACAAAGAAGTCAAATATAGCCACCTTTTCAGAGTGCAGATGCAGGTTTTGAGATTAGGTCATTTCTGAGCACAAGATAAAGGCAGGGACAAACACAACGCCAATTTTTCACCTACGACAGATCCATGAGTTTTTCCTTATGCTGCCAATAATTGTTGTCCCAATAGCTGTAAGGCCTTTACAAATTGTTTCTGTGAGAATGGAATCAAGACCAATTAGGGTAATCTATACATACATACATATATATATAAATCTATATAAATTTACATACTCAGTAACATATGCTGTGAGAGATGTGATTCTTCTCAGATTGCTTTGCAGAAACTTCCACTGATTTAGTTTACATCCCTGCTGTAACAGGCACCTCAGCTGCCTAGCTGCCATTGGCAACACAGGACCATGTTGGTTTATGTTTCCATAACTCCTCCAAAAACTGCCTTTCACAACTCCCAATGTATACAAAGGAAATAACAAGGAAACAGATAGTTCTACTTACAGAGGCTGACCAAAAAGAAAAAAAAAAAAATCAGAAGCTCATAAAATTAATCTTTTTTGAGAGATGATGAGCCCTTGGATCTTAGAAGCATTCCACAGCTAGAGTATGGAAGAATTTGATGCGCTATAATTTTACAATCACTATTCTGTCTTTTCGTAGACATTTACCAAAAAAATTGCAGTCAGAGATAAAATACTATGTAAGAAGTATAACAATGAAAATAATACTATGTATGTAATAACAAAGTTTTGCAAATGCTAAGGCAGTGCACTGCCTTGCGTTTGTGTGCAAGGCTGTGCACACAAGTACCTTTAAACATGGGATCATTGTCCATCCATACCAGGCTGGAATAAAAAAATATTTTAGCTAGTTGATTTATTAACTTTAATATGTTTGATATATTTGAAGTGTACCTGAAGTCTCTGAATTTTTAAAATTTATCCTCAGGATAGTTATAACATTCTTTAAATGTTTAAGTTGTTTGCTTTGTTTTAAAACACAAAATTACAAAAAAGCACTATAACACATAAATTTACCTTAACACAGGTCATTCTTGGAATTATGCAGTTCAAGAGAGCCTCATGTCTGACTAAGTTGTGGTTCCCATTTTATAGAGAGATATTCAAAGCATAAAAATGCATTTCAATAATAGAAGTCAATAAAGACATTTAAATTCATCTTATCACTCTAAGACAAATCTCAGCTATTATCTCATTAACACAGCATTTTAACTGGTGGCAAGACAACAGACAGAAACGTATGTATTCTTGAGGTACATGTGTTAGGAATATTAGGTGAGTCAAGAGGACTGACTATTTCAGCATCTCACAGTGAAGATACTGTCAGAGGGCATTTTGGGATCCTGTAACAAAAAGTATGACTTCCTACAGGGTATTCTATTAGTTTTAAATAAAACTCTAAAGTTTAATGTTGCACCTTTCAGCACAACACGTTCTATATTTTTGTGTTTATATGCACAAATATTATTATATTGACTTAAAACCAGCTGATCTAGTTTCAAAATCTATGTCTGAAACAAGACACAGAAGACAAGCAAAAAAATTTAAGACAAATTATTAACAAAAGGAACAAAAAATTCCATACCTTAGATCCTGTTTCAAGATCTCATCATTTGAAATTAAACAGGTACACTTCAGTTCATCCTGAATGTCTCATGACTGAGCTTTTCGGCTATCTTTACTGCCTTTCGATTAGTAAAATAAGATATATCGCTTGCATTAAGTGCAATGAGCTTAAAATGTAATAGTATAACAGAGAACTCAAGAACATTGAATATCTACAGTAGCTTTATAACACTGCTTTATTATACAATATATTCCAGGTACAGTAGCTGTAAAGAGCTTGTAACCATCTCTACCCACTCCCATTAATTACCATGTATCGTCATGCAAAGCAAAGATAATTGGCTTTAAAGTGATCTTGAAAGAGCTGCAAGGAGAACTGCCCACCTGAAGAGCGATCAAAGCACTTCGGATGTTGAGCTGGGCACTGATTACTTCTCCAGCTGGGAAAGGAAGAGGCAGCCTGCAGGATCAGAATTTCCTGGGAGGAGCCAGTGGCAGGAGTTCCCCTGTCATGATCCAGGTTTTACAGTTATTAGAAATGCCTCTGTCAGAATTAAGGTGCAAATGAGACCATATGTCAAAGTCAATAGTACGGGTTTATTTAATTGTAAATATGAGAGAGCGAGAGAGTGGAAAAAAAAAAGAAGAGAAAAGAAATTAATAGAAAAGAGGTGGGTGGACAGAAAAGAGTGACAGAGACAGAATAAAGAAAATATCATCACTCTGTGGATCCCACTGGCACCCCAATGATCCTCTCTAGCTGATTGTCTTGGTGATGAGGGTTGCCCAAAACACATAGAATCTGATGGATTAATAAACACTCAGACCAGGTGGGAATGCCCAGGTACATCCCCTGCAGGGGGGCCAGTCTCTTGCAGCAGATTCTGGATCTGTTGCATCATTTTGCAACATGTGCAATCCTGTGGTGCAAGGTCTCTGGGGAGCATTTTGGGGGGTCTTTGATGGATTATGACACCCCCTTAGCTGCCTCCCACATGAATGTCCTGTGGATGTGGCCTGTGGCATTGAGGGTTTCAGAGGTGGGCGAGTTTGTGTAAGGGAGGAGAGGTGTTCAGTGCCTCTGAACAGAGGTTATGCCACGCACCCGAAACCTCCTCAACCCCCCTCGTTTCAGGGGGAGTCTGTGTAAACCTGGCCTCTGTGGCCTGTGGTCTTCCCCACCCCAAACCCAGCCAGGGATGATTCTCAGCACAGCTGCTGGGTTTGGCTTTCTTGTGGATACACTCCTTTCCCTCAGCCTGAGATGACTGAACAATAGGGTCGCCTTTATCTTATCTAGGAGGCTTCACTCGCTGTCTGAAGTTCAAATTAGGAGTCTTCAAGGACCAGTCTGTAGTTGTAGCTTCTTTATACAGTTTTTGCTATAATGGGCAAAACTCTTTCATAACAATGTTTAAGATATGAACCATTTGAGTTACTGGCACCCCCCTACCACAGAAGAGCTTATGTGTTCTATCAGCTGGTGAGATAATTCTGGGCATTCTCCCCCTCACATGAATGGGTAAATTAGCCCAGGCCAGACAGGCATCTGGTAAAGGAGTTATCTCTGACACCAGAGAGATGGGATACAATAAACATCCCCACTAACAAGGGACAACTTGTCTTGAAAACAAGATGTGGGGAGATAAGCTGAAATTTCTGACTGACAGACACTTCACTTTACAAACTATAAAAGCTACACAAACTTTTAGGGAGGCAGAAGTCTCCTATACACACCCTGGCATCGTGTAGGTCTTTTCCTCAAAGTTGGACGTATCTTCCTTTCCCAGGAAACTGAGGGAAAGGACTCCATGTGTACTCCATCACCAATTCAGTGGTAAGTTACATTGACTCCTAATGTATGCTATTTCTTTACTAGCTGTAATATAGGTACGTTTTATTGTGCACTGTATTTTTTATCTACTAGTAATTTTTTTTGTTTTATCCTGTGTAGTATGCAGTCTGTTTAAAGTCTTATATCTGTTAATCTTGTGTCTACTCAATAAATATTTCATTTTGTAATAGACCTAATTGGCCGCTAATAAGAACTTGGGAGTGAGAACCATTTGGGGTGCAGGCCACCTCAAACAGAGCTACTGCCAGAAATCTGAGTCAAAGGCAGTACTTGTCTAAGCTCTCCTCTCCGTTCGTAACTGAGCCAAAATACTAGGACAAGTAGGTAGGATAGGAAGGCAGCTAAAGGCTTATATAAGAGGTGAATACAAACACTGTCACCTGTGTGGCAGCTTTTCCTTACAAAGTTACCAAGGCTTTCTTTTTTTAAGGATCACTTTCAAGTAAAAAGTGTGAGACCAACATTTATATTCTGTTTTGCACTACTAGAATTCATGCCGATAAATATCTAACAGGAGTCTGAATTTGTATTATTTACTGCTATATTGCCTTCAGAAAGATAGAAAAGATCTGATTCCTTGAACGAGGTGCTTTAGATGTCACTTGAGTTCTCATGTTTTTGCTCTTCACAGGAACTTCTTGTTGCAACTCTTCAAGTTGGAGTAGTATATGGGATGAATTTGGGTTTCCTTGCCCAGATCTTTCTTACTGCATCTCAAAGGATCTGTTTCCAAATCACCTAAGCAAGGATGGAAAGGATGGAAGCCCCCTATAGGGGCCCCCCTATTGCTAGATAACTAAGTGTAGGCTGGGTACAAGAGGTAAATTTCATCTCTGTTGTGCAAAGGCCAAAGAGTAAAATATGTGGCTGTTTTTTGTTCCTATTGGACCATTACAAAAAGACTGGCCAGTTTGTTTCCAAGTTGCAAGTCATAGCTTTGAGTCATCACGCAGAAACAAATAGGGAGACAACCTAAATTGCCATGGGATTAAGTAATTTTCATACAAATGGTATTTAAATATTTAGTGATAGCTCCTTTGACACCAAGCAAGAGCCCTCACATGGAATACATCATATAGACAAAGAAACAAGCCCAGTCTGATAGAACTCAATCTGAGTAACGTAGACATTTATACCCACCCTGGTGAGATGACCCTGATTTGCAAGAGATATTTAGTTTAACATCGATTAATAAATTCACAAGTTCCTTTTTTATTCTCAAGATAAACTTTGCAGTTCAAAAAAATAAAACAAACAAAACCAACAACAGCAACAACAAAAAATCTGCAAAACAGCGTTAGAGTTGAGTGTCTTCATTCTTTCTATAGATATTCAAATGATGCAATTTCACTGATTTATAACATTTACTTTGGTTTGACTTAGAGACATTATTCTCACTGATCAATTCTTTCAACAGACCAATTATAATGAAATGTACTGCTTGGCCCACAGCCAGCATACTCTATAATTTTAGAGTTATTCTTTACTTTGCATTTATTCTTTACTTCCATGTAATTTACTGCCCTGGACAGCTTTGTTCATCTGTAGCTATTTTGCTTTGATACAGAATAGAATTTTGTTTTGTTCTTAAAATAAACTTACGTGTTTTCAACGAGGTGAAGTAGCATTTCACTTCTAAGCATCATGTTACACTCAGTGGGCACTGATCTGTATTACACAAGTCAGGACATACACAAAGTAGTAAAATTATTTAATACCATGCCTGGCATGTTACCCCATACCATGGTGTTTATTTTCACAAATAAGGCTTTATAAATAGAAGCATTTGCACCATGTATTTGTTTTGAATTTACAAGAAAATGCTTCAAGCAAGCTGCCTTTTTTTGAAAGGTCCATTATTGGGTGCTCACTCATACATGTGATCACTGAAGTATAGTTCATTTTTTTATTTTCATTTGCTGACTGAATGTATCCGTCTAGGTGGGAACTGACTTAAAGGTCACTTGCCTCCATGTAATCGCAGTTGGAAAAAAGGGCAATCCAATCAAGATATTTTGTTCTTTAAATTGTGCTTGGCTGCCTTTCATGAGAGCGGACTGGCCGGATGCATAGTTCAACTCTAGAGATCTCTTCATCTTGGTCTGCCTGACTGGCTGCTGCAAACCTAGCCCTGAGTCTCTCTGTTGCCTGACCTAAATCCCAACAGTGCCTGAGTCAAGTCTTCCATACTGCCTTAGCGCCTCTAAGGATGAGAGCAAACCTTTGGAAGATTATGGCCACTGAGATGTCTTCCAAACTGAAAAAAACCTGAAAAAATCAACATCATGTTTATTGCAATGTTATCACTGCTTTATGGTTTCATCATTTAGATGTATTGCATAACCATTCAATTCACCTAAAATCTGGCATGAGGTCACAAGGATCACTATTGAAAAATAACTGATTTGATTTGATTTGATTTGATTTGATTTGATTTGATTTGATTTGATTTGATTTGATTTGATTTGATTTGATTTGTACCAAAACCAACTGGAGAACTGGGTAAGTGCCTCACCTTCCTGAAATTCAGTTAGCATAGTTCAAGGACACAAAAAAGACAAAACTAAATACAAGAAAATAGGGCTAATTAGTAGTCCTCACATATAATTAGACCTGCTCAGATCTGGTCTAGCAGACTTTCCATTGATAGATTTCAAAACTTATCTTTGCAAAATTTACTCAGTCTATAACTCTGGCTGTTCCTAGTACTAAGGCAAGGGAATATTTGATGCAGCAGGATGGTACCATAGGATGGTGGTGAGAAGAACTGTTACAGACCTAGTTTATAAAACGAAAATGTTTGCCCGTAATCTGCCGTTTCAAACAGTAGTCTTGACTCTAGTTGTCTCTTTTAAAGAGTTGCTGTCTTCTATGGGAATATGCTCTGGAGTCTATAAAGGGTGAACTTGCATTTTGCTGTGTTCTCCCAGAGTAGGAGAGGAAGTGAGCATGGAAGGATCCCAGAAAAGAAAACAGTCATGCACTGATGGTATAAAATCTTCCATTTTATTCAATTTCTGCACAGGCACCTCTAGTCTCTCCCTCTAAACGGAGTAGGTGTGACTCACACATTATCAGGAGTTTCAGAGCTGTGTCTTCTGACACATATTCTTTCCAAGGCCTACAAAAGGAGTTATTTTTTCTCAAACTTCTGCATTTTGCAAAGGGGACGTGGGCTGATAACTGACAAAAATTTAGGTCATTGTAAAGTGGAAGGAGAAAGAATGATTGTGGGAGAAGCAGATTGGCCAGATGTTTCCTCAAATGCCTCAGACATTGAGCTTGTCTGTCTCATGTCTGTCCATCTTTCCTAAATGCCACTCCTCAGTTGTCACTTCCCAGTTGCTGACACCAACAATGCACCAAAGCTTTAAAAACATCAGTCTTCCACAGGTGTAGAGCCACCTTTTCCCAGTGTTTTTACACTTGGAAAGCTTCTGCTAATCTTTAAAATAATTTAGCAATAAAAGGATCTTGCAAAGAAATGTAGAACTCCCTCATACTTTCTGCTTAAAATACAGTCAGACTTTAATACTATTTTGACCTCTTTTGGATTAGCTGAACTCTGTCAAAAAAATCTGATAAATTTTGGCTTCTGTGGTCAATAGTCAATTTGCAAGTGTGGCTTGGAAGAAATTCAGATACCTAAAAGGAAAATGCACTCCTGCGTTATCTGTCAAATTCATCAAATCTGATTACTGCCCTCCTTTATTTCCATGACATGTGGAGTTCAAGTTCTTGCATTACAACCTACTGTCCCAGCTTTCTTCTCAGAATGGCAAAAGACCAAAATTTGTTTCTAAAAGTAAGCATTGAAAATATATGTTCCCTGAAAGTGTCCCAATAATGTAAATTTTTTTCATTTTTTCATTTCATTTTTTCATTTTCAGTGTAGTCATATTATGCAGTCACCATGCTGGTGCCATACTTCTTACTTTCAGAAGCCTAAGAAACATCCATTTGGAAGACAAATACATCTTCACAGATATTATTCATAGCCTGCTGCACAGTGAGAATTTTATATAAAAGGTGCAATGCACTTGATCTCAAAATATCTATTTTTTCCCCCAAGCTGTCTACTGTGTACTTAATGAGGAGGATCTTCCTGTTACTGTTGATGGATGAATGGATGGATTTGAATATCACTTCCACATAGCTTTACATTCATTAAAGATGAAGCAGGAGTACAACTGTTCATAAAGGAAAATATTTATTATGCTGATTCCTGGAAGACTTTGTCTTATTGCCATATGAGAGCCGTCTGCAAATGATAGAGATCCCAAATTGCATCTTGAATGAATATAATAGCAGGAAGAACCATTAAAAGGAAGAACAAAACAAAGGCAACAAGTCATGAACTTAAAGCTGAATGTAATTTTAATTGTTTTGCTGAATTGAGTTCTAAGGTCTATTGCACAGTCTCCATCTGAAGCACAGACAGAACTTTCTTTTCAAATACTCATCAACCGTATTTAAATTAAATCTTTAGTATTCCAAAAGCTTTCAAGAATGACTCACATCTCAAGTAAAATGTTCTGATGAAAATTGAAGACAATGGTCTCATGCCATTAATGAGATTAAAATGTCAGCATTCACATAAGAAAATAAAATTAATTTCATTTTCAAAAAACAATTAATGCTTGGACATACTAATGTTAATTAATTTAATTTATTTGCCACCTGATCTCTTAAAGGGTAATGTTACACAAGATGTTTGCATCTTACAGGAAGCCTAATGTAGATCCCTAAAAAGACAGACCTGTGTTTTAAATTAGGTTCAGAAAAAAACTAGTATCTAGAATTTCAAAGTTGAAGAATTTATTTTTAACTGTCAAAGGTTTTTCATGGCATTATTATTTCATAAATCAATTATTAATGTGACATTAATACAGCTGTTCCTTATACAAAAAAAAATAAGAAACCCAACAAAACGTTACAAAGTAGTTTGGGATATAATACAAAATTTTGCTGAACTTCATTAAAATTTTGCATTTTAATTATAGTGTATCTTACCAACAATATTGCAATAATTATTGACACTAAATACTTGTAAATATTTGCACTAAGACAATGTGTGTCATGTGCCACTACAGCCTCTGCCCACTAAACACTGACTTCAGAGTGAAGAGAAGAAGTGGTAGATGTGCAGATTATACAGGGAGAAAAAACACAGCTGCTAAAATGAAAGATGGGATTTTTTGAGCTATATTTTAACTTTTCTTAAAATACAATTTTCTATTTTTCCCTTTATTCTTTAAAGGAGCATTGCCAATATAAAGCTAAAAAATGCATTTCCCTACCTCAGTTCCTGTAACAACAGTGTGAACTATTAAATATAACAACGACAGAGACATCTTTTTACCTATCCTTATGTTTGCATCTGGGGGCAGAGCAAGAGGAGAGTGATTATTTCTGCTCTTTTAGTTTAAGTGAAATGTCATTTTTTTATGTGCCTGAATCAAATCAAGAAACCAAGGAAATAAGAATTCAATCTGATGAAGTGCCAAACACCCTCAAATCCCATTAAAGTTTGAGGACAAAATCCTAGCTAAGTAGAAGTAAATGGGAACAAAAAATCACCCAAGCAGGAAATTGCCCATCATTATTGTTTATTTACACAGTACCATAGATTATGTTGAGTTATGATTAGAGGAGTGGATCTTCTCAGAATGCAACAGCAATACAGGCTGCCAGGAGACTCAACAAAGACTCACACCTGCATGAATTCTGAGAATTTGGAGTTTTCAACCTTCTACTCCATGTCTTGGCTTCATTTCAAGAGTGCAATTTTAAAATCACAATTATTTAAATACTTCAAAAAGATACTAGTGACCATAAGATGTCTTGAGATGTTTATTTGACCAACGAAGAAAGGCCAGATGAACTCAAATAATTTCATTATTATATATATCATATATATATAATCATATATATACATGAGATATATATATATATGCTATATATAGCTGCATATATATATATATATAGCTGTAGTGAGTCTTCAGCAGTATTTATAAATATTTCTAAATGCATAATAATATTTCTAAATTTATTTTTAAATTAGTGCATCTCTAGCAAGGCAGAAGTCCATTCTTTTTCTGGTACTGAGTGTGGAGAACTCAAGAGAGGGCTTTCATTTCTGTCCAAGAGCCAGACAGCTGTATCATATATACATGTCTGGGGAAAACATATATTCCTACAAGACATCTTAAATAAAAAAGCTACACACAAGGTTAGCAGAAATAAAAGAATTAAACTGATGCCAGCTGGCCATCACTGCATTTTGTGGCATGTTCCAGTTCCTTCACTCTCTTCGCGTAAATCATCACCGGTGCGTAAATGACTTGGTTGTGCCAACACTAGGAGTAGACAAGGCATTTTAGCAGAGGAAGATCTGTCCTGTTACCTTCATGATTACCAATGCCTTGTTAAAAAGCCCAACAAACCAAAATATTCTGTATGATGTATTTGAATTTCATAATATACTTCTCTGTATTCTCAGCTGAAGGCATCTAAGAAGATTTAGATGGCAAGGTGTTGCTCTGAAATGTTGGACATGCTTTTGTCAATTCCTAGGATAACCCTGAGCCAAAAAGTGTATTAAAAAATTATTTGCTACTATGACACATTATAGGTCCTGCAATACTAAGGGATCAAAGAGGTCTTGGAGACTAAAGACCAGAGGTACAAACAACTGTCTTCTAGTTATGCTTTGAGAAAACAAAGTACACCTAAAATCAATGTACAGTTTTCTTTATCTTCTGCAATGGCCTGAATCTGTGCTTCATATTAGAATATATCACAGGGAGAGAGGGAAATATTTCAAGCTCTCATTTAGCAACAGACCTCAGCAATCCAATAAAAAAAGAGGTAAGATCCTTTTTCACATACCATTTTATTTTTTAAAAATGCACAGTTGCTACTGGGAAAATATAATGGGAGAAGTAAAACTACAGTGACAGAGGGTCTGACATAGTCCTTTGTTCTGAAGTACCCTCAGGAGGAGCCTCCTTTCTGCAATAGTTTAATGAAAATTGGCTCCTAATTTAGCTGTCGTAGGAGCTGGGAGTTAAACAGTGAGAATACTGGCCTCTGATTTCTTTCTCTTTCACATACAATACTGGATACATGTGGAAATGGCCCTGACATTTTCAGTGAAGGCTGGGTTCTCATATCACTTCTAAATGTTCCGTGATCAGGGATTCTGGAGACAGTCAGAAATAGTGAATCAGCAGAGTTGTAGTCCGAGTAAAAATTCAGCTCTTGAACCATACCTGTCTGTGACACGTCTGATCAAGTAGGAACAGATGAGCCTAAGACGTGTTCTAGGGAGTGCTGATGTGCTGAGAAAAATAGTCAGGTTTTGCCCCAGGAAATGCCCAGGGCCCAGAACACTCTTACAATTCTTTTTCTCCTTACAACATCTTGAAAGGTCTTAAATTAACTTTTAAAGTATTTGCAAGATTCTGTGGCTGAAATATTTTTTCACAACTGCATTTTTTTTCAGTACTAAGAAAAAAGGATTTAGTTTCCTGAAGGTTTAATTTCATTGCCAGATAAAAAGAAATGTTTTCATCCCTCACACACTAAGATTGATTCTGAAGGAGCACTACATTGTATGTTTTGTTGTATTTTACTTTCAGAGGCAGACAGCAGAAGTTGGTGAAGGGATAGATGATGAAAGGGTGTTACAATACATGCAGATTGCACATGGTGCAGTTCGAAACCTGCTTAATCTGAGTAGACTGAAATTGGACATTCCATGAAAATTGTAGTTCAAAGACATTCTCTTTACAATTCTTTTGTTTCATATCCCTGCAAGTATATTGGAAAAAAATACACTGGAAGTTACGTGCAACTCAGCCATTTTCTTCTATCACCTGCTTGCTGTTCACATTTTATTTCAGAAACAGCCACAGGTGATAAGCATCCTGGGAAATACAACCATGTTTCCTTCTGGTTGTAACTATGATTTCAAGGGAATTAGTGGCCAGTATGACAAGCAGCCCATTGTATTTGGTGTTTAAGAACGTACATACAGAGTCAGACTTAAAATTACAAGTAAACATTTTCATTATTTCTAAAGCTTCTGAAGCAGATTGGCTATGCAAAGCTTCTCTTTTGTTCCTGCATCTTACTGCTTGGCCATCATTTGTGCTAAAAATGCCTTTTACTTCATTTTACTGCAGCCTTTTGCAGAAGGTCATTTATTAGGTAATCACTTTTCTATTGAAAAGCCTAATTACTCCATATTTGTCAGAAAGAGGAAATAGTACTACTTTTGAATACTGAATGGGCTGCAAACTACTTTCCAGATGAGGGATATGAAAAATTCAGAGTCTTTACTTATTGCCAGTTAAATGAAAATAGCTAAATGAACCTACACATTCAGGGTTAAAAACAGGCAAGTACTCTGATGCAAAAGGATGCAAAAGCATACAGTTTACAGCTCTTACAACTTTAATACCAAAGTAAATACGTTTAATAATTTATTACTGCTGCAGTACTTTCTGCATGGACTACTAATGCCCTCTACTGGTGCTACACATACATATTCTGAATTTTTGAGTTGACAAAAGCAGCTCAGGACTCATTTTCTGTTCCTTTCCAGAGAACGGAAAATAATTTAGCCATGACTGAGTTTTTCTATGGTTCACACCCACCAAACACATATCTGCAGGAAAGGAGCTTTTGTCTGGGGTTTTATCTCCAAGATACATTCTGCAAGTGCTGTTTGCTTTTCCAAATTCACAGCTGCCTTGAGAATTACTGACTACAAAGAACTCATGCACTGATAACCTTTCTTTAAACCTTTTTTTAAACCCTTGTCAATATTTGAAAGGAAAAATATTCAGATTTTCATGAAAAATGACATGGAAACAAGCAGCAGGATGGTTACAAATAAAGAGTTGTTTATAGCTAATGGTCTCATGAAGATTTTTATGACATCTGG
Organism: Dasyornis broadbenti; assembly: GCA_013397935.1. NCBI lineage: Eukaryota > Metazoa > Chordata > Aves > Passeriformes > Dasyornithidae > Dasyornis > Dasyornis broadbenti. Next base: position 85,534 of record VZRN01001168.1, read on the forward strand.
TCTTGAACTGCCTTAGCCCAAGAGGCCACCACTATCAGTTTGTGTGACATTTGTCTTGATTTGTTCACATATTCTGAAAATTTATGCTGTATATCATACAATTCTCTTGCTGCTGCATCTAATCTTTTGCTTGAGAGATAGTTTAATGAAAAATAAATTTTGAAAATGCTTGCTCTCCCAGCTTCCCAAAGAAATAAAGCACACACAGTCACATCATTTTTTGGTCCTCAGACCTGTACCTCTCAGACTCTTTTGAAGCCACTGATCAATTTTCAAATTGTCACAGGGACAGGGGCTCAAGGACCTCAAGTCTCTCCAAAGATTGTAAGTAGCAGAGAGTGGGCTCCCAAAGGAAGGAACACAGCTGTCTCCCACCTCTTCACACAGTTAGATGGAAAATCAGCAGCCACAGGCTGGCTGGCCAGGCAACGTGCCAGTGCCACAGAGTCACCTGCTGTGCCCATGTAACAGGAAGCTGGGAGCACTATCGTGCAGGGAGTGGAGCAGGACACAAATCACAGAAAAATAGGAAGCCTTGCTCCACTATTTCCATGTCCCATAAAACAATGTGCTTTAAGATCACTGCCAGTTGCCTGGTAAAAGCTACCAAGTGACCATCTAGACATGAACTTTCCTTGCCTGAATTTGCTTATGGATGAAACTGCCTCCTCCATATGATCATCACCTCTCCCAGGAAGAGCCCTTCTCTCTTACCTGGCAGCTGAGCTGCCCATGTGAGTGCTTTCCAAGCTTTCTCATGTGCAATGGTCAAAGCTAGGTCAAACATTTTAAAATAGTTGGTCTTTGCTCATTTTGCTGAGTTTGTTCAGATTAAACTCAGTCCAACATGAATAAATCACTGTATGTTCCAGCTGGACATGTTCTGAAACACCAAAGTCACTGTACTCATGTGAGCAGGGTTGGAGCTGGACCCAGGCTGAGGGAAACACTGAATGAGGCCAAACACATCAGAGCCTTGCTGAGTGCTGCCATTGATATGGGAAATGAGACACTGCAGGTCTGTGCAGCAGCATCTGGGGAGTGCAATCAGAGAGGGCAGCAGCCACTGGAATGTTTCACTGTGGGGTTCTGAGCTGTAGGGTCCCAGGCTAGGGACACCCAAATGCCATCCAGTGTTCAGAGACCTTTTTGAACCATGTGTCTCCAATAACCAACCTGATATCCATAGCTGCAATGCACAGACACATCCAGTGGTGGAATCTTCACTGGCATTACTACGAGTTATTAGATCCAGAGTCTGAAAAGCACATTAAGATATACAGCACAATACAGCAGCACATTAGAACTTTAGCCTAAGTTCATTCCAAATATCAGCCCACAAATTTGGCCAAGAACAGAAATAAGACAGAAACTAATCTAAATTAGACAATGGAAACAATTACAAACAATCATATCTGCCTCCATCCGCCATTTACAATAGAATACAGTGGGGTTGGGGAGGGCAAGGGTGGGGAGGAGGAACCCATCAAAGACCCATTGAGCTATACAGTTGCTTTTTCTGTGAATATATTATTATGTGAATCTTTAAATGGGTCACTCCATTAGAAACAAATGTCTCTTTTGGGAAGTAAGAATATCTTCCAGTAATATGAAAGAGACAAGATACACAAATAATGGAAGCGAGTATTACAAATTACAGAGATTGGATATGTATAAATACTTTCTGCACACTGCAGGTAACCTGGCAGAGTAGGCATATATTTACAGTGCTCAAAATGTCATTTATAGGACCACATTTCTTTAGATAATTCTTTTTCTATGTAAAAGCCTAATTACTCAGTGGTTATTAGACAAGGAAAATAGAGTTCCATTTAAATTTGGAACTGAAGTCCATGCCAAATTCCAGGGGAGGAAAAGAAACATTTTACAGATGGAGATTTGCAATCTAACTGCACATTTATGTAATACAAATGTACCAGAAGATGAGAAAAAAGCACAATGTTATGATTAAAGTCACCCAAATGAGAACTAAGAACTCTGAATCTGTCTATCTTCAGATAAGACAGATTTGTCACAGTTGTGGAGAGACATTACATAGCTACATGAGAAAATGTATTCTTAAATTAACATACACCTATTTAGGTGTGACAAACAACTAATATGAGGCAATATTTTTTACAAAAGCTGGGCATTCAGAATGACATATCATATAATGAAGTTTCTATAGAACTACCACTAATATTAGCATAATTGGATGATTCTGGCAGCCAAAGCCAAGCAATGTGGTTAGGTATCAGTTGGTTAAAAAAATCCTTATGGATAATCCTTTCAAACACTCTAACCCATTTTTAAGCCAGAGCTCTTAGAAAAGTGGTCAACTTTTTCAAAGTTATTAAAGTGATCAGTGTTGCAGATGAATGTTTGATAGGAATTTTTTGATGGATAAACAGGTAGGTGCTTATTTCCCATAGATTTCAACAAATCTGCTTTTATGTGCTTACATTGCCTGAGTTTCAATGGTGTTGATCAGATTCCAGCCTCCATAAACACACCAGTAGTTTTTGAAAACAGGACAGTCAAGTACTTTTGACACTTCTGTTTTGCTCCTGGGATAGTCTCTCTGCTCTCTCATCTGTCATATAGTTCACCCTCACTCATGCTATTCCACTGCAGAACTATATATAAATTTTGTGATCCACTCTGCCTCAACCTTTTATTTAATAATTTCTTCCTTCTCTTCCTACCCCTACCAGTTGCTCCTCGTTGCAGAAAAATATGCTCTGGTAGGCATTATTCTAATTTTGATTGTTAGTATGCTTCCTCTTTTATCACTGTCAAATTCTATCAATTTTCTATTGAATCTGAGTGAAATTCTCTGGAAGATAATCTGGATATAACTTTTAATTCTTTAACCTGACAGACAAAAGTGTCAAGGATTAATATGACACCCTTGTCTTCACAAGAGACCAGATCTGCCCTTTCTGCCATGTCATCCCAGCTTCCCTGTTTAGCCTTCTGCATTCTTGGATGAAAGAATTTCAGACAGGATGGCACAAGTGGGATGAAAATTAATTCAAGGGTCTTGATGCTGTGCTATTCAAGGGCAAGGGAGGGAAAAGTGAGGAGAAGGTGTGGACTCTTATTTTCTTTCTAAATACCAGATTGAAATTGCCTCCTTTTGCACAAGAATAAATTGCTCTGCAAATTCTTACTCTATACTTTGACAACTGAAGTTGCATTTCTGGCTGCCTTGCACAAAACATGAGAGAATATTGAGAGTCTCAGACAAGCAAGTTGAATTACAGAATCACCAGTCCAAGTTCCTGTCCAAAGCAGTTCATCTCGAGGACCATGTTGTTCAGGGTTTCCTCCTTGAAAATTTGCAGGATGGAGCCTGCAAAAGTTCACTGGGCACCCTGCTTCATTGCTTGGCTGTCCTCATGGAGAGATGTTTTTCCCTCTATGTTATAAACCTCCCCTCTTTGTTCCCATTGTATTCTTCTTGTCCTTCCACACATGGCTGCAAAAAGCCTGGGTGTGCGCTCCTGATGATTCATCTTCTGTCTCTTCTCAAAGCTGGTTCCTGTTTAGCTTCCTGTGCACCATTATGCTCAGGTCCGTTTCCACAGAGCTGGTCCTCAGCCAGCCAGTGTCACTGCAGAGGGTTATCCCATCATTGGTATAGCACTTTGTGTCTGCTCTTGTTGAAATTCCTACTGGCTCGTTCCTGCAGTGTGGGAGGCTCATTTTAAATGGTCACTCTGGTTTTTTAGGATTTGGATAGCATCCTAGAAGTTGCTATGATCCACAAGCTTGACAAGGGCACATGGCATTGATTAAGCCATTAAATAGGAAAGGTCCCAGGACAGATCTCTCAGGATCTTCACTCACAGCCAGTCTCAAGGTACAGTATGACCCCGTAAGTGCTGCCTTAAGGCCAACAGTCTATTGGTTTCTCATGTCTCCAGTAGTGTGCTCATCTAGCTTGTCACATCCCAATCAGGCTAAAAGATGCCATGAGAAGCAAAATATCAAGACAGAGATATTTACTACTCAGCCATCCTCCTCAGAGCTCATTGCTGTTAAGTTAATTGTGCATAATCTGACCTTGGAAAGTACTAATCACCTTCTTCCATGCATATTTGCCTTGAAGAATTTTGCCTGACAGCATGGGTGAAGGGAGAAAAACATAGGCAAAAAACCCCATTAGTTTAACTAGATTACAATATTTCCTTAAAGTTACTCAATAATAATAACAACAATAATAATAAAAATTTTAAAAATCTGAAATACAGACTTTCTATCCAGAAAAAAAAAAAAAAAATCAGGTTTTAAATTATCTCATGTCCTGCATTTATTGAGCAGGATATTCTGGCAGAATCACATGCCACAGAAAAATTGCTGACACATAGTGGGTCTTAGCCATTGACAAAATTGATTTGTACTATTGTCAGTAAAGGCACACTCTGTCATACACAAAGTAAAGCCAATGTTGGGGTTTTTTCCAACTTTTTACAAGAGAATTTGAAACATTTCTAAGTCCTAAATGTAATACCTGCTCCTGTAACCTAGACTGGCATGTAACAAATCATGCATGTATGTCAGCATCCAAACCAGTTGGAGCAAAGCATACTGGGTGTCAAGGAGCAGGGAGTGCTGATGACAGAATATATTGCTTGAAAAGTATGTGGTAACATTTCTTGACATAAATACCATTAGTCTTTAATTTTCATTAGCAATGTTCACATATTTTTACTAATAATCCACAGAAAAGGACTCTTCTGTGAAGTAGAGAAATATTTGTAATTCTTTACTGCACTGAAAATACCATGTTTAAAATGTATGTCAATAAGGGGGTCACGAATGTTTAAACAGATAAAGTTTTCAACACGAGGAGGTGCTGTTGACACTCAAATCTTTGGCACATATCCAGTCATGCATCAAGACACAGACTAACGTATTTTCCAAAAAAATTCTGAGATGAGCATTATTGCCCAAGATGAAATCCTGGCTCTATGCAATGGAACTTATGCTACCTTATAGAGCTCATAATCCTTGAAGAATAGGCAAAGGTCTGTACTGTGTTGTGCACAAATGTGTTTCTGTAAGACGTTTATTATCAGAATTCACCTACAAGTTTCCAGTATGCATGACTAGCACTCTAAAAGTCCGTGGGTAGCATTGCTTGGACTAATATTAATAGCCTAACTTGCACTACAAGAGCAAGATGCCTAAGATTTAAACAGATTAAGCATCGATTCATTTTTAATTTTAGTAGAAAATATCCTGTCACAGATTTGCATTAATTTGATTCATTTTCAGAGTATTTGAAAAATCAATTTATTATGGTGTAAACACAGAGCTTCCAGGCCACCTAGGTTTTGTAAATATAAATATGTTGAATCAAAACATCTGTTCTTCAAATTGGGCAGCTCTTCTAAGCAGTTTGGTCTTAGTGTCATGTAATGATTATTTAAAGCAGTAGATAAAGCAAATTTTCAGATCTCCATGTCTGACAAATCCATTCTCTTATTTAGAACAATTCTGAGAAAAACACATGATTTTCAGATGTGAAGGACAAATATAACTCCCAATATCTTTAGCATACTAATATACAAAGATATAGGCCCGACAGATACATGACAGCAAAAAAAAATTAAAATGAATGAAGGATGACTGTGATAAGCCATAGGACTTCATTATGAATATATACTGCAAGTGGTAAATAAAGTTTTATTTTTACAGAGGGAATATGAAAAAAAGAAAAATCAAAATTTTCTATAGGAAATGTTGACATTGTACCTTTCTCAGACTCCTGTTCCTCTCCAAAACTGGTACGTCTTATTCAGAATATTCTTCCAGTGCTGGTTCCCAAGCTCCCATCATGAAAAGTGAAGGCAGTTACATGCAGAAGTTCCTAATCACTGCTCTCCTTGGGAGATGCAGTTAACAGCATGACTTCTTGAAGTAAATGGCCTCTAGAAAAAAAAGGATTCATTAGATTTTCAGTATTTGGTTTGTCCATGTTTGGGGGTTTTTTAATTAAATGTTTGTAGTTTTGTAAGAAATATGCATTTTAAAAGTAGCATTTATATAATTTAGTCACCTTTTCAACTAGAAAAATGCAGTTAACATTGTAAAGTTGTTATTTGCTCTAGTCTTTTGATCATATCGCTGCAAAAAGGGTTTGAATATGGGAATCTTTATGTTCCCTTCATCTGTCAGCTTCACAAATTAAGCCCACTTAAGCCTTTCCACGCAAGGAGACTGCAATTATTTTTATTTTAAAATGCCAAGAAGTAGGGTAGTGGAGTCTCTCTTCCACTTGTACATTGGCATGGTCCTTACCTTGTTCTGTGTGGCAGAACATGAGCAAATAAAGTCCAGAAAAACTTGATTGACCATCCTAGGATTCACAGTGGGATCCCACCTACAGAGATTGAGCTCTTCCCTTCTCACAGTAAATTTCCCACTGGAAATTTTCCCAGCTGGAATTTCCAGCTGAAGAAGGCAGTCTGTTCTACACACCAGAAATTACGTTAAAGGGGGAAACACTGCTTCACATCAGCACCTTTAGGATGTATGTAGTCAAAGATTTTCAGACAGCCAATTTACTGAAAAACAAATCTATCCTCCAAACACCTCACTGTGGTCAAGATACACTATTGCCATTCAGCGAGGGACAGTTGTGTTTTTTGACGTATCTGATGGCATCCACTGAGTCCTGGGCAAATCCAGAGTGTTCGCTAAGAGAGGGAAAAATGACTGAAAAGAGAAAGACAGAGTTTGCCCTTGTTCTCATTCCAGCAGATCTTGGTGCCTTTCCACAGCAGAGGGCCAGCTGTTTTTTCTGCCCAGTGTGTGTCTTGTCTCATGCAGCCCTGTTGTTCATGGTAGATTAGATGACATCTTATCAAGAATGTTCTTCTTTTGAGCAAAACTTGACCTTTCAAATCAAGAGTATATGGAGGGACTTTTGGATGACACATCAACAAATGTTATGGCTGAATCATTCATGGGCTTTTTTAGTTGCTTCTGAACCTGTGCCTAAAACTGCAGTAACCTATTTGGCACTGCTAGAAAATAGCTTTTTATCTTTCTTGTATTTTTTATCCTTTATTAAAATATTTATTATAATTTTCTACTTTTTGTAGAAAATTCTGACACCTCTAGTATTTGACAGACTAACACTAAAAGAGTTTGCCAATTTTTGCAGAATGTCTTTTTATAAAGAGACCGTAATTCATTTTAAACAGGAATCTCAACATTAAATTTCAATTTAGTTCTTCCAGTTTGATTTGAAAGTGACATTCTCTGGAGAGAAGCCTCTTATCTTTTCCTGAGATTGAATGCTCACAGTTGAACTTTCTAGTTGCAGTACTTCCATCTTTCACCATTTTATCATGCATCTTAGGATACTTGTTTGTTGGGATCTGACATCACCAGGGTTTGGGAATCTTATTTTAGTTTTAAAAATTGTAATTTTACCCTGCTACCACTCTTCCAGAAAGTTGGAAATAGGAAATCAAAAGTATTTAAATTAAAAAAAAAAAAAAAAAAAAAGAACCAAGAACTTGATTTATTATTTTTTAAAATCTCATTTTAAAACCAATTTCATTACAGAGCACAAAAGTTATGGCATAAGGCTGGCCATGTGAAATCCTTATGCATTCATCTGATTCTATGATACAGAATTTTTTGAATTTGTAAGATACTATTTACAGTGTTAACTGCAGAAGTCCTGAAGAAGACAGTAGGACATCTAAGTGTAAGTAGGCATTTTTGTGTTATGTTAGGATAAAAATTTCCAGCCCTGGACACCTTCAAGCCAAGGTTCCCATGTCCTGCAATCAAACAGAGACATCTGGAAATGGGTGGACACAGAATAAGGATCTAAATGAATTTTTAAAAAATTGCCATTCTAAGTTTTTAATCCCATAAGATTCTACTATGGAAACTCACTTCTGGAATACAAACTCTGTTACAAAGACACAAGTCTCAGACTGGCACAGCTAAACAGTGGAACAATGTAAATAATAACAATTTAATGATAACAAGAGTGCACCGACATAAAACTCTGTTATGGGAAAGAAGGAGCAATACCTGTGACATGGCCCAATACTAATAAAAATGAAAATGTCATAGGATTAGATACTTGCTTTGCCTGACTTCATACTTCCAGAAATAAACTAATGGAGCAGCTGCCTCACTGCTGAAGCTGGACCATCATACTTTTTAAAATAATATCAAACTTTTTACCAAGTACATGTAGGCAAAAATATATAAATATCCTTTAAATATGGAAAATTATTTAAAGAGCATTAAAAGTCTCATTTTTCTTCAATGTGTATTGGATGAATTCACTTAAATAAATTATGACAATGCTGAGGTACTTGCACACAGAAGAAAGAGACAGCCTGGTTTGGAAAAGAAATATCTTTTTAACTTAATGTAGTCTTTCAATCATGATGTTTCTCACACAGACTAGAGAAGACAGTTAGAAACATGAATGAGATACAGAGGCTTCAAAATATTTTTTTCTACAGAGTTAAATAACAATGTCAGTTTCTTCACTGAAGATGGAAAGTGGAATTTTGAGCAGAAAGCGTGTTTCAAGATCTAATGAGGTTTTGAGGAATAGCAGCATCCAAAGCCAATTACTTTGCTTTTAAAGACTGCTAGTTAAAAGGAGCTAAAAAGGCTAGCACAGTTGGGGCCAGTGAAAGGAGGAAATTAGGGACATACATCTCCATAGTCAGCTTCCTGGAACAGCTCACTTAGTTATTTCAGATCAAACAGTTTCAAAGCAAAACAGGGTGTTTCAGCTCCCAAAAGCATACTTTTGATTGCACAACAGAAGCCTTCCAATTAGCTGGTAGAATGGCACATCAGGAGAATTTGGCAGCTCTAGATCAATAAGCTGACGCTAGGATTTTTTTTTTTTATTTCCCTTCAGACTGTCAGGAAAGGAAAATAATAGTATCCAAGGGGAGAAAAAGTATACCAACACAAACCATCTGCACAGTATAAACAGAACAATGGTGACCAAGGCTCTTCAATATTTTCTCTAGTTGCTCTTCCTTGACCTCTCTCCACCTTATTGTACTGCTTTTAAGCAAATAAAAACATTCCTATGGTAAATCAAAGTCAATAACAAGTTATTTGGTGTCTCTGCTCATGGCAGGGGATTGCAACTAGATGATCCTTAATGTTTCTTCTCACCCTGTGATTCTGTGATTTTTCAGCTGTTTTCCTGTATCTTCTCACTGTGGTGATCTTCTAACGATAAATTATTTTCTATATGTGTGTTCCAGCTTTTTTCTCTTTTCCTTTTCTTCTTTAAACCAGAAAGAGACTTGACTGAAATAAAGCTTAGCAGTTGCCTAGGTTCTATGGATCTCAGAGATTGTACCGTTATCTCTCCACAGTTGTTCCTTTTCTGTCAGCGCAGGGACTTGCAAACAAGCTGGAGGCTTTCCTGTGTGTCCCACAGCTTTAAATACAAAATTTATTCAACACTATGAAATTAAACAAAAATGCATCATAACCAGAATATTTAGTCTTTTCACTTTTCTTCCATCACTTCATTTTCTCTTCAAAGAAAGAGATTATAAGTAAATTAATATTCTGCAAAAGGTTTCTCTGTTCTCCTTCGAGTTCATCCAAAGCTAACAATTCATAACAGGGACAGCTAGGAAAGCAATTCAGGAATTAAAGTGAGGACCTGTGCTAGAGCCACTAGAGAGCGACAGACACAGGGACTAAAAAGTGTAAAATCTGGGTAAAATCTAAGCTGTGTAGCAAAAGGCCCCTCTTTTCCCCACACCACATACAACAAACCAAGTAACAGGGAAAGGGACGCTTGTGCCAATGGGCAGCATGTGTTACACGGTTTGGCTGGAGATGAACGGGCAGGAGACCCTGCCCAGAAAGGAGGTTATTGCAACATCAGGCTTTGTGACTGTCCAAAATCCACACATCAAACACTGCACCAGAAGCTAGCGTGTGAGGGCAGGAATTGCTGACAGGCAAAGAGCAGAAGGATGCCTTCTGTCCTGAAAATCCTCTCTATGGAATGTAGCTTTCACGTGATCAAAAAGTACAGACTTCCAAATTTGAGGACAAGGACTTCCAAGAGGATGTGACAAAAAGCCAAGGCAAGCCTTGATCTTGAGTGTTGGACCAGCCTCCAGCAAAAAGCTGTTCAGTCTTTGTGTGTAAAAAATAAGGACTCTAAATACAACTTCCTCATGAGGGGAAGAGGAGATGCAGGCACTGATCTCTTCTCTGTGGTGCCCTTTGACAGCAGCTGAGGGAATGGCCTGTGTGTCAGGCAGGTTTAGGTTGGATATCAGGAAAAGGTTCTTCACCCAGAGGGCTGTTGAGCACTGGAATAGGCTCCTCAGTGCAGTGGTCTCAGCACCAAGCCTGACAGAGTTCAGGAAGCATTCGGCAATGCTCTCAGGCATATGGTGTGACTCTTGGGGATGGTCCTGTGCAGGCCCAAGAGTTGAACTCAGTGGTTCTTGAGGGTCCCTTCCAAATCAGCTTATTCTGTGATTCTGTGATTTTCTGAATGTATAGTAGTTTTTAACATTTTTTTGCTTACAACTCCAAGCTGTGTCCAATTGCGTGTAACCCTCATTAAGTCCCAGCCTTGCCATTTGATGATTCTCCAGTAAAGTTCCCTGATCAGGGAAGACAGGCATACATTCCAGAGCCCTCCTTTCATAAGTGTGTGCTGAGAGGCATAAGAGAACTGACATGGTGCACACCTGTACAGCACAGCCAGGACATGAACCAGCCTTCAAATGCCACGACAGCAAACCGAGCAGCTCCTGGGCCTGTGCCTGCACCAGCTCTGTGGAGCCACCAGCTGCAGCACACAGCCCATTCCATAAAATCTCTAACATCTGTCAGCAGCCAAATGGGAATCTGTACGCTCATACTGGGTCATCAATACCTTGCAACCTCTAAGTTAATTTATTAGCATTGCTCCCAGGGAGAGGAAAGACAGATAAATACAATAGGTCATTCCTATCTTAGGCCAGGAATTTCAAAGGGGCAATTGGGATTATTTTCTTTTTAATGCACTGTTCAGGCGCCACTTGTTGTCTACGCCTGGCTTTCCTGGCCGTCCTCGACCGAGGCGTCAGCCCCCGAATGCTCAGTGGCTCGGCGGCTTCTTTCTCTGCCACTCCGGAGCCTGGCGTGGCTGGATCACGCAGAGGTGGGGCTGCCCACAGCGAGAGACCGACGAGGTGCCGATGGAATAAGATGAAAGAGGCAAAGGGTTGCGGGAGCGGGTTCCCCCGAACTCTACTTTATTGGGGGAAGAGCGAGGAGATCCAGGAGGGAGAACACCGGGGAGAACACCGGGGAAACGTCCCCGTGCAGCTGGTTTTAAGGGGGGATAACAGCCAATGGGGTAAAGGGCAAGGGGAGGGTACAGTGGTCAGGGGTCCAATAAAAACATTTGAGGGGGAGGGACAACAGCTCAGAACCAATGAAACTTCGAACATAACAGAACCCTCTGGAAGAAGGGGTCAGCCCAAGGCCCTGGACACGCCCCTCCTCTGGAACAAGGGGTGGATCTTAGACCCTGGTTCCATCCCTCGAGTCCTCCCATAATGAGGAGCCTCCTACAGAGGAGGTGGAGCTGGAGCGTGAGGCAGCAGCAACCAGGGTTGGACCTCCCACAATGCACATTTTCAAGTTTGAAGGGGTGAATGGAAGAACATGTATTAGGGCCATAGAAGATTTCTTTCTTGAGCTCATTTAGTGATAACAGTACTGTTCAGCTGTCACTGATAGGTTCTACATACAAAAAAAAAATTTAAATCTCATTAGAGTGCACCCACCTAGTACTTTGCCATATCCTAGATTTCACAGCCCAAAATTACAAGCAAACTTGCCAAAAATAAATGTGAGCATGAGCCAAAAGGCACATTAAGCCAGAAGACAGAATACTGTCTGAAAAATCCCATAAAAACAATGTATTATACCCTGGGACTTTAGCATCATAGAGCCCCATGAAAAGTTCCATTGATTTCCTCTCAGCTCCATGAGTGGGTTCCTTTATCAAATGCCTTTGAAAGTAAGACCTCCTGCTGGGATTTTTCTATTAAGCAGGGGGGAAAACCACATTCTATTGTCAGGGTTGTTGCAAGGATGTAATCAAAGGTTTGAAATCCCAGCTCACAGACACCAAGCAACTTTGAAAAAAATCACTATACTTAGAGTTGCCATTTTCCTTTTCCAATAGAAGGTTGACTATTACTTTAAAGCTCAATGACATCAAGTGTAGATAACATTAAAACAAAGTACCTTTCCTCTAACTACGCATTTTCCTCATCATTGTGATAGTGATAATTGCCTGGTAATTCCTTATTGTAAAGGCAAGCTCTTGTCACTAGCAAATTTCCTCTTTAGGTCACTCTCCTGACAAGCAGATTCATTTACAACACGAACTATGAACCTGAGCCACATTTCTTTTCAGTTGTACTGAAAATGAATACAAGAGTAACAGAAGGAATAGTGCTGGGGAAGAAAACTTCCATAGGCATCAGGTATTTTGGGAAGCTACCACATTATCTAAATGAATGGCATTTGTCCAACTCTGCTCAAATCCAGAACAACATGTAATGAATGTGTATGAGAAAGAAAATTATCTGATTGATTAGCTGATTAAGACCCACCAGTCCAGGGAGGGAAAACATTTACCGAAGTTTTCCTGTTCCTGAAAATTATTGAATTTGTGTTTTCAGTATAAAGTCATTTTGGGGAATAAATATAGAGTCAGCACATCACATTTGGATTCTCATTTACTCCCTACATTGGCTGACATGGCTGTAGGCAGAATAAATGAGATAGAACAAAATCTGAGTTTCTGTGATATGTTATTATCATTGTATTAAATCACTGCTCTATCATTTATTATTACATATTATATATAATATTATAGTGTTATATTTCTTGTATTATTGTATGGTTATTATATTGTTACATTCATATAAAATGTATGTATTGTATTTTTATATTTTATTATATCTACTATTATTATATCTTAGTTTAGAGTAGATATTATGGAAAAGTTCTTTCATGTGAGCATGGTAAGGCACTGGCACAGGTTTCCCAGAGAAGCGGTGGGTGCCACTTTCCTGGAAGTATTCAAGGCCAGGCTGGATGGGGCTTGGAGCAACTTGGTCTAGTGGAAGGTGTCCCTCCCCATGGCAGGGGGTTGGAATGAGATGATCTTTAAGGTCCTTCTAATCAAAGTCATTCCATGATTCTATGAAAAAATATGAACAGTATTTTCCATATGCAAAATTCTAACAGTGTATGTTTGTTTATAATTCTGGTTTATTTTGTAGAAGGCAAAAGGAAAGGAAAAAAGAAAGAGAAAGAAAGCATACACAAAAAAGCTTTTCCTTTAAGAGGGCATATGTGATGGGAACAAAAAATTGCATCTGTATCCAGCAGAAGTCTAAAAATACATGCAGATGCAGTAGTAAAATAATTTGAAAAGAAAAAATATATGTATATACTGCTACATGCAATAGGTTCTTTGACCTAGCAGGAAAACTGCTCAACATTAAAAAATCTTCATGACTACAAGCAGACATGAGATGGATATTACTTATTTGCTCATTGAATCAGAAGGATTCGCCTGCTGTGGTAGAGTCTCCCATAGGCACAGACAGAAATGTAAAGCCAGACAAAGGCATCTCTTTGGGATCAGGTCCCAGCTCACCCAGACTGCTGGCAGCCTTGGGGCTGCTGTACCCACACCCAGCTGTTGTGGTCCTGGAGATCCCTACAATGAGCAGGGGGTGCAGGAGGATACTGAGCCACATCTGAAGGGACAAGCCCAAACGACAGAGACTGACCTCATTGAGCAGGTCCTTCTTGAACAGAGTATTCAGGACACTGCTTTTGCCAGCTACACAAAAGTCCTCAGCCACCATCACGGGCTTCTGCCACCATCATGGGCAGCCCGAGGAATGGCCTCACTGGGTCATAGAACTATAGAATAAGCTGAGTTGGAAGGGACCCACAAGGATCATCAAAGTCCAATTCCTGGCCCTGCACAGGACACCCCAAGAATCCCACTATGTGCCTGAGAGCATTGTCCAAACACTTAATGAGCTCTGGCAACCTTGGGGCTGTGACTCTTCCCTGGGGAGCCTGTTCCAGTGCCTGACCACCCTCTGGGTGAAGGCCATTGCCTTAGATCCTGTCACTGGTCACCACAGAGGAGAGAGTCTGACCCTCCCATTCCCCTAATGAGCAAGGGGAAGTTGCAGCCTGCAGTGAGGTCTCCCTCATTCTTCTCTTCTCAAGGCTGAACAGACCAAATGACCTCAGCCACTCCTCATACAGCTTCCCCTCAAGGTGCTTCACCAACTTTACAACTCTCCTCTTCCACTGCTAGGAAGTTGAATCTCTAAAAACTTTATATCTTTTTATGTTATGGTGCCCAAAATTGCGTAGGATGATTATCAATGTTTTGGAAGATATTTTCAGATACATGTCAAATGCTCAGGCAGCAGCTTCTCCTTTAGCAATATGTAGCAGTATGCTTCATGAAAGGACTGATATTAAAAACAATTCCAAAGCATAAAATATATTTTGTAATATTTGGAGGCAGATAAAATCTGCATCAAAAAATTTGAATCCTCCCATTATTCATCTTAAAGGAAAGAAAAACATACAAAACTGTAAGTGAATTAGGTATTGGCTTATTATGCCTTGTGGAGAGATGAAGTAGAAAATTTTGAGGTCTGGGTGCTCTAATGTCATGATAACCAAGAGTCACTAACTTCATTTTTATCCTAGAACATATTACATTCCAAGACAGTAAATTAAATGCTAGTTGAATATGGATAGTTTTCAGCAATAATTTAGTCCTAAATTGATACAGCAGTTTCTTGATCTGTTCCTCTCCACTATATTTTGTATAAGTATATATATATATACATGCACTACACACACATACTGTATTTTGACAGGGTCTGAGAAACTGGCTGGATTACACTAGGTTGGATTAGCAGTATGCATTAGAACTAGAATAAAGTGTAGAACCAAACCCCTATTCAGAGTATTCTTCTTTTTGTAAATTCATAAACAGTAAATAGATTAAAAAGTCAATGCATGTTTGGTCACAAGTCAGGTCCAAACCAGACCAAACAGGATCTAAATAGACAAGAATAACTCAAATGGTTAAAACAAATTCCAGCAGTTCCCCAAGGCTTTCCATGCTCTTTTTCTTTGTGTTTCCACACAGATGGGGAAATTCTGCACTGTACCTGGAAGGTGAATGGGGCAGCACACACAGCCCCATTTCCAAACACATGGACTACAAAAAAGAGGAAAGAAGAAAGAGTAAGAAGTATCAAATAAGGGGATCCAGTCTTAGCTTATGAAGAGGGTGTTACAGTGGCACATACAGTGGCACATACGTGGCAATAGCAATCAGTTGGAGGGAGGCAGTAACACATTGATAAGAAAAGCTGCTGAGATCTGAAAAGAAAGAGACTGAAACATTGTGTTTGTGGTGTGAAACAAGTTATTTCTCCTCTGTGGTTAGCTGAATTCGACTTCCTCTTTCCATTATAAAAGTATACATGGACATTTTGAGTTACCCACAAGGCTCAGACTCAAAAGAAAAAAAGGCCTGAGGAATTCATGTTTTGTCCCCAGATCCATAGATCAGCTCATTCCAAAAGAAAACAACAGAAATTCTCTGATGCTGGATATTGGGGATATCGCCTGAACTCAAGACACCAGAGCAATGTCTCATTCTTAACATTCTAGATTTGTACCAGAACTCAAATATTGAGCCTAACTGAAGAGAAAAGGAAATTATTTTAAGCAACTTGGTATTTTTTTTTTTTTAAAGTACACTGAACAGAAATAATAACAACTAGAAACTATCACGTTCCTTTCCTTGAGAAAGGTGGAGAAAAGAGAAGTTTCACACAGGAAGGTCAGCAGTGGCTCCGGAAAATGTCATGCTACAGGTGGTATAAATGTAAATGAACACTTGGTAGTCTGGAACAGGAACTCAGTGTTTGGGGGATTTTATTTTCTTTCTTTCTTACTTTGATTTTTCAGTCTGTATGGATTTATTTTGCATACTGAGACTGCTGTCTGTAGCTACAAAGTTAAAGGTGCTTGGAGAGACACTCCACAGTTAATAGCTTCACCCAGGTGGATCAATATTTCTGACAGTTTCAGCAAGTTTAGAAGAGTCCCTGCCAATTCCCACAGTGTTTCTCTTCCATGCTTGTCACCTTTGTCATGCATTTCACGTCATCTTTCATGCTTATCTGTATGTTCCCTGTTTTCCTCATCAGTCCCCAAGTCTCTGACAGAGCCACATACTCCCTAACTCCATACATGTTACCTTTTTATCCCTGTCTGTGCCCATTCTGAAAGCGATTCAAACTGTGATTCTCTGCTCAGAAAGAAAACCACACTGTCCTCCTCTTTCTGCAGGTGTTAACTTACATTCCAAATGGAAGAGGAGCCATCAGTATGATGAGAATCAGTAAGACTGATCACTCTTTGCTACTGTCTTTCTGAATCTTGGTTTTCATGGTGAGTAATTTTTACGGTCTCAATTTACATTTCAATTTTTTGCAGAGACACTCAAGCTATCTCAAAACATGCTGCTTCAGGTCTCAAGAGCACTGTAGCCCTCTTCCACTGCTAGGAAGTTGAATCAGTTCCAGAAAAGTGCATATGCAGCTATGTTGCTTTCACACTAAGTTTTTCTAGAGCTTTACCTTTCATATATAAATTTCTGACTTGCAGGGAAAAGCAATTATCTACTCCACACTATAGTTCTGTGGCTGTTTCCCAGATATCTCTAAATGGAGCCCATAAGTCAAATGCACTTTGATTTTCCACTGTTGAGAGTGTGAACTGTTCTCATCAGGTGACTTCTAAATGCATAATCAAGGTAGCATGCACTCATGTCATGATATTTCACTTGTGGCAACTTATACGTCTTCATTTACTTTAAATTTGTTTAGCCTAATAAAAATATAAAAGGTCATGCAAGGATTTTAGACAACTTTAAATGCTTCAGTTTTGTAATACTTGTTTAATTTTCATAATTACCACACATTTGTACACTCCATTTTAAGGACCAAGCCCATAAAGCTAGCATGCATTAGTATGCTGAGGTTTCGTGTGTGTCTTGTGAGCAAAAGCCTTATGATAAACGAGATTAAATAATAATATACTTCATCAGCTCTTTCACACACCTCTAGATTGCTTGCTGAAACTGTAGATCCTGCAGTGTAATTTTTTTTTTTCCCATAAAATTCCCTCAGCATACACTGAAATCCTATTTACTAGCCTTTTTTGGAACAGGCAATTCATAATGGTTTAATTCAAAATTAAAAAAAAAAGAAATGTGCAAGCATACACACACAAGGTGGTAAAACAACACATTTTGAAAGAAATTTTTTGAAAAATGAAAACACTGAAGTAGGTTTCTGTTTTGCTATAGGGTATCCTTAATGCACAATGATTCAATATTGGGATGAATTTAAAAACTGCTCTTTCACATGCTCACAAAACATGGTTCATATCTGTCTTACATTTCTTTCCTGGAAAAATTAAATAAGCCCACTGAACAGCTCTGTATTCAAAACTGTTAGCAGAGTAATTAGCACTTTTTGAAAAAAAAAAAATAAAAGATGTCCTTGGGGTATAGACCTTCTTTCTTTACTTATATCAATTTTGAGCAGACAGCATTCCATATGCATTTCTTCATTTATTCAAGGATGATGCATGTTATACATGGATTGCAGCAAAAATCAGAATTAATTAGTGGCAGGATGGAAACTGCCAGAGTGATTGCACTTTTGAAATGCTTCACTTGAATTTATTTAAAGTTTTTTCCTGTGCTAAGGACAAGTCAAAAACAGATCCACATCAATGATGCAGCAAATAAAGAGGTTTCAAGACCCACAGGAAAATTCCAGTGGCTTGACATCACAGCATGCTTCATTTCATCATATAAACTATTGAGGATTATTATTTAGTTGTAAAAGACTTTACGTATAAAGGAACACACACCAGCGAACTTCTGCTCCGGTATTTTCAAATGCATTGTAGGTACTTTCTAATGTATTGTAGGTGCTATCAAATGTGTTGTAGGTACTTTCAAACGTGTTACCCACCTCCCAACTGAATTAAAGTCAACAGAAATGCAGCCATTAGTTCACTTGAGAGAGGTGGCTTAACTTCTTAACACTGGAAAACAACAGGACAGTAGGGACACAAGAAGGTTGGTTGTCTGTAGAACCCAAAGAAAAGGGCTTCAATGATAGTGAACTCAGAACAAGGAGAAAGAGAAGACAAATTTCAAAAACAGCACATGAAGGGAAAAAAATTGTCTTTTCCTAAGGTGCAGAGAAACAAAAGCCCAAGAAAGGTAAAGAGAGGGGAAAGAAAACAATTATTAAAATTGGTTTTCCTCCTAAAGTGCTGGGGAAGTGAAGAACTTCAACTCCTCTAGATTATCTAGAATGAGTTTCTATCAGACTTGTTGCTGATTTGCACCAGCCATGCTTTCCTAGAGAGGAACACATTCTTTAGCTCCCTACTCCCAGCGTCCTGCGTAATCTGGTGCTCTGTGTGGTGGTTTCAGCTGGCTCTCCTCTAGCACTTGTATCAGCATTTCCACCCTTCTCTCCAGCGCTGAGCTTTCTTTGATTCATTTACCTCACACCTATTCTGATTCAAAAGGGTGTTAGACACCAAAAGAGATGGTGAAGCCACAACTTGTTTCCCTTAATTTTTAAATTTTTTCTGTTATTTGACTTCGGCTTCATTCAGTTTGCTTTGTCTTTGTCCAGGGGACTATTGAAGCCACTACTTTTCCTCATTATAGCACTGTCTCTAAGTGGAAAAAGATGGTTTTAATATTCCTTTGAAAAAATATATCAGGAAAGTTAAGCTAGGCTTTTTAAGGGTCACTTAATTAGGTCACCAACCCCCTACTCTTGCAGTAAGTCACTGACAAATAGGTCTTGTTGAGCTACCAGCCATAATACAGTTTCATTTCTGCATCAAAGTAAATTCTGCATGCATTTGGTTCTCTAACCAATGAGAATTTTTTTATTGCTTCCTACTTACAGAAAACACCAGAAAAAGATGCAAGTGCTTTATAGACAATACTCATAAATACCAAAGCTGGTGGTTTGTTTTGCATTTTTTCTTGTTTTCTCTTTTAAATATTTCCAACCAAGACTTCCCATTTTCTTAGCTCTTTCCAGGGGAGTTCATCCTGCTTTAAATGCTCAAAAGACCATTTTTTTCTCACAGGAACACCCCAGGCCAAGGGGCCACAGAAATGCTGGGCACAGTCAGGAAACTCAGGCTGAACAAAGTCAGGTAGCAAGGGACAAGGCCAATGCCCTTGCTCCAAGGGAGTCTGGAACCTGCTCTAGTCACCTTTTTGTACTGCACCAGTAAAAAACAGGGAACTTGAACCCAAAGGTAGCCACATAAGCCAGAGCTGTTATAAAGAATATTATAAGCACTGAAAAATGCTTGTCCGCTACAACAGGAAATCAGTTCATGATGTGAGCTGCTCTTTGAGGCAGATCACTACACCTCACTGTGCACACAGTTTTCGTCCACTAACTCTTCCATTCTTCCAGTGCACCTACTCTTTGAAGCTTAGCCCTTCCTTTTTTCCTTCCCACACAACTCATTTCATCCCAGATAATAACATTTGTCATGCCCATTCACTGTTACTCCAGTGTTTTCTTCCTCCTATGCTACTTCCAGCAGTAATTCACAAGCTCACAAATTATTCTGTCATTACTTATATTTCTTTATGAAACTGCCAACAGATGGGTAATGGTCTCCCAAAATAACAGTTACCTCCAGGCACACATATTGACAAAGTAAAATGAAATGCTTTTGTTTATACCCTGTGCTCCTCTTTGTGATACATGAAAAGTGCCTTAAATCATTTCTGAAAGTCTTTTTGAGTCAACTGCTATTCCTCAGTGGACTCAGTTTCCCACAGCATTGTAGACCCGGCCCTCTGCGGTCTCCCAGTCAAACCCTGGAAGCCAAGATTCAGTATTTCTGCTATTGTTTTCCTCTTAGAAACAGTCAGAAAACACCTTTGTGACGTATAAAAAGGTTACTAAAAATGTTGCACTACTCTAACTGCAAGAGGATAGTCATGAAAGACAGGAAAAAAGAGGATATATTTGTAAACTGATGAGCTAAAATTTAATGTTTGGAAATAAGCTCCAAAATACCAACAACAAATTGAAAATCTCAATACTTTCACTGATCACATCGTTTTTCAGATTTTTTTTTTTTTTTTCCCCAAACATATTCTAGGTCTAATGATCTCCTTTTCTCCTATATGCATTTGCTATGTGTTAACGCTTTGTCTCTATGTGACCCCAAAATGAAGAGAAAGGCAAACTCACTATGAAATTACCAAAAATAATCTTGTTTTATGTCTCACTCTTTAGTTAAAATAAAATGCAAATATATATTTTCCTTTTTTAATTATTTTCTTGACTTGCCTGTTTTGAGTAACCATATTTCCCTTTAGGGCTATTTCAGACTTACACAAGACTGATTTAGTGCTGAACAGAAACATCCCTGGGCATATTATAAGGATTGAACAAGACATATTAACTCGAATTATGATAGTTTGAATGTTACCATAGTTACTCAGCATTTTTGTAGAATTCATCATTAAAATATCTCATAACTTCATGTCTTACCACACAAGAAACTCAGGAAGTCAGTGTAACTTTCAAAGGTAAATTCTGGATATTTTTAGAGGGATAATGGATTTCAACTCGTTTTTGGTGTAATGAACAAGACTTGGAGGAAGAAAACCTCAACACCATTGCAATGAATGCAAGGGTTGCGCATTTCTTTGATTGTTTTATTTTTTTGGACCTCACTTATTTTCAAAGTGACTAACTAAAAGTTTTGTGCAATCCATAATAAATTCAGTAGCAACTCTGAATGAATAACATACTTATGATGTTGTTTTGCCTTTTTTCCTGTATCCTCTTTGATGACTCCCTAAAATCTCGAAGAACAAGCATGGTTTTCCTAACAGTGAAAGTTCCAAAACACTAATTAAAAGGTCTACAGCATTGTAATATTTATTAAACCAGAAGGTTAGTAACCAATAAAACAGTTGCTAAATGCTTTTTATGGGGTATTTTATAACAGTTAAATTTCTCCTTTAAAAAAGAAGCACATAAACAAATCAAACAGCAAGACTCATTTGTACCCTCCAGCAGTCCGTGAATCAGGTTGTTTTCTCAGTGTATTAAACGTGCAAGTCACTGCAGCACAATACCGGACACACCTGACTGCATAGTTCCCTGTTCTCCCTTCCTGTTTTCTCATTTATATTCTTTTTAGTTGTTCCTTAACATTTTGGTCTTCATTTCTTTAACAATTCATTGTTCAGTTCTTTACAGTGTGTCACTAAACACACTATTGAAAGAGGCTCATCTGTAGAGCCAGACAAGCATAGAAGTGATCAGAACCTGGCTGAAAAAGACTTAATCACAACCTTAGAAAACATAAAACTCTTTAACAATTCCAAGAAAGTGCTAGGTATGCTCAGTTGCTAGCTTTAAAGAACAATTGTTTGCTGTTCAAAATACACATACCACAGAAGTCAAGGACTGAATGCAGATCAACAAAAAAGGAAAAGACTGTCATGTATAAAGCATTTCAAAAATATTCTAGTTGCAGGTTTCACATAGAATAGACACTGAAACATATAGAGCCCAGTTCTGGACTTCAAAGTGTCTATTTGTTGTTTTGTTTATTAAGATTAATTTAAATTTCTCAGTGGTCACCAAATTTCTAAGGATCTCATTGCAGGAATGAGGCTTGTAGCTGTGAGACAGGTATGTGGTGAAGGGATTTCCATGACATATGTCCTGAGATTTTCGATAAAGGGATTTCCCTGGGTACAAAGCATTCTAATGGGGTGATAAGTTATCAGACCCTTATCAGAGCAATTGGCCAGGAGGAAAATGGAGTGATACCAATATGTCACAGTTCTATTCTGCCCCTGCACAAGACTCACAAGCTTTGTAATCTCTCTCTTTGTAATCTCATTTACATATAAAGTGCTGCCCTCCATTTATTATGTCAGTAACAAGATATTTGACTACAGTCTCATCTCAGCTTCTCCCAAAAGTAGAAACTGATGTTTGAAATCCACCATGGTGGAGGAGGAGAATACAATCCCCTTGCAGGTAAGTTGACGTACTTGCTGCTCTCTCCTCCGCAAAAGAGGGACATTTCTTTGGTAAGATTTGTGCCCCTCTACCTCAGATGCACTTGGACGTAGTGCTATACATGATATTTTGCAGACCTAGTGCATTTATCACATTACCTAGATCAATTTATCACTGCAATAATAAGAATCTGTAATCTGTAGCTTGTAGTAAACCACACTATTGGTGAATCGGTGATCATGAATGAGACCAGAGTGTAATTCACACTATTGGTTCTTATGGGATCTTATTGAAGGTACCAGATTTATAGTGCCAAGTTTGGTATTAGAAACTCAGCCCAGCTGCACTGAGTCCTGCTGAAATCTGAGGACCAGCTGAAAAGCAAGGGGGGTTATTTTCTGCCAAAGTTTTATCCTTCTACCGCAACACTCATTGGCACAGTTCTGGCTCACCACTGGATGTCTAAAGTTCCCAGGCTATACGAATCACATTGCAGCCTACAATAATAGCTTCTGAATATTATAGTAAACACACTTCCAGAGAATATAAAATAATAATAATGAAAATGGTTGAATGTTTTTTACAGTATCATAGAAAAAGCCAGGAACATGATGCACTGTACATTATTACTATACTGGAATGTCACTTTAATGATCACACTGTACACTGAAAGATAACTTTTCCAAAGACTCATATCTGCATTCTGCTATTTTTGAGTTCCTGGCAGGACTACTCACAGCGCATATGTATTTAAAATTGACCTATTCTGCACATTTGGTGCTCTTTTAATGATGTTTGCTACATTCAGCAGAATATAAGATTTAAATTTTAAAATATTTTTCCTAGCTCATCCCACTGTATTAATCAATGTATTAATCCAGTCTAGCAGAAAGTTAGAGGCAGACACAGAAAAAAAAAACGGGTTTATTCTAAGATCGAACAAAAAAAAAAGCATGTTTTCTTGTATAATTGACAATGAATAAACATTTATATAGTGGCTTGCTTACCAAAGTACAAGCCATATGTTCCAAAGGTAGGAGGGAAGAGGGCAAGGAAACTGTACTACAGAGAAGAGAATGTTTATTGACTCACAACAAATTTGCTGCTTCAAAAGAAAAACATACTGTCTAAATAAGGAATGTATCTGGCAAGCCAGTGGCAGACATTCTTCACAAAGGTGGAAAATACCACCTTTTAGAGAAAGCAAGTTTTTACTCCTAATAAGGTATACAGGAGGCTAATTTAAAGAGTTTATATTTCTTTGTAGGGGTATTGCAGCAGGCAATCAACTCCTCAAAAAGAGTGAGGACAAAAGTTCATTTCTGGAGATGCTTGTTTTGTCAAATTTCACAGCTCTCAAGTAATTTTTTTTATTCTTTTGAGATATTCTCAAAAGATAATGAGAATGTTCCCTGTGCACATAGAATTTATCTACCATTTATTGGTTTTTTGATTCATCCTTCTACAAGGCTTCTCAAGAAAATTTATATGGAACATTGCAAAAAGGAATTAGAGTCGGAGGTAGAAGAATGTGCTGTATATTATGGGTAGAAAGTAGCAGATATTGTGATTCCCTATCAAATATCATAATGGATAGGACAACAAATTAATAAATTCAAGACAAGCTTGTTTCCTTATGTATCATAAAAACACATTATTTCTTAAAGGGTGGATTTATTATCTCTGGATTCAGATAGCCAGCCTTGCCAAAGAAAAATGTAACATTCTCTGAAGGATACTTATTAGCAGTGGACCATAGAGCTACTACTACTGTTAATAATTCTAATAATAAGAATAGCAGAACATGAACACAAATTGAAAAAAAATCAATTAAATCAAATTGAAAATATTATGTTGCTACAGATAGCATCAATGAAGAGATCAAGTTAAAACCATGAGAGAGACAGAAAGATAAGTGCAATTAGCCCACTCTGCAATTTTACAAAGAGGCAGAAGAAAGACATGACATATGGGTTGACCTGAGATTTTTGTCTTTATATGCCAAAACCACTTATAATTGAGGTCAATTTCTTTTTGCCTGGATAATTAACTATTGCTATTTATTTTGAGGGTTGTTGAGGCTCTTCAGCAAAAACTGGAAAAACAATCATAACTGACCATGTGATGATCTGTTACAACAGGTCCTTTTGAATTATTCTGTGGTATAAGAGAGTTTACAAGGAAAAGGGAAACAGTTACGAAGGAATAAAAACCAGAACTATCAAAGAAATAATATATTAGACAGAAGTTAGAAAAAGTCTCCAAGAATGATCTCCAGGGAAATAAGTGGAAATATAGAGAGGAAAATAAAAAGGGAGTATGTCCTGGTCAGATCATTACCTCTAGCTTAGCAAGGCAGAAAAGATTAAATACTTGCAGATCTGGGAAAAGGGAAAAGAAAGGAGAAACTAAGATGTTATCTTGACAGCACCCTTCCTCCAGCTATGTGGTAATCAGTGAGACCAAACAGACAGTCATTTAGTACTACAAAGAGGATAATTATCTCTCTGTGGCATTTGGCCAAGCCACTCTTAACTCATCACAGGTTAGATCAGACTTTCTCTAAAAGCCCACGTCTTTTATTTCAGTCAGACAAAAAGTCATGCACCCTTGCCTAAAGTGGGTTCTATGCACTGGAGAGGGAAACAAATGGAACCTATGGACCCTAAGGAACTATAAAAGCATATATCAGATATAACCTGAAGGAAGATTCAAAGGGTAGAATCCAAAAGACTGACTGGACTGTGGCAATGTATAGAGAAGAGGGAAACAAGAATTAAAACACTGTTGAAAGATAAGGAATGAGGAATAAAGGAAGACAGAAAGAATGAAGTTAAACACATTGTGGGAAGGGCAATCTGAAGGACTCTTGATAGAGTGAGGTGGTGAGGAGAAAAGAGAGAGGGAGAGGCATGGAAATAGGGAGGAGATGGGATAAATGAGTGAAAACTACGTAACCTATGGACTTTTGGAGTTTCCATGCATCTTTGTCTTCTGATCCTTCATGTTGCATTGTTCTGGCAGATCAACTTCTGAAAAGACTTTGGAGAGTGTGTGAGGGAGTGTGGCTGTATGTGCTGCCTTCAGTGGTCTTCGGCCTCCCCAGTCAGCTGCTAAAGCTCTTTTCACAGTTTCAGAGAGGAGACCAAATGCTCTTTTAATGTGGGTCATGGAGAGTGTGAGAAGACACTTTCTTTCTAAGCCTGAACAGAAGACAGAAGCTTTCTTTCAAGTACCTAAATAGGTTGTAAATTTAAATGTGATTTTGTTGCTCATACTTAGCAAAGCTGTATGCGTATTAACCCTTATTTTGCTCATGTCCAACAGTGGCAGCAGAAAGACAACAGGTGCATGCAAAAATATATTCTGCTGGATTGATTTTGATGAAGGTACAGAGTCTTTGCCATTAGTCAAAAATCAGACCTTAATAGCAAGTAAGAGAATTTTAGTTTGTCAGCATAGCAAAGAGGCAAAGAAATGCAAAATAACTTCCTTCAATCTCAACTACCGCTGTCATGTTAAACACCTTGTTTCATTGACAAGTTCTCTAACTTGAGGAACACTGAGTCTTGAATCTTCTTATTGGCAACATTCTTCTAAATTTTGACAGTCTATTTTTTTCATTTCATGCATCTGTGCATTCACTATTACCCATATAAGCTTATTAAACAAGTTTTTTATTATTTCATCTCATTTGTAATTAAGTCTAAATCATGATTTAAGCTTGAAAAGCATTAAGGGCACCATTACACCTTACCTTGCCCCAGGTTTGTTTTAGGTGGGACTTTCTTTAAATGAGAGGTACATAAACCAACAGAAAGTGAGTAAAATGTGAGGAACAAATTTCAGAGGTCTACATGGGAACATGGACTGGAGAGGAAGACAGAGAGACTGAACTAGTTGTTTGGACAGACGGATAATTGAAAATAAACAGATGGTGAACAGCATGTATCTTCAAAGAAGTGTCCCTGAAATATTTCATCAATATCCAGGAAAAAAACCACCCACAGTAGTAAATCAGTCATGAGACAATGCCCAAGCACTGAGTAAAGCCTTCCAAACACATCTGAATTTGTAATAAGACCTACTTAATTGTATTATGACAGACACCCCACCAAAAAGACAAGAAATGCCACCAGAATAGGTAGCATCATAGAATCATTGAGGTTGGGAAAGGCCTCTGAGATCAAGCAGTCAACCATTAACTCAGTACTGCCAAGTCCACTGCTATGCCATGTCCCTAAGCATCATAGCTACACAGGTTTTGAACTCTTCCAGAGCAGAGCATTTGAGCAGAACATTCAGCTTCTCTTTGAAAATTCCCATGAGCCAGTAGAGCACATTCATCCATGGTCAACAGGCTGTTTTGGACAGGGACACATCCCACCTATCACATCTGAAGCTCTGCAGGCCAGACTCAGCAAACCACAAGCACTCAAGGTTGCCCTGGAAGAAAGACACTATAAAAACTACAGGTACTCTTTTCCTCTCCTTGTGGCCCCAGAAATCTTGATTTCCTGTACTGAGGCACACCGCCAATAAAAAGGATAGAAGATTGTTGCTATGATTGCACTTCTAGGAAATCATCCAGAAGGCAAGGAGAGGAACTAGGTTGTAGTTTCTCACGTTCTGCATTTATGCTCTATTCATCAAGCCATGATCCCGCATGAGTTTTGCTCTTTTTGCATGTGTCGCAGAGATTTCCCAGGGGTGTCACTATAGCATTTTGAGTTCTTTTAAGAAATCAAATACCTGTGTATCTAAGTCACTTGTTAGCAATCACTAAACTATCATGGACTGAGCACACAGACCCCTAGAAGGTGACATTTTAGTGTCTGAAGGACTCTGATAGTGACCACATTTCTTAAACCTGTCACATGGAAATAGATATTTCAAGTGCCTGAGAAGATTTACCTCACTCCATATAAAGAAAAAGCCCTATGTTCTTTTCTCCATTCTAAGTGGACTCCTCAGTGGTTTTTAAAACTTGCTGAACACTCTATATGGATATTCCACATCTTTGGTATTTTACTTTTTAAGGAGGCATTACTTTCCTCATTTGAATTTCGGATAAACCATATCCTGAAAATAAAAAAGAAGGAAGCTTGGTTTGCATGAGACGCAGGACAGGTTTAAAATTACTTTTCAGTATGATGGAACCTATAAAATTTTCATGTAATTGTGCAATTTAAAGCATAGCTGGTTTTGTTATGTTTACTAATGCTTGCACTGCAGACCAATAAAGCAGAAGTGTTACAAGTAGCGGAATAGAAATAATTCACAAACTATGCAAAAGAGAAAAGAAATTATACAGTCAGTAAATATTTTGCTAAGACAATTTCTTCCCTTTTTGAGAAAGCAGAACAAAATAATTCCTTTAAAATTCTCTTGAAACCAATAAATCTCCAAGACAACTGGAAAAAAGTCCTTTTAAGATACTGTTATTTTAGTTCCCTCACTCCAATTATTCTATGTATTACTGCATGGGTCAGTGGAAGGTCTTTAGACATAAAACGTGCTTCAATATCCTTGTCTAAACCATCTCTGCATGTACAAAATCAATAACTAAGCCACTCAAGTTTCCAGAAATAAGCAAATAAACTAATTACAGTACTTCAGCTTTAATTAGCACTAAGTATTTTCCAGACACCAATGCTATTTATCACTGTTGAACTAACAGCACCCCTTTAAGTTCAGGAGTTTACTTTGTGCAGATTATGTGGAATCTGAGCCAAGAACAAAGGCTTTCATTCATGCTGCTGGACATCTCCAGCTCTGAGATACTGGGGGTTTTATGTCACACTAGTAAATCCTAACACATAGTCCACTGGGCATTTGTGTCAAATTGCAGGCTGATACTTAGGTTAGATAGCACGTAATTGTAGGTACTCTCAGAGGACAAAGCAGGCATTTTCAGGAACCTGAGGTGACTAACATATAAGTGTAAGGGAGAATGTGTCATAAGGAAAATAATCAGCCACAGGAAAGCTTGGAGAGATGCATTTCTCCTATATTCTTTGTTGGCTTCACTATATATATGAGAACAAACACGAGTGAGGGAACAAGAGGCAGAGATAAATTGTGCCAGAGTAGCTTGGCTTTCCACCCTCCTGCATCTTGATGTGCACAAATGGAATTATTGGGTGCACAGGTGATGTGATGGATTCCACAATGCCCTCAGGCCAAGGAGGCAAAAGCGCAAGGCTGTGAAGCTGGAGAAAGATGGGAAGAGGCTTTAGTGAATAGCTGCATACAGGCATCATATTTAATTCCCCAGATCACAATAGTTTGTCAGTGTTACCTTACCAGTTATTGTTGAGCAATTCAGACCCAAAATGCATACAAATGAGAAATTTCCAAGTATGTAATAATTTAAACCTATTTTGCATGACTCCAAGTGGAACATTAAAGTGTGAAATAAAGGAGGTAATTTCCCTTGCATTCCTTCAGGTATGTTAAAAATAAATGGACAAATCCAAATTCAGCAGGTACGTCTGCAAGTAGATCCCTGTGTCAAAGCTGAACCTAAAGGAAAATACAATCTAAGGAAATTATGTTTTGTAAATGACTGGCATCCATTAACACTGATGGAAAATATCTCAAGATTTTGGCATGTCTCTGCTCTTCCTCCTGCTAGACTGCTTATGAATCCAAGATTCTTAGATCAACAGTTAAAGATGCCAGGACGCCATCTAGCCCAGGACATTTCAGTATCTGCAGCTCTGCCCCATCTAATCCTAACATCCCAGCAGCATTGGGACCCCAATAAAAGTCAGGGTTTCAGAGATTCCCACCTCCTTCCCCTGCTGATGGAAGCAAGGAAATTTTTAAAGTCATAGACATGTTTCCTATTTTTCCCCAGAAAAGGCAGAAGATGGAGACTTTCAAAACTAACCCAAAACTTTCTTCAGCTCTTTGCTTATAAAGCAGATTCCAGGTGATGTGCTGTCTTGAAGTACTAGGTAAGCATTTTCAGAGTGTCAGAATTTCCCCAGCACAAAAATGCTGCATTTTTAGTTGCTCTCCTGGCAACTCACTTTCAGAGCAGATGCATTTTTCTGTTGACAGAAGCACATGTTTTTGCAAATACACAGTTTTCATTTAAATACCCTGTAAAGAGAAAAGAGAATGGGCACTATCAGTGTCTGAATAGTCAGCAAGTCTTACAAATTGGAGAAGCCCTGAGGAAAATTCATGTTCTAAATGAGTCAGTGTGTAGTTGAAGGTGACACATCAGGGAAGCATATTACATTCTATTTAAATTATTGTTTTTCTTTAGGCTTTTATGCTGTTTATGATGGATTATATTTTGTTTGCCAGCGATTCTGTGTTTTCCTTGTTAGCAAGTGTGCATCTGCTGCTTCAGCACTCCAAGGTACCAGCTTCAATTAGTGTAAATTAGGATGTTTGTTATGTCTACTC
Source organism: Dasyornis broadbenti (assembly GCA_013397935.1). NCBI lineage: Eukaryota > Metazoa > Chordata > Aves > Passeriformes > Dasyornithidae > Dasyornis > Dasyornis broadbenti. The sequence continues at coordinate 115,185 of VZRN01001168.1, forward strand.
TGCTAATACAACAAGGGAAAAGGATAATATAGGTCAGTTCATATCTCAGTTAAATCAAAGGGATGGGTTTTAAAAGGCAAACAACGCTTTTACTAACTCAAATATTACATGCATGTCAAAGTCGCGTGTGTCTTTGGTTATAGCAGATCCTAGGTACCAGGGGTAAAATAGAATGTATTTATTCTGCTAAATTTGGTGCCAGACTGTCATTAATAAAAGGAATAACACCTTGGAAACATAGGCAAGTCATGTGTTCTCAGTTTTGGAGCTACCAGCATTTTTTGCAGTCCTATTCTTGAAGAGCACTCATGAGAAATCAAACGCTGCTGTGCCTTGTCCAGATATGGGCTTGTGTTTATGGAAGATCTTTTTCCCCCTCTTTACTTCCAAGTCTTTGCTAGATTTTACTAGTTGATCAATAATAGACAATCCTCAAAATAATAGACAGTCCATCATTAAAATGTGTCTCTAGTCTGCACAATTCCCGTCTGGGCTTAATGTCACTCAACCTTACCACCTTCCCACTCCTTCCACTGCTCTCCTTTCTTTCTCCCCCATCACACTCACAGTCACAGACCCAAAGGACAACATCTTTAAACAAGTAGGGGAACAGGGAACAAACATCCACTCATCACCTCTGATTCTTTCCTCTAGACTCATTGATATTCCACCTACCTATGGTCAGCATCTTCACATTGTGATTTAGTAAAAAAACACACTGCTTGTGAGCTCACAAGTGAGCTCACTGTACAGATTGTTCTTTGAAGTATGCATGACAAAACCTCTAACCCTGAATGAGGCATCATGGATGTATCAAAATAGTACATCCAATTTAGCACCCTCATGGTGAAAAGGGGGTAATCAATAGTTAACTCATTTAAGCACAGTTAGCTAGTGAGAGACAGTAAATGTTGATTACAAAAACCTGAGACGCCAAAGTCGCCTTGATCTTGTCAAGATAAAGGGGACAATGATCAGCCCGAATCGCTTCCAGGAATCTACCTCAACATGACCACCTGCTTACACAGGGCATGCATGGCATGCATGCTGATGGTATTAATGTTTTCTGAGAAATAATTTGTATAACCATGCCTGTCCCAAAGAATGTGATGCATATTCATGACTTGTACCCTTAATATTGTGATGGGAGAAGTGCCTGGTGAGTGTGTTTGGAGGAGCGATCCCCCCACACCCAGCGCGCTGAATAAAGGCAAATACCTGCTTCGACTCTGTCTCAGAAGTGTCCTTTGGCCTGGTTTGGGGCGAATCAATGGAAAAGTTCCTTACGTCTCTGTTGCTTCCTCAAAATTAGGTTTAACACGCTTTTCAGAGTGGTATCTCAAACTCATGTATAATCACTTATTGAAATCTTTCCCAGGGAAGGATGGAAAAATTCCTTGAATTATATATATGCTACTATTAATATCATTATCAGTATCACAACTGTTAGTAGACACAGGACACAGTCTGCCAAACCGTATGATCAAAGAAACCTTCCAGAGAAACTGCAAGAAAAGAAAAGCTAAACTAACTTGAGCTGTCATTTAGTGCATTAGAAGCTAGTATGGCTAAGTTCAGGAAAGAAGTGACTATCCAGTTTTCTGACTCACCAGCCCATGATAATGTCACCAAAACAGCGGGAGAAACAAAAACTTTCTAACAACATTTTTAATGTTAAAGAGTCAAGGCATTACTTTATTTTTCTGGCCAGGATGTTGTTCTGGCGAGGATGTGCCACAGAAATCATCTCACCCACACATAGCCTGGGTGTGCAGAGAGAATCATTCCATGACACAAGGATTTTACAAGATATTTTTCCGATATTTCATACAGTCAAAACACATAGAAATGAATTGGGTCAGTCTTCATTGGTTCCAAGTTGTGTAGTTTCTAGTATTTGGTTTCCTATTGGATCCAGATTTCTTCACTTGTGGTCTTAATTAGGTCTTCCTTCTTATCTCTCTTTACCCAGACCAGGTGTTTCCGACTAGCCAGGGGTGTTGTTTGGAGTCCATGGTCTGTTAATGACCGTTGAGAGCTGTTATCCCAGTCTGTTGAGATGCTAAGCTCATCAAGCCTCACCTAAAGAAACAATGCCCTGGAAAGAAGGTTCAGTTCCCTTACCCCGGGGGCAAAGGGAAACAAACCTGGCTAAAGTTATATAAATTTTTTTTAAAACTGGTATGTGTTCCAACAATAAGAGAGTCATATGTTCTCTGCCCTCATAAAAAAAATATATCTTTAAGTAGTTAGAAATAATTTTACTTCCTTTGCATTCACCGTTTTACTGGTATTGTTCTCTCTCCTCAACTCCAAATACTACTAACTACCTCTAAGTACCTCTATTGGCAGAAATAACTATACATCACAAATTGAGCCTGTCATCAAGGAACTCTAAAAATCAATCTGATCTGATCAAGAATGAGGATTTTCTAGAAATCTCTCTCTTAAGATTTAAATATAATGGGTATTGAGCATCTCATACACCCATCAGTACCTAGTGTAGTCAGGAGCGTGTCTAGTATAATATTTCCCACAGGATCTCTATTATCTCATGAATTCAACCCATTTGAAAAAACACTGAAACCCTACTGTCTCTTCCTGTCCACTGATACTTCAGAAAAGCAGTGAAGAAAACATTAATAGGAACTATTTTCCTAAGACTAACTGATAAGTGCAGGAAATATGAAAATTGCAAATGTCACTCCTGTAGAGCTCTTAGGAGACACACTCATCCAGGAGCCACCTAAACAAAATGTTCAGAGACCCTGAGCTTCCAAATGACACTGTCAGCAGAATTACAGAGAAGGAATCCATACAAAGCCCGTGTCTAGCACACTCTGGAGGTCTAGAGATAAAATTATTAAAGCTCATATGCTAGTCCTGAAACACAAGTGACAAGTGACAAGACACAAACCTGCTCTTCAACAGGCAGAATTGCACAGATTTATCAGTGGGTTAAAATAGCTCTCTGACAACGGTGCAGGTGTTGCAAATTTCATAAAATATGGTTTCGTAGCTGAAAAGAATGAGAAGGGAGTGTCTTTACAAACAAACTGTGGGTCTGATGGCAAGATAAGACTGATACTGAGAGAAACAATAGGAAGATTTTCATAGGAATTCTCCTGATTGACTTACCCAAGACTATGGCACAAGAACAGGGACATAAGAAAAAGAAGAAAGGGGGGGGATGTGTATTAAGGGGATCTGCATTAGGGGTGATGTGTATTCCAGGGGTCTGCATTAGGCTTTCTCAGAAGTCTGTACCTCTCGAGTACCTCAGCCAACGGGGAAAGAGAGAGGGAACTTGCGGCTGGAAAATTAGGATAAAAGATGCTGCGTCCTGTATCAATTTGAGAGACCCCATGGGAAATGCCCATGACCTCTCCCTTTATCCATGAATAAAGTTACGGGACTCCTCTGTCTCCTTCTTGGACATAAACCTCTGGTGTTTGTGGATTAATTTCTTGACACTAGCTAATCCTACTGCTGTGAACTATGGCACAGTGGCTGAGCTAGTGAAAGTTTCCACAAGAATAAGGGAAAGTAAAACAGTGCAAAAACTTTGAAGTCCTTACTAGATCAAAGTAAATAATGTGCAGCCTGTAGTAATCAGCAATTACACTCCCAGACCTGCAGCTCCCAGAAACGTGTTTAGAAAGGGGATATACTTAATCCCATAACTGTGTAATGGTAGCAAGACAATGGCAAAAGAGGTGATTTCTCAGAGAAGGTAGCATATTTTCCCCTGATTCACCCCAAACTGGGCCA
>VZRN01001171.1:0-73065 GCA_013397935.1 Dasyornis broadbenti
ATTCCCAACCTCCAACAGGCAGGCAACTGGTTTCCGTACCATGCACCATTCTTGGGTTGGTACCCCATAAGCCACTCCATCTTCAGCATTCACAAATAATTCAAATGGTTTGTTTAACTGGGCTAAGCTTAACACTGGTGCATGAATTAATTTTTCCTTTACTTTGTTGAACTGATCATCATCTTCGGCTCCCCAAGTTGCCGAATCTGGACCTACTAATTTTTCATATAAAAATTTTATTACATTTGTATATCCATCTATCCATAATTTACAATATCCAATTAATCCTAATAAGCTTCTTATGTCTTTTTTGGTTTTTGGTGGTGGTAATGTTACAATTCCTTGAATTCTCTCCGGGCTTATGCATTTATATCCCCGTCCACTTATATGGCCTAAATATTTTACTTCTGCCTCCACGAATTGTAGCTTTTCTTTTGACACTTTTAATCCTTTTTCCCCTAGAAAATTTAATAGTTTTATAGTTGCCCTTGTAACTTTCTTTTTTGCTTCCTGATATTAACAAATCATCAACATATTGTATAATTTGTATATCAGGCTGAGCCTCAAATTGTGAAAGTAATGTCTCCAAGGCTTGGCCAAATAAATTGGGAGATTCTGTAAATCCTTGGGGCAGCTGTGTCCATCTTAATTGTTGTTTCTTTCTGTGATCTGGGTCTTCCCACTCAAAAGAAAACCAATTTCTACTCTGTTCTGATAAGGGACATGCCCAAAAGGGATCCTTCAAATCGATTACACTGAACCAGTGATGGTTGGAGGGTACTTTGCTTAATAATGTATATGGATTTTGCACAAGGGGATACTTTGACACCATTTGCTCATTTATCTTTCTCAAATCTAGAACCAGCCTGTACCCCCATTGGGTTTCTTTACTGGTATTATAGGTGTATTATGTGGATACATGCTTGGTTCTAAAATATTGTTCTCTGTTACTTTCTTTATAATTGGTATCAGCCCATTCCTACCTTCCTTAGATATTGGATACTGTCTAACTCTGATTATCGTGTCTTTTGATTTCATTTCAGCCTTTATGGGTGGAATGTCTAGAAAGCCGACCTCTCCTTCCTTTGCCCCTACTTTTTCATGTACTGCACTTTCATCTATTGATAAAACCATCATCAATTTTGCCACCATGTTCCCGTGATCTGGTACCACCCCAATCCCTAATTTGACCTGTAAATCCCTTCCCAATAAATTACATCCCAGTTTTGGCATAAATAATAAATTAATTTTCACTTACCCCGAATTCCCCTTTATAAATACTTGTTCAATAATTTGGACCTCAAATGATTCTCCTTTTGCCCCTTTCACCTTGCAAGTATTCCGGCTTAATCTACATAAGTTAGGTATTCTTGTGACACAGGAGTGACCCACTCCAGTGTCCACTAAAAATTCAAATTCTTCTCCCTGGGGGCCCACCTCCAAGTTTACCAAGGGCTCTGTAGGTTTTTTGTATGGGTCCCCCAGGAAGTAGAGCCCTTGACACCCCTAGTCTTCCATTGGACCATTAACTGACTCATTATACACATTCTGATCCAACTTCCACTTTCTGCATTGTTATTTCATGTGGCCCTTCTGCCCACAGTGATAACATACCTCAGTGAGTATTCTCTGCTCTACTCCTCCCAGGACTTCCTTTCTTTCTTGATAATTCCTTTCTGATTTCTCATCATTCACCACTTTATTCTCCCTTGCCACTGCAATAATTATTTTCATTTTAGCTTTTGTTCTCTCTTCTCTCCTCAAGTATATTTTCTGGGCCCCTCTTAATAAATCATCTAAATTTTTATCGTGCCAATCTTCAATCTTCTCCAACTTTCTTCTAATATCTGGCCGTGATTTTACTACAAACTGATTTTTCAACAATATCTGACCTTCATGACTTTTGGGGTCAATGCTAGAGTGGAGTTGGAAATTCTTTCTTAGTTTATCTAATCATGCCGTGGGAGTTTCATCTTTATCCTGTTGTACTTCAAATGCCAATTTCACACTGTTAATTCATGGGACAGATTCCCTAATTTCTTTTATTATCAATAACTTATAGTCCCTCATATTCCTTCTTCCAATTTCATCGTTTGCATTCCAATCTGGCACATTGATGGGCACTTTTACTTCTCCTGGGGGATCTTGCCTATTTTCCCTTTCCCATATTCTCATGCCTGCAGCACGTATTAATTGCTCCTCTTCAGGTGAAAACAATATACTTAATATTGAATTCAATTCCTCCCACGTATATATACTCGGCCCTAGGAATTGATCGAGTTGATTCGCAACTCCCACTGGGTCCTCTACTAAACTCTCTATTTCCTTCTTAAAACTCCTCATCTCAGAGGCTGTGAGGGGAGTGTTCACAAAACCAATACCTCCCATAGCTCCACCCACGGAAACTTCTCGGAGACGATCCATGTAACTTGTTTCTTTCTCTGCCTTGTAGCTCTGTGATTTTGACCTTGTCTCATACGGGTGGGAAGCTCATTGCTTCATTGCTCTCTATGACTTCATTGCTCTCTATGACTTGTTTCATTTTAACCCTCTGACCATACTTGCCCTCCTAAAGGTACAGTACTGGGAGTTTACATAACTAAAACTGTACCCGAGGTGTGAGCTGATGTTGGGGGAAGGGCTGGAATCACAGGTTGAGCTGGACTTAGCACCGGGACAGCAGGGGTAAGCAGGGGAGGTGGAAGGACTGGGTAGGCAGGTGTAGGCAATGGTGGATGGGGGTTCACAGGTGGGGGTGGTGAAGGCATAGGGACCACAGGTGGAGGCTGGGGAAGAGGATTCTGAGGGGGAAGGTGGTCCAGGGGATCCCATTTCTTTTCTTTACTCTGGGGATCCTTTTCTTCTAATTCTTTATTTAGTTTAAACACTTTGGTTTTGCTACTGTTTGAAGAAAACTTTAACCAACAAACTGCATAGGTCACTTCTTCTTCACTCAATTTACTTTTTGTACTAATATTCCGATTCAAGGCAACACAAAGCCATTTTTCTTTAGAGCCATACCAAGGCCAAAATACCAGTCGTTCCTGGATTGCCTTCCTCGGCCATACCTTAACACAATATTTTATCATTGTTACTTTGTTTAACTCCTTTGTATAATCATTGTCTTCCCACTTGTCTGAAAGTTCCCCCAAAGGACTATTCAATGGGATGTTCCCTGTCTTGGAGCTGACCTTACTAACACATTTCCCCATAATTCCAAAATGCAGAAAATAAATGTTATAATAAACAAGATGATAACTAAAATGAAAATAATGGGAAATCCAATACTATAATTAGGGGTTAGAATGGAGAATAATGTAATAGGGGTTTTGGAAAACTAATATTATAATTGGGAGGGTGGTGTCTGAAAAAATGACGTAATGTGGGAAAACAAATGTTATAATAAAGGGGTTGGTGACCAAAGGTGATATGGTGAGAGCGTGTGAAAAATAATATTATAATCAGGGGGTGGTAACCAAGGATGATGTAATATGGGCGTGGGAAACTAATATTAAACTAATATTATAATAAGGGGGAGGCAACCAAAGATGATGTAATATGAGCATGGGAAACTAATATTATAATAAGGGGGTGGTAACCAAGGATGATGCAATATGGGCATGGGAAACTAATATTATAATAAGGGGGTGGTAACCAAAGATGATGTAAGGCGGGCGTGAGAAATTAATATTGTGGCGGTGACCTAGCCCACCTTTAGATCTCGTATCCGGTGGGCAGACTTTCCTGCCCAGGATGGGGATGCTGAGGGCGGTGCTGAGGAGCCAGCCACAACCCCGGGGACATCAATCCCCGGGCTCTCCTCCCTTTATTCCCGAAGTTTCTTTGTTTAGTTGTCAATCTGTTATGTCTATTAAGTTGTCCATCCCTAAACCCTTCCCCTTTCTCCTCCCTATCCCTAGAACCTTCCACCGTCTTCACTCCTCTATTGGTTATGTTCCTCGAACCCGCCCCTGAGACCTCCCTGGGTCAGTGTTTATTGGTTTATTCATGTTGTGTAATTTGTCCCCATTGGCCCAGGGAATTGTCTCCTCCTTTCTCCTCCCAACTCCTCCCCTCTTTAAAAACCTGTGTCACCCCTTGTTCTTTGCCTTTTGTGCCTGGTCCCCTTGAGCGTATCTTGACTCCACGTCTCTCCCTCTCTGCGAGGCTGGGGAATAAAGAACATTCGAATTCGCCAGCACAGGAGGTCTCCTCTCGCTCTTTGTTCCTGTCTCCGCTAGGTTTACATCGGCTACAGTTGCGCCCACCCTATGTGTCGGGGCACTTCCACCGCAGCGAGTTCAGTGGGTTGCTAAGCGACGGCCTGCTTCACAGGCAGAGGTGCCTGAAGCAAGCTGCAGCATAGGCGTTTTCAGTGACCCTGCACTGGATGTCATCCTGCCTGGCCACGCCGGGCCAATTAGGTGGTCAGCAGCAGCGCGACATAATATAATAAGCGGATGTTAACTAAAAGGTAATGCTAGTTAGCCTTCTAACAAATCTTAAATAAAGCTATTTTTAATAGAAAAAATCTTAGAGGGGAGACGCAAGTTTGAAAGCTGGGCACCAAAGACAATTCAAACTATTATAAGAAGCTCTACTATTGGAATTTATCAACAATTAATAAGAGTAAAAAAAATAACCCAAATATCTTTGCTTCAACTTAAACAATATTATCTATCACCAAATAAATTCACTAATAATCAGTCGACAAACGAAAATATTCACCGAGCTAGGGAACAAGGAACTGAACCCCAAAATGGCATCTCCTGCCACAGAATCAAGACAATTAAAGGTAAAACAAAATTGTTGTCAAACTGAAGGACAGAAGGGTGAAAACCAAAATGCCATCTCCTGCCACACAACTAAGGGGCAATTAAAGGTATAGCAAAATGGCTGTCGACCTAAAGAACAAAGAGGTGAAAACTAAAATGACATCTCCTTGCCGCAGAATTAAAAGACAATCAAACATAAAACAAAACGGCTACCGCAACAACTAGGGACTGCTCCCTCTTCGGACTCCCATGAGCCCAGGTAAACCTATCAGACCTATCCCTTATGGGGTCACTGGCTGATCCTCTTCCACCCCTTTCCCTGCAGTACTCACCAGTCTGCAGCAGGTGGGCAGTGAAAGGAGGACCAAATTTGTTTCCCCATTTTTGGTCTCTTGTCCACTGGGGCCAGACCCTGCCCCCCTTTCTGTACCCTGCTTCACCGCTTCAACCAGTTTGGAAAAAAAATCAGGGTAAAGGCGGCTTTCGCCTTCCGCCCCTAGACAAATCTGGGAACTTCTGGGTAGTGCACCTTTCCCGGCCAATGCACCAGCGGAAATAAACGGCCAAAAGTAACAAAGTGTTGATTAAACAAAGTAACAAAACCCATTTATTTTAAAAAGTAACAACTGGTTGAAGCAGGGAACAGCAGGGAGAAGCCAGGGATAAACCAACTAAAAATTACAACTCCCATGTGGAGTTGGGTTCCTCTACCTATCCAAACTAGCATGGTAGAAAGATGCCTGAGGGCTCCAGGGCCAGTCTTCTAGTTCATTCAATTCGTCATGGTGATTGGTCCCTCAGTCAGTTCGCCATGCTGATTGGTCCCTCAGGTCTGTAGGCCACGCCCAGCAACCGTTTCATTGGTGGTTCCCAAACTCATTGGTGACATAACCTAGATGCACGGTGATGTAATCTTTCTTATCTTCCTTCCAGAAAGATCTTTGTGGCGCAGCTCCTTTATGACCTGCAATTCAATAGCACCCCCCCACCCCTTCTTCATCTTCCCCCAAGACTCCTCCTCCCATACAGTAACTTAAGTAGCCCAAATCTTGAAAATGTAAATTTATTATAATAAAATCTTCAATTAACAATCCAATAAAACATGTAAACTCTTGGAACCCGAAAGTGCAAACAAACACATGACCCAATGTGAACTAAACCCCATTTATAATATGGGGAGCAAAGCTCAAAGCAAACTCTGATTGCTTTCATAAATTAACATAATCAAGAAGAAGCCATTACTAGCCACCAAGTTTGTCTCATCTCTCCCAGCTTACACTACTAAGGTTAAAAATTGGTAATACTGAATAAGTTACCAATAGCAGATATTATTTCTATATTCAAGGTACATATATTCAAAACTAGTATACTCAAAATATAACTCAGCTTGACTTTAAAACATGCTTGCTTAGGTGCTCTTGAAATTTTCAGTGGCACATTCATTAGGAAAAATGGGATCATGACACAATGGAAAGTGAAGGTTTCCTCACGGGAGTTTATTTTCTTTACTGTGCATTTTTTTTTTTCCTTTAATATTTTATAACTTTAAAGTGTCTAGAATTATGCTGTGTACATTATGAAACAAAACATTAACTCTATGAAGTTATTTCTGTGTTAATAGGAAGGACTTAAAAAGAGGCTCTAGGTGAGCCAGAGATGCTGGAGTTCATCACTGTGATCTAAAAAACTCTGCTTGTGGTAAAGTAATTGCAGAACCCTCTCAGGTAACTGTCTCTGAAGTAGTGACACATTCTGCTGATGGGAGCAATCAGTGTTGATCCCACAGCCAGAGCTGCCTCTCTGCCCCTGCCTCCCTGCCTTGGTTAGACTGGAACACTGGAAAGAGCAACATCTATCCTGGTATGACTCCTGAGCCTGCTGAATGCACAGACAGGCTCTATCCATGGATGTGTCAGTGCCTCCCCACTACCTCACTGGGAGCAGGAGGCTGTCAGTGAGTTACTGGTTACAGCACGTAAATAGGAAAGAGGAGGCATGGAATCTGCTCTTCTCTTTATCTTGAGGGTACTCCCCCACCCTCGGGCCTTGTCCTAGATGCTAGGCTGCCACCTGCACTGAATGCAAGCATATTCCACTAATGACAAACTGGGCCACTGGAGAAGGAAGGAATTAAAAAAATCCGTCTAACTATACCAGAAGGCATGGGGGGATATAACGCAGTATTTCAGGTGATTGATTGGACAATGTGGATCTTTGGACTCCAACCACTGTGCACAAGATTCTTTCAGTTTTCTATTTCTGGACTCCTTATGTATTTTGTTTTAAAATAGTCATTGGATAAAAATCCTTTCAAAGTTCTTTAAACATTTGCCTTTCATGCAAGCATGAAAGAGAAATTTGTAAATATATGTAAAAATAATTAGTGTTATTTTCTGTAAAGTCCAGTACTTAAAAACTATGTAAAGTACATAGTCTCACAGCCAAAACTAAATTTTACTGCAAAGAAATACACTTGTAATTGATTTTCTTTTCTATTAATCCTTAACTAGCTGTTAAGTTGTAGTGTGTGGCACTTACAATAAACAGTGGAGCCATATTTATTTTGATATAAAATCCACAGTCCTCAGTTTGTTGTGTGTGTCCTTGTTCAGCAATGGATACAGAGACCATGCCAGTTAGAGAGAGTGATGGCAGAAACACATAGAAAGTCTGATGCCTCCATGTGTATATTTCTAGCAAAGTCCAGGGCAATAAAGTAGTGCCAGGGCCCCATGAAATGAAGAAAAATGCATGCCTTTGCTTATGATTTCAGGAAAACTGGAGTTTATCTTCATTCTGGCCTCAACTTTTTCAGTTGTTGGCCACCTGGATGTGAAACCACAAGACTGTGTCTGATATTGCATATACTTACATATTTGTGTAAGAACATGTTATGCATACGTAAAGATGTGTTAGATCTAGTTTAGTCTGTGACTAGTTATCTGGAATATTTATTTATATTTTTCCAGAGAAAATGAGAGTGTAATTCAAACACACAAAATGAAACTTCGGAAGTTTTTTTGCTTATAATAACAGGGGCTTGGACTTTTGTTGGCTGAATTGTTCTAGAAAACAGAATGAAACCTGAACTTACAGAGAAAAGGCCTCAGACATCAAAAGACACCCTTGTAAGCAATAGAAGATACAGTAAAAGGGAAAATGATATTACATTCAGAAAGATCAGGCACCTTTGAGAGAAAGAAGTGAATACTATAGAAGACAATGAATTAAAAATATTAGAAGAAAATTAAAGGGAAAGGTGTGCTAAAGGCAACAAAGAAAATACTTGTTGAACATCTTTTACTTTTTTTCCCTTTAACACTATTTAGGCAAATAAAAGGAGTTCAGACACCAAAGTTGAGATAGGTTTCACACTATCCTTTTTGAAAAAGGAGATGGGAGTAAAGATGGGTTTGAAGACCAAAGAAAATCAGGGCACTAAGAGAGGCTAACATGGAAGAGAGCATACATAAAATGGAATAATAATAAAAGGGTTGGGGTTTCTTTCTTTGATATTTGAGAAGAGTATTTAGGATTTTTAAATAGTGGGGGTTTTTTTAGCTAGCAGTGAGAGCAATAGTGAGCCTCAGTAACTGAGCTTCTCCATTTTCTTGTTTTGAAAGGACATTAGAAGCAATCCAGTTCCCTGACTCACTACTCCAATACATTATAAATTGCTACACAGAAATACATGCAAGGCTTACAGAGCACTGCTTGTTCATTGAATGGGGACAAAAAAAAGAGTGGTTCATGGTTCAGGTTATGTTATTGAAGAAAAAAAGGGAGACTGCACATATCAGCTCTACCTGATTCAGCTGTGGTTTTATGAGCCCTCTCCATGTTACGTTGCCTTGTCATGGAAAGTTGAAGCATAGGGACTTTGCTTTTCAGAAGGACTCTGCTTTTCAGAAGATTTGCATGAAAATAGAAATGGTGAAAAACTGAACTGGCACTATTCACTGTTTAAAGGCTTCCTGTCGGGCTGTTCTTGAACGAATGCTTAATTGGAAGTATGCTTAAAACTTAGATATGGGGTAGAAAACTTAAAGACCAAAGCAAGTGATTACTGGGAAAGCAGACAGATCACAGGAGAGTAAGAAGGAAGCTGTCACATGCCACTTTAGGAAGTTGTTGGAATTGAAGAATAAGTGGAAAATATAGTGTAGCCTTAGATACATATTCATGAAAACACACAAGATGACAAGACTTTATTCTTTGACTTTTCTTTCCTTTAAAAATGACTTTTCATTTCTTTGAAAAGACTTTTGTTTTGTTTTGTTTTTTTTTTAACTGAGGTCCATGCTGTGAGAATGGAAGACAGTGCTTAATAAATGAAATGGGACTATCTGACAGGATATTAGGTTTGTTTGTGTTTTGTTTTCTTTTGTGGGGATTGTCAGATACTGGAACAGATTGTGCAGATGGGCTGTGGAGTCTGTGAGCTTGGAGGTTTGCAAATTCCTGAGATAGCTGATGTGAATTCAGTGTTAGCCTTGATTTGTGGAGGAAGATGGACCTTCTGAGGTTTCTTCCAACCTCAGTTATTCTGTGAGTCTGTTTATTACATCTTTTCTGTTTCTTTTATCATCCAGGAATAAAATAGTTCGGACCTCATGGTTATGTCCACATTGAATCTTGTACATAGAACTTTACATGCTTTCAAAAACAAACAAAAAAAAATCAAAGAAAAAAAGTGACATTCCTTTTCCCATAAGTTATGATTATCCGTGGTTCTCATATGTGAAATAAGTGCAGAATTAGAGAGTATTTATTGCTTAGGGTTGATTTAGCTTGATCCTAAACCCACTGCAGTCCTCAGAAGCTTTTCTTTTGAGAGCTTCTCTGTAAAGACCTGTTACAGTAGCCTAGCAAAATCAAAGGATACGGAATATTAAAAACTTTAATAGTACATTTGTGGCAGTGTTGGGTACACATCTGGCTGGCAATGCCATTGCTGGTGAGCATTGCCCCCTTGCTTGTGTGCATGGCTGTATCCAAATGGGATGGCACATCTCTCGGGGAAGGAAGGAAAGCAGGCAGGCATGGAGCCACAGTGTGTTGTGCATGCTTTGAAGGCTGCAAAGAGAAGGGGGTACTTGAGGAATGCCTTTTCTTTGGATGCTTCCTTCCGTGGGAGCTCTAGCTGCTTGGGCTCTGCAAGCCTGAAGCTGTAGAAAAGGGCTTTTCTCTCTCTCTCTTTCTCTCTCTCTCTCTTTCTCACTCTCTCTTTGCGTTTTGTGCCATGGAGTGCAAGGGCTGCGAGTTGCTTGTTGAAGAAGAGAGAGCATTCACGGCTAACTCTGCTTGGGAACGAGCTTTCAGCTGCACTCTGGCAATGCTCTACAAGACGCACACCAGCACGGTGCTGTGTGGCTTCTTTCTTAGCCTTCTGCATGCCGGAGAGCTTGTGTGCTGGTAAGGTGTTTTTTTTGTGAAAGGGATAAGCAGACGACTCTTTGCAGCCCAGCAGGGAGAACGAAAGTGCGTGCTGTTGCCAAAGACAAAGAACGAAGCAGCGGAGCCCTAGGGGGGGCTTACTCTTACCCCAGATCCGCTTACTCTTCTTGCATGAGATATTAACAATGCTATGCTGTAGTACAGAACCTGGTAGGCAAAAATGCAATTGAGAAGGTGTTAAAGGGTTATAATTGGGTAGATTGTCTTCTCATAGCTATCTGATTATGTAGAATGTTACAGACATTGTGACCCTGATTTAAGAGAATACTTTGATAGTGCATATCCTTGATAAGGATTGCCTGGTGCCATGTGTATGGAGCAACAAGCAGCAGATAATATTAAAATTTCCTGAAAAAAAATGAAAATCCTTAGAAAAAAGATTGCTAGAAAATACTGTACGTGTTTCTTGCTGTGTATTTATAAGGATTTAGACTGGATAAGGATTCAGAGACTGTCACATGTGAAATGTCTCAGCTGGTAAAACCCAAAGCTGATCTTTCTAAAGAGCTGACTAATTCATTACGTGCTTTCCATTTCAGAATGTGGGTTAGTGAAAACACACACTCTTTGGCATTAGTTCCCAGTGCATTAAAAGGTTCTGTTCTTTATGGCACATTAACATAAATGAACAACTGGGCTGAGAAAGAAGGTTAAGTGTAGAGTTTTATAAATTTTATTACAAATAGAGCACCTAGGCCCCTTTACTGACAAACACTTTGCACGAGGAATCCTGCTTAATTCCATAATGTGTCTTGTCAAGGACTGGTCCAGAAATATCCCCGTATTTGTTCTGGGACAATTTCAAGTTTTTCCTCCCCCTTTTTGTCAGTTCTCTGAAAAAGTATCTCCACAGTTTGCAGTTACTCTTTTGTCTAATCACCTTTACATCCGTAAATAAAGCCACCACTTTTTATTTACTGTTGTTAGTGAAAGCATTTTTGTATTTTTCAGCTGACACCCAGAAGATATCTTACCAAAAATCCAATTTTTCTCCTAGAATATGTTTTTATGAAATATCATTGATCAGCTTTAGTTTTTATGTCTTTCTTTAAAGCATCCAGTATTGACTGGCTACTCGTACATACATCATGCTTGGCTCTGTAGAGAAATAACTATAGATAAGACATATGTTCCTTCATAATGGAAAGGTTGTCTATATACCAGTCAACTTTCTGATGAAACTTTTAAAATTTCTTTTTGAAAATAAGAGTTTGATTATGGGTCAGAGGCAGAAAGCAAAAATAGCAGGCTTAAACAGTTGTCTTATCAAGGAAGAGGGCAGATCACCCTCAGTCTTACCAGAACTACAGCTATTTCTCCTTCCCTCAGAAAAATATTGCTAGTAAATCCAGGATCACTCTACCAGTTGTGAAAAACTACATCCACTGTATAGAAGAACTTTTACCAGTGGTGCTTTCTGATTTGATAAGGTTGAAATTACTTAGAGATGAGAGAGTAGAGGGAACGATTATCAAAAAGGAAATCTACAGGCAGTTCAGCATTTCTCATCATGCTTTTTTTCACTCTTCTAGGAAATGCAGTTGTAGCAACAGATACTGATCTAGCTTTTGACACAACTGCTAGTTTGCTGCTAGACTGAATGTTGTGGGTTTCTTAATTTGTGGTGGTGTTTATCTTTCCACAATAAGGTACAGTTTCATTTGGCAAAAGGTAGCACTTCAACTAGACTGAACTTTGGGATGTGTCAAAATGTAAAGCCTGAGGGGCCTTTTGAATGTTTATATTGCTTCTGCAAACATGCACAATGCCAGCTGTGCAAAATGTCCCTTCTGCCTGAGGCTGGACAGGAAACTGCACCCTGTCTTCCTACGCTTGGCTATGCTAATCCATGTGTGTGATTGCCAAGTGTGATTACTGCAACATGTTGCACTGAAAAATCAAACTGCTAGCCAAGCCAATAGATCTAAAGGGAAAAATGGAAGTTTACAGAGACGTCCCTGGTCTTACTGAAATACTAAGAGTGCTAGGTTGAGTGTTAGCAAGTGTCAATGCATGTATCCCATGGGAACCTCTTGGCTTCTGCAGGAGCAGGCTGTCACAAATCTTAAAAAGCCACTAAAACCAAAATCAAACAAAAAAGCTCGAGTTCTGTTAAATAGATTTGACAGATCACAGAGGATTCTTAGGTGTTTTCATGCTCTGTAAAACTCAGCAAGGAAATGTGGTCTTTCCTGCTGTTGCTTTGTAGTTTTGTTACTCATGGAAGCCTGTAAATAGTCTTCCTGCACTAATAGGGTTGACTGGAACTCTATGTACAGCTCAGTCATGCTGTTTCTTGGTTGGTGGACTCAGCAGCTGAACAAGGCAGGTGAAACCCAGAAGTACTGATAACTTTTCAGTCCCTTACTTTTCATACACGATGTGGTTTTTTTCCAGCTCACCCTGGCAGACTGTTGCAGCTCCGAGCCCTTCTTGTGTTCCATGATAGGCAAGAATAAGCCATGTCCTTATGCACAGCACTGACTTTAGAGCCACGACTTGGTAAGCACAATATTTTTAGCTATCTGAAGTTTTCTTTTTTAACAGAATAATATATATCCTGGACTGTCTTGTTACTGTTGGTGAATGCATTAATCATTTTTACATATGCCTGTTAGAGAATCTTCTTTCTCTAAAAAAATTTTGAGTGGAAGGGCTTGCAAATAATCTTCCCACCGTGAAATAAAATGCCATAGAAGAACACTGACAAACAGTTGAAATCTCTTCTTGACCATTTGAAATTTTGCATGTCACCATTGTATTTGCGACCTTTGCTCTTCTTTTTCTTTTATGTTCTGTGAATGATTCATATTTTTCTCTTGTTGCTGCCAAAAACTCAGTTCTCAGTGCCAGTTCCTAAGCTATCATCCAGTTTCAACTTACTTTTGCTCATATGTAAAATAAGCTTGAACTATTGAATATCCCTGTTTAATTTCTCACCCTAGGAAGTGGGTTAAAAATACCTAACTGGTCTCATGCAGCTACTAAGGAAGCAGGTTGGGACTTTGAGACTGTAATCAGTTTAAATTGCTACTTTTTCGTATTTTAATCTCTACTTACTCCCTGCTTTTCTTCACCTCCTGTTCTCTTCAGAATATTTTAATTATTTTGCCTTTTAAGCGTTCACTTTCCTTCCCAATCATCTATGGAAAGGGAGTGTGTGTAGAAGTATTTTACACTGATAGGATATATTTATTTGTGACACGTGATATAAAATGTGCCATCCACTTAGTAATATCCTATTTTTGTGAAGGTAATGTCTCAGGAACAACTGGTGAAAAATAGCCCTGGTTGGCTGAGAACCGGGATTGAATTGTGTAAAAATTAGGCAGTCATTTCTCCTGGAAGTTACTAATTTTACCTGTGTATATGGAAACTTTGGGGGTTTTAACCTTTGGTCTCTTTCACTTGAAACATCTTAGAATCTGAACTAAAGTAGAAGGGCAGATACTTAAAAACAAATATGACAATCAAGTATGAAGGAGTTTATGGTGTTAAAAACATCAAAATGCAGTACATTTTCAGTTTGATTCCTGTCCAGCAATTTTTTTGTTTTCTTTGGTAGACAACAAGAAAGATAATCACTTTGTCTTTCTGCCTAGTGAAAAAAAGGGTTAATAACTACCAAACAATTGCTATGGAAATATGTTTCAAGAAATGTGTATTTCCACTAGAACTGCAAAATTAACTGAATACCAATGTTACTCTCCTTTGCCTAGGGGTTGTCCTTCAAATACTGGCTATTTTACCTTTTTTCCCCCCTGTGAATACTCACTGCAGATGGCTGGAAAAGTGTATTTTGTTTAATCAAAGTAATAGCAATAGCTACTGTCACACTTTTTGAATATTCATTTGACAGTCTTGTGCCATGTCTATGGTTTACATGTGCACACAATTCCAGATTCCTGTGTTATGTGATCGATGTCTGGGGCATGGTACTTTAAGAAGTTAAACACAGAAGGAAGACAGAACAGGAATACTAAGAGGAAAATTATTTACACTTTTTTTCTTGCTTAGGGGTTTGTTAGTTATTTTTTTCCATTCTAATAAAACCACTGTTTAACTTCTTTATGTCATATTTCTTCTTAAAAAAATATTTGAATTTTAAATGTTCTAGTTATCTTGCCTTGAGATGGGCCACAGGATCTCCTATTTTTCACATTCAAGCAAAACCATGCATAAAGAATACAAATCCTGAAGCTGCATGTGGATGTCAATGCTACAGAATGCCAGAAGTCTATTGGCAATTTGTGTAAAAATGTCCCAGCTGTGAGCGTGCTGGTGCAGGTGCTTCCAGCTGTGCTGCTGCTGCTGTGGCATGAAGTGCAGTCCAAGATTCAAGCTCTCTAAAGCAGTGTAAATACTTAACTCTAAGATGCACCATGTCTTGGTGCTGTGTCTGCATGGCTACCTCCTAATGCAGACAGTGCAGAGCTGGTTTTCCAGTTTCTTCATTAATTGTAGTCATATTTGTTATTACTATGTAGACATATTACTGTAAGACTTTGTACCCTATATGTACTCAGTACAAGCTAAAACAGAGAATATCAATTATTGTTCACTATATCTGTTGGCTTGTGTGTGCTTTTACTTGTGTTTTAGACATCTAATTCCATATAAAATAAGATGCTGTGGCAGGTTGTCTCTGTTTTACAAGGTTAAAAAGAGCCATAATGAGATAACTGAAATAAGATCCCTTGAACATGAAAAAAAGAAAAAAAAAGTGTTTATTAAGATCTACTTATTTCTCTGAAATTGTGGTGTCTTGTGAACCATCCTACTCTTCTTTCCCCACCAGTGGTGAAGGATCAGATCATCAGTGTAGGAAAGGATGTACTATTTCTGTAAAATTTTTTTTTTTTTTCCTACTTTGATCACTTAGTTCTTTCTCAATACCTGGTATTAAAACAAAAATCTAGGCAAGATTGAGATGATTGAGTCATAGTGCTTTCCTGATATACCTTACTTGGTGGAGATGACTGTTTTTTACTGGGTTCTGTGAAGCACTGATTTTCAAATGGCACCAATAGAATGACTTATTTCTGTTCTGCAAAAATCTTTGCTGTCTTTAGACCTGCTTATTAGTGGTTTGATTTTTTTTTTCCTCTTTGACCTTCAGTACAGAGATTGCTGGGAATGCAGAGTAAAAGGAAAGAGCCCTTCTGTCACTATCCATCCCCCATCTTTCTTTAAGGAAGGAAAACAGGCCCATCTTAATCTTTATGCTTTTGTTTTTGTAACAAACCAGAAGTTTTTGTAATAAAATAAAATCCAGTAAGCAGGCTGTGCTTATTCATGCTCACCAAAAGAAACAACTTTTCTTGATTGATCTCTTTATCTGGCTGTGAGGTACACAAGAAAGTATTTCAGTTAACATCTACCTAACAATTGCAATTTATATTTGGAGGGTTCACTTTGAAAATATGCTATTCACCAGGTCATGTTAAAATAGCACTGCAGATGCTGTGTTATCAAACACTCTTTTTTGTAAGATTTTTAGTGTTCTGATGGTGGTTTTTCTCCCCATTTCATATGTTCTCAGTGCATAACCTTTCTGTGATGTTCCTTCCTATGTCATCTTTCTTGTTCATTTTCTAGCTCCATGCAGATATTGTTAGCTACATTCTGTAAACTTTGTATGGTGATTTAGTGGGATCTTGTAAAAAAGAAATGCTCTAGATGTGCTACAGTTACCTAATATTTCTGTAGCAGCACAAAAATAATAAAATGCAATGTGTATGAGGTGGTTTATGCTAGTAAGTTCTCATGCTCTTACTCTCCTTAAGTTGTTTTTTTTCTGTCTCCCTTGGTGCTCTCTGGTACCTTTTGTTATGGCTTATTGAAATTTAGTTCCTGTAGATGCTCTGCTACTAACAGCTCCCTAATATAGTCTACTTTTGGTTTTATATAATGTTTTTCATTACAGGTACTTCAGCTCTTGCTCCCTAACTTTTCATAATGCCTTTCTGTGAACTTTCCCTATGTCCTCCACTATTTCAGTTTTCAATAAAACAGTCATTGATTATCTTTACATTATTGTTGATAAGAGATATCTTTTGTTATGATTCAGCATAGACCTTTCTCTTGACTAACTGGAAGCCATTACTGTGAAAAATCTTCTGCAATGAAAAGACTCCAGCTGCTCCTTTTCTAATTCTAAATTTGAGATAGTGTCTTCCCCCGTTAATTACAAATCTCATTTCAGAGCAAACTGTTTATGTAGAGTCAGAAGATATTTATCAGGAGTGTCTGTGTGTCTACTTTTCTACGCAGTTCAAACAGAGACTGCATTGCCCCTAAGAACTGACCTCATAAAAATCTTAGTAGGAAGAAAAAATCAAAATAATATTAATGGATGCCATCTCCATTTAGACAAGTAAGTGTACTCATGGATTCCTCCTTGCACAACCTTATTCTGGCAGCAGAAGAAAGGGACAAACGAAGGAGAGAAGCAGTACCTCATACATACCAGGCTCTGGAGATAGCTGGACATGAGAGTAACAGGTGATTTCCTACAAAGCTGCTCCCCATGCCAACCATTTGTTTTGCTTTCCTCAGTGTGTTCCTCTGTGCTCATCAGTCTGAGCAAATTTAAGATCTGGATTCCTGATTTAGAACTGAGGAGCACACTAAGGGCTGGTGCCAGCAGAAAGGATGAACACGGAGCAGCATACAGTCCAAGGCCAGTAATGTCCACCTGGATACTCCTGAAGCCAACAGCTAAAGCTGAAGTATTAGCTCACTGGAGAGCGAGAAGACAATAGTCTCAATCCAGGGAAAGAAAGGGAAGTGAAGTGACAAAGTTGATGTTGAAAAAGCAGTATATCCTTCCTGCTACAGGTTTATGGGAAAAATTAAGACTTTTTTCATTGCCAGGACCTAGTTTTATAAACAGCCTTAATGAAGCTGCTTAATAACAACAAATGAGGAGCCCTATATACATTGAAATAGAAATGACATGAAAATAGCTATTGAAGTCTCATAACTCGTAGTTGGAATTCTGGCAAAGAGATTTACCTGGCATGACAATGAAGCTCTTATTAACAAGCCTGCCCAGTCTAACTGTCTGAGTTCTGTTGAATTAATATTGATGCACACCAGGATAATGACATGAGAGGGACACTTGCTGCTTCAGAGCAACCTTTGTTATGTTCAGGGAGTCTTATGAGCCAGGAGTGTTTGTCACTTATTTGGAGGAGGAGCCATTTTTAATCTTCAGACCACTGGAGTTTCTCAGGGTGTCTCTGGAGCTGTTTGATTCTTCTTATTCATCCAGGACAAGGTGAATGAGATGGCAGATGGTGTCTTCCTGGCTTTTGTCTTTTGCGATCACTCTGCTAGCCATCAGTCAGCGCTGTTTGCCCTCTATTCTTCAGGCTTCCATTTGACTATCTACACTGTTACTTCCCATCTGGCTGGCCTTTAGTCATCTTCTTTTTTCTTTCTACACAGATACCTTCCCTGCCTGTGTTGAAAAATGGCACTGATGCTGTCATGAGTGCATCTGCTAAGATATGGAGTCACTGTCTTGTTACAGGGACATTTTCTTTTGGTAGACTTTGGCCCAACCTCTTCAAAAAAAGTAAAATAGTGGCTCATCATAAGTCCCTAGTGACCTCTGGGCTCCCCAAATATCCTGTCTATTTGCACAATGATTATTCAGAATTAAATCCCTCCTAAAGCAATTTATTGATACATTTTTTCTTATGAAGTTAACATGGAAGGACTATTCAGGATATGGTGGGTTGTTCTTTTAAAGACTCTTTGGTCCTCCACATAATTCAACTCCACCAGCACATTGCCACTGGATTACTTTCTCCATCACAATAATTATGTCCTTCTTATTTGCTTCCTTCAATCTGACAGAAGGTTTTCCAAGTCTCTGAAGTTGAAAATGAGACCTATATTTCTAATCAGATTCTGACTGTTCTTCTAGAAATATCTCTATAAGTGATTTCATCACAATGAGCGAATGGAATTGCTTGTAAACAGTGGTGCAGAGTCACAGTACATGCATGCCTTCATCACATGATTAGTGATTTTTAAACCCCAGTGAGTCATACTAAAGCATCCTTAAAAAAAATTGGTTCAATGTTTTCAGTCATTAATTTTGACATCCTGCTCTAACAAGCTGGATTTTAAAAGTCAAATCTCTCAACTGTGTTTCTTCTACTATGTTTAGTAGCCTATATTTAAAGAAGATTTTTAGCAACTTTTTTGGCAGCCAAGGAAATGAGAATGGAGAGAGAGAGAATCTGAAAAGCAGCATGGAGCTGTTGCTGGGAAGAGATGGCTGGGTCTTCTGATCTGTGGCCACTCTTCAGGGGAGCCCTGTATGCTATTCTGAGCATCTGTTTCAGTATTGATTTCTATTGAGTATTTTCTCTCTAACCTATTATTACTTCTCCATTAAGCATACTAACAAAGCTCCCAGTGGGAGCAAAATTGAATCCTAAATTAAATAATTAAATTATTAAATTCACTTTGATGTTGTTCAGGATATTGTCTTGAAAGCTTTGGTTGAAAGATCTTTTTCTTCTCCAGGAAGATATATGGCACCTTTCACTGTTATCGCCAGAGTAATATAATTATCTGTTTAATACTTATGTGAGAAAAATGGCTCTTCAGACAATTGGTCATTCACGTCCGTGAATAGCAGTGAAATGGACTCGTGAACGTCAACCTGTTCTAATTATGTGCTGCTGGTAATGAAACACATCATGATTTAGTTTGATATAGGAAATTAGGAAACCCAAAGTAGGTAAAAATGACAAAGATAATTATGAACGATTTCCTTCAGAGAGTCTCTTTCTCATCCTATTTCCTAGCTTTTATGGGGAAAAAGAAGCTTGCAATGACTGCAACCAAATAAAAACAATATAAAACCACAAAAAACCTCACACCTCAACAACCTAGAGACTGCAGAATTTGAAAATACAAAAAAAGACATACTTTGAATACATCTCAAATTTTCATGACTGAGAGAATGTAGATCCATAAAAAAGCCTTTGCATTTATGCCTCACTACATTAATTATCAAAAGTGGTTATATACTTGCTCTTACTTATATTTGAAAACCCACACATATGTATGTTAACAGTGCTAAACAGATTTCTAAGACCTAATAGAGTCTGTGGGGAGACATTGCTGTGCTGAGTGTTCAGAGAGCCCCATTCAGCAGGTCACTAGAAAACATACTTGGATCAGCGTGTAAAATGCTGCTGACAAAGGAGAAGATGGAGAAAGTATCCTCTATTTTAAGTAATAAGACAGTGTTTGGACAGATCATCTGCTGTGTTGGAAACTCTAGTTCCTTTACCTCTTCATCCTCTGTAGAGGTTTAAAGCCACATCTCCTGTAAGCGCCCCAGTTACTGAGTTCTAGTGATTGCAGTCGTCCTAACTGGGATATGCAAGGAGCCATGGTTCCTTCAGTCAGTTTCCTCCTCCTGTGCTTTATAGGAAATGGTTAGGTACCTAGCTCTTGAAAAAATAAGGACTCTTCAGTAAAAGTAGGTGTTTTCTTATTTCAAGGAATTAGATACCAAAGACTCTGAAAGAGGGCATGCGAAGTCATAAGCTTCATGTTTGCTAATTTCACTGTCTCTGCACACAGTGCTTTCTGTGGATCTTTTTCTGTTCAGTCCCCTTTTTGCAGCAAGGCTGCAGCTTCCACCAGACAGAAGGTACCTGAGTTCCAGATAGCGTAATGTTGAGTATAAACTCAATCTTCTATCTAAATTTTAGTCTTCATCATTGAGTAGTTACTGCTCATGATAATTCTTCTCTTTTTAGAAGGGACACCCATGAAAGTTCTTCTCTTTTGAAAATGCCTACCACTTCTGATCTCTTGAAACAATTTAAAATATGCCAATTGTATGTTATATTTGACCATTTAAGAGAGACATGTTGAAAGTCTTCAATAGCATTTAGAAAGCCCTCAGGCTTACCAGCACTTACATCCGGCAAACACATGGCAATTTTCAGGCCCTGGGGTATAAACTGACGTGATACCTCAAGGGTTTACAATACTACCTGTCTGTATAGACTACAGCATTTGAACTGAAGAAGATTAGATCATTCTGTCTGACAAGAGTTTGGGCACTGGTAACCAACCCCAACAGGACTATTCACTAGTGGCAGGTAATTGAAATGTGTTAAAATATTGTTGAAATAAAAATGTGTCAGAAATGGATGCTGAAATGAATTTTGGAGGTACTGTAAATGTGAATTCTGATAAATTTCTTCCTCATGGGTCATTCACCTCAAGGTACAGCTTTTAATTGCTCCTTGTAGAAGGTTCATTTTGACCTTAAGTCACATTTACTGCTCCTTTAATGTGCCCTTTTTTTTACATTTTCTTTCTTAAAATTAGTGCCCGTAGTGTGTCTGTTGATAATTCTCTTACTGTAGTTCATATGTAGGGTCTTTAAGTAATTTCAATCATCAAGTTATTCAGGTGTTTTTCTAATCAGCAGGAAAGGAAATAATGTAATTTCTCAGTTTCCTCCAAGTCTATGGTTTCAGTCAGATGGTGAGGATAGAAAGCAGCAAGGTTTTCCTAGTGTGAAAGTATGTCCATTAAATTACATTACCTCTAAGTTATATTATCACTTTCAGTAGTACTGCATGAATGATTGTGGGATCAAAGGCTCAAAGCTTTGTGCATTTGGAAACCAAGATTATGTTTCTGTCCTAGAACACCATAAAAATCTAAACATAAGATTCAGTGGCTGATGGATAAATGAGTCTGCATGGATTTAATGTGAATTGTTCTTAAAAACAAGCAGAGACTATTTTTCTGTGCAAGAATTTGGGAAGAAGTCTCTGTGACATTGATCAAGAGGAACATAATTTCCCATAAAGTGCTAAGGGAAAGTGATTTATTTTGTATTCCATATACAGTGAAAATCTTTTACACGAGACATCAAAAGGCACGAAGAAGAATAAAACATCAGTACCAAGGCTTGCATTGCTTAACTGGAACAGGAAACATTATTAACATCCTTTCATTCCCTTTCACACAATCATATTTCTGCATAGGAGAAAATATAAGTGAACACTTACTTGCCCAGATCAAGAAACCTGGATTATGAAAATTAACAGCTCAACCTAACATGTCCAAAAATATTGGAACAAAAAAAATATACTACAGGAACAAGCAGCATAAACTTGCAACTGAGTAAATTTTGTGGGGTAAGGCCGTGGAGCGCTGCATGTCGACAAAACTGACTCAAATGATCAGTGGTAGCCCCAAGTGAATTATGTTTTGACTTAACAAGGTTTGATTAAGGAGGTAAACTTGAGAAACATTTTAAATATCTGAGTTCTGATTACCTTACCCTAAATAGGTTCATAGATCTCAACTGCAGCAGTAAACAATTTGCCATTGTTCAGACTATATTTATCATAGATCCACAGAGTTTAATGACAGAAGGAAGCATTGGATCACAGTGGCTGATGTCCTTTCTATATACCCTATTAGCCTATTCCATCTGTCCAATTAAGCTGGAAGGCCCAGATCTGTGAGTCTGTATTCCATATGATACAGATGCTTTTGCATGCTCAGTAAAACCACTCCATTGGTCTCACCTGCATGAGAATCAGGAATATCTCTTGTGCACCAGTTTTATCAGACTTACTGCAGTCAAGTGCCGGAGCCTCACACCCTGATGAACATGTGCTGTAAAATGACCCCATGGTGCACCTCATTCTGTTTTGTTACCTACTGTCTCTCTTGATCTGAATAATCCATATCTGAGGAATTTATGCTTAACTAGTATATGGTTTTCCAAAGAGGACACATTGGGCAAAAGCTGTATCTAATTTCAATATTTAGCTTTTCTGACATCAGATCTGAGCATTAGTACACTTTTCTTTTAGTTTCAGAGCTTCATTAGTATTCACTAATTTTTCCACAATAAAGACAGTTGTACTTTATGCAAGTTGCCTTTCATTTCTCACCTTCAATGAAGTGACAGTTAGAATTATTTAAAACCCTTTTTTCCCAAACTACAGACTGATTTTGTGGCTCTAGACCATCTTCAATTCTCAATGCTCTTTTAAAACCACAAATATTGACAGTGGTTGTGTAATCTGAATACTAGTTTCATTAAAGTCACAGACAGGTATAATTTCAGCTTGCTACTACTGATCTCAGCTTTCCCCTTCATCTGTCCTTTTGGCATAGTACGACACTGGGAGTTACTACCAGGCCTTTTGTGCTGTCCCACAAGGGTTGTCTGATGTCGCTTGTTAGCCAGATGCCTTAGTGTGAAAATGCATCCTGTTTGAATGACCCGTGAATGTGGGACTGTTTGGTCTGTGTGATGGACCCCTCTTCATTTTGTGTCCCCTTCTATGTAATGAGAAGCTTTCCCGGCCAACGCTACGGGGCAGCTGTCATCCAGGCACCACTCCCTACACTGTATGGATCCGATTAGGTGAAGTATGGGCAAAGGGACCTCCCATGTACTAGCCACTATGGCAGAGTAGGCACACACCTACCTGCCCTATTACACCATGCAAACTTACCTGTTGCCATTTGTCCTTTTGCTGATTTTTTTCCCTCTGAATATATTACACCACTCCAGATCATCAGTAAAAATTTAATAATGTGGAGCAAGGTCGTTTTGCAGTCTTTTCCTGTCAATTCTCTTAAGGAAAGAAAGTTCCCTACTATTCTATGAGATTTCTATAAATCTCTGTCTCTTTTTAGGTGTTTCTCAGTTAGCTCTTTTTTTTTTTCCTTATAAAGTATGCATAAAATTATAATGTGTAGCAGTGGCCGTTTGATTAGTATGTCACAGGACACTAAATAAAATGCCTTGCAGAGTTGTGCGTTTATGAGCTCTCCATTCCCCAAACTGTCATCTCCTAAAAGTACAAAATGAGACCTGGGAAGGACTATATTCCATTTTAAAAACCCCTAACTCTTGTTCTTCAAGACTCAACAGTGTCCTCTCCTTACTCGCTCTGGCATCAATGTCATATTCAATGGCCCATTGAAGTGTAGCTCATTCTTTTTTGACTTTAACTATTCAAAGGGCAAATTTATTTTTCCTCTATATTACCGTGGAATTATGGATTTGCCCTTTTGTATTAATATTTTCTGATAATTTCTTTTATTTTGCTGGGAAATTAATAAAAGTGATAAAGAAACAGGAGATGGGATAAGGAATGTAACCTCCTGACAGGAATCTTGAAATCCTTTTGTACATGTTTCTCAGGAGTTACTGCAGCTGATTGCTGTGTTGAGCAGTGTAGCAAGTGTTGTAATGTTTCAGAAATATCCTGTGCTCATTTCTGCTGCTTGATGTGCAACGGGCAGCTTTTAGGAGAATCAGTGCAAAAACTACTTTCAGGTGCATGAGAGGGCAGTGTTTGTCCCATCCTGCTGTGAAATGTTATGATATAAAACCAATGTAGCTTGCCATTGAGCATTCCCATAACAATTATTGGCTTCATAATATCTTTTGCTCTGCCGTATTTGAGACATATGTTACATTACAGGTAATTGGCCATTTCCATAGGTAGGTAAGTATCTAATCAGAGCAAAAGCTGCCCTCCTTGAAGCAGACAAGTAGCTTGTTCCCACAGAAAGACTGGCAGGAAAAAGCTTCACAATACGCAGCTGTTGAGAGTACCAGCAGTAGAACGCTCAAATGACGAAAGGACACGTGGTGATCTTTACTTCAGTAAGATCCTCTGCAGTTCCTACTACACACGTTTTTTATGATGTGATCTATGCCACCTTTGGATAGTGCAGGAAAAGCTGAATGAGTACATGGCTTACTTTTTGTCTATTTTTCTAGTCAGGAGAAGCTGAATAGATTTGAATGCAGTTAAGAATCTTTGTAGAAAATCCCCTCTGTGAAGGACAATTCAGCACCAATACCTCTGTTAATGATCTGTGTCAGCTAGTTCTTAATCAATAGTGTGTGCATAAAGTGGGATTCGGCCTTTATTAAAACATTAAATTTGCATTCAAAATAAGTGCAATACATCAAGCATCTTACTTATGCCACCTTTTCCCACTTGGATCATGGTATTGTACTTTGTAGTGAAAGGAGATAAAACACTTCTTTTGAACATTGGTTTGGAAGGGGCCCTTGTATTTGAGCTCCAGATTAATATGCAGTCTGTCCCACTAAAAAGTGTGGGAGTTGTACAGCAACTGTGGCAAGATCAGCATCAGGGAAGAGTCACAATAGGACTGAGACACATAGATGGCTCACTATCCCAGCACAGCAAAAAATCCCTTCTCCAGCCTTGCTGAGGCAGAAAGCGAAGGGGAAGTGATGATCCCTCTGGAATTTAGCTTTTAACACCCATCTAGACTGTGTGAGCTCCTATAAAGAAAAGAACTTGCCTCAGAGGAACTTGCTCCCCAGGAGTGAGATGATGATGAAATGCACTGAAGCTCCATGGAAAATTCTTTTTGTGTAAGGTCTCATTTACACAACAGACAGAACCTGTAGCTGATTGAGGCTAAGCAACATGCTGGCAAGACATGCTGGATGGTGTTTGGCTGCATCTGCAGGCACAGCCAAACTCCCATCCGTCCTGAGAATAGACACCTGAGACTCGTTACTAAAAGGTGACAACCAGATGCTAGCCATGATTTGGGCATTTCAGTCTCCATCTAGTACACATTGTTGTTGGAGTGAGTTGCTAGCCATGTGTTACATTTGTGTAAGCTTTGTTAAGAAGGAAGATAATTTTTAAATGAATTTATCAGACCTGATTCCATTGTGCAGGAACAGGTGAAAAGACAAAAATATTTATGTGAAGGAATAAATGTATTTTCCCTTGGTAAAGAAACGGCATGCATCTTGTTCCACTGTTTGGGTAGGAATGACATATGCATAAATACATTTACAGTAAAATAAACCAGTCCTACGATGTTGAATCAAAGAAGCATAACACAGTAATTTAATGTGAGTTGATTGTGTGATATTTACATCAATAAAACATGAACCTTACTAATTTTGTAAACTTATGAAAAATCCCTTTTCTGATATAAGGCAATCATGGAGTATGAAGTGAGGTTTGAAATTCCTCTGTTGTCTGTGTAGATGGTTGCTATTGCTTGTTTTGGCAAGAGAGATGGAGGTGGTCCAAGTACTGGGATATATGTTCTGGATCATTGACTACATTTCAGAGAAGCTTGGCCATAACTAGTGTGCTTGACTTCCTTACTTACAGCAAAATAAGAAATGCTGCTCCTCTGGGAGCAACTCCCTCCACTCAAATGTGGCTTTGTTACAGATAATGGTCTTATGGCTTGGGCATGAAAAAAAATCAAAAATAAGGTAGCACAAGAGTATCTGACACTCAATCCTCATTCACAGGCAAATGGACATGGTGGAGTCAGACAAAGAATGTGGAGCTTGTGCTCTGGTCATACCAAGCCTCAGTTTTTATTTGGAGGACTAGGTATTAGGAAGTTAAAAATATTTTTCAGGTATATTACAGTTTTTGTGATAATACTACCACTTTCCTTCTCCTAATGCAATTCTGAAATTCTGATGTAAATAATTAAAATTGTCTCAGGTAACCTGGCCAGTTTTACATGATGGGTGCAACCTACATGACCAATAGAGAAGTGGCCATAACTTTTGTAGGTGATGGTGTTAAGAGGCTGAGAGAGAAGAACCTCTTTTACAAGCACCATTACTTGGAAGAGGATGAGCGTCCACTAAGACTGGGCTTGGACTTGTGTCATCTTTTCCTATACATTATTTCCTTCATAGACACTTACTCTTTCACCATGTAGCTTATGATGGTGTTTAGTTGTTGTTTCTATGCATTTTGCAATACAAATTTTGTAAGTAGGGGTACGCATAATTACTAGAAAGTGCATTCTCTGTGCCGCTATGCTGCACCAGATCATCTGTGTGTTATGCTTACCTTCCAAAATTACTAGTTGACATAGTTTAGGAATAGTACTCCCCAGTTCAGTGCCCTCACTGAGACTCTCCCAAACCAGATGCTGCTCACTTGCTCCCTGCCCCTTCCTCTCCCCATTCTGGCTCTAGGGATGGAGTTGAGAGTTGAAGGCACAAAAGATGAAAGTCATGAAAGACTGGGATAAGAACAATTTACTGGAAACAGCAATGGGATAAGAAAATGAACAGCAACAGCAACAATATTAATAATAAAATGTATAAGACAAAAAGTGATTTACACAGAAAGTACAACAGTACTGGGCCATTTTGTCCACCATACTTTTTCCCCCAACATGAAACGAGAGAAAATCTCTTACTCCTGCCCCTGGCAAATGACCTGAGAAGATACTGAAAAACCTTAGAGTCTGGTCGTGTTCCCCTCCCGGCTACTGTAAAAAACTAACCCTGTTCTGGCTGAATCCAGGACAGTAGTGAAATCTGAGCTCATCAGAAATATAATTCATCTCTCCTCTATCTTACCTATGGAATGTCATGTAGGACATACACACTGGAAATCAGACTCTTTACAAATTTTCTATTATAATCCTGAAAAAAGTACAAGCAAATATCTTAGATATATTTAGTGAAGGCACTTCAGATTTTTCATTTGGAAACAGTTTTTGTCATATAGAAAAAACCAGCAAAGCAAACCCAAAAACCAACCTAAACCAAAGCCCAGCAATCTGTACAAAGTCAATATCAGAAGAAAAATTGGCTCAAGGGGCTGAGCTGTCAGTGCTGAGCTCAGTGATATAGAATAAGTATCAAAGGTTTAAACCTCCTGCTCTCTGAATAGATGCTATTAACTTTGCAGAAGGACCTTTTCGAACCTTTGTTTTTAGGTCTCATACTCTCTGGTTCTTCTCATCTGTATGGAGCCACTCTAGCTATACTTCAGTGTATACCACACTGAAGTCTTCAAACAGTACTGTTGTTGGGCCCAAACATATGATCAGTAATGTAAATTATTTTGGCCCTTCATCCAGTGAGGTCTTAAAAGACAGAATGACAGCAGTTCCAGAACTCCTTCGTACTGCCCCTGAATGTCTGCTCATCTGTCGTTCATTCTGCAACCTGTTCTTTTCAAGCCAACAGGAATTAATTCCTTGTAAAATCTGCCAATTTTAATTCTAATTTAAAAAAAAAAAAAAATATATATATATTTCTCAGTTTATTTGGCATCACAGTTATTTCAAAAGTTGGATTCAAAACATGAGAGGCTTATGTCTCTCTCAGAGAGGCAAAGCTTCTGTCTACATTGTTTTAAGAAAATATGCTCAGTTGCTTCATCTGTCAGTCATTCTCTTCCAGGAGAACAAAATACAGGCACTTCCAACAAAATGAGATTGCTTTCTGAAATCAAAAAGAAAGAATGTGAAACTTTTCTATCTCTTCCTATGATCTTCTATGATCTGTCTCTTGCTGTCAGTAAGGATATAGTTCTAAAAGCAGGGAACTGGACGAGCTTGGTTTTTTGTCCTAAAATCCCAATGTTTATGTAGAGAAAGTATAGAGGCACAAAAATAATAAAAAAACCCAACCAAAAACATCATACATGCCTATATTTCCTGATTGAGAACAGAGCTTAAAGTACCATTTTTGTAGGAACACTGCTGAGGCTTGTTCCCCAGCCAGCTCAGCTTCTAAGGGTACTCTAGTCCCTATGTTTAATCCAACTTCCTTAACCCCAAATATAACAATTGCAACACTGAAACAGGCTCTACATCATCATCTTAAACTGAAATCATCATTTTAAAAATGTCTGTAGTAATATATTGCTGGTGCAAATTATTTCCTCTTCAGTACTATCCATAGTAAATATGCTGCTGAGTTTATCAAAGTATAGAACCAAATTTTCTTCCCATTTATCTGCAGTGCACTACTAATTAAAATGGCCTAATAATCCTGTGGCATCACGTTTCAAGTACACTGTAAGTTTTTAGAGACAGAAATGATGAACACCCAATAAACAGATCTTGAATCATGAGGACATACCCTTCAGCTTTTCCCAAGAGCCCTTCATTTTTATCATCATGACATGAGTACACACCATTCTGCTCTTATATTGCTCCCAATGATCTCAGAGCTTTGCAAGAAGTGCCATCCATAGTTGGTACTACCCTGAAGACTGAAAAATCAATGACCAGAGAAAAAGGATCATCAATTACCAGCCCATTTAGGTCCTGGAGACAAGTTAGTGATGTTTTTTAGAGAAGACATCTTGAAGTAATTTTAAAATGACACCAGCTACTATCATTCCAGATGCTAGGAAAACTAAACAGCTTTCTCTAATGACAGCTGTTCCCAGGGATAAATAACTCTAAAGGCCAGACTGAAATAAGTAAAGTACTCCTCTATTTCAGTCCAACTGTGCCTAGCAAACTAACATTATGTAAATACTGCTTACTGACAGAACAAAGCATCTGCCTTTGTGAATAGATTTCAGTCTCAAGCTAAATAATAAAAGGCTTCATTTTCTAAAGGATATTTACGTTTCCATGAGTAACACTGGAAGTTTAGTTCTTACAATTACTTATTTTTTCTATACAATTTGCTATAATGGTTGTAATGATAAAGGGTTCTTCAAAAATTCTGAAGAGGAGAAAGTGCAAGTTCTTCTCCTTTGAAAGCAGAAATCTTTTAAGCAACTTAACACATAGAACGCAAAGTCCTAAGAAAAATATCTGCCCAAATATATCTTGGTCTTTTGGTGGAAGCCCTTTAAATATCAGAGCCAGAGAGCTACAGAGTACCTACATGATTGCAGTAAAAACCAACCAGTTATGCTTTAAGAAAATAGTTTTCCTTTTAAAAAGCTGCTGTCATTTACAAATGCAATTAATTTGTGAGATAACCAAGACAGCCCAAGGTAATATGCTGAAGAACAGTGACAGTTCTTTTCAAACTGTGTCTTCAATTTTCATCTTTACCTTTGTTTTAGGTTTGAGATAGAATAATTTTTAGCCAGGCTCTAGAAGTTATCTCTTTTGGGTATCCTCATCAATTACAGATTCTTTTTGTGGCTTTTCTCAGCCTTTTCATGGATGCTTTTTATGAACAGCATGTGAAAAAATGTAACTTTGCTTTATTGGATATCTGATTAATAGGTAATATGTATCGTAAATCAAGGGGGAAAGTCTACTCGTGACAATTAATTTCTCAAAAAAAGAAATAATTTTTTTTTCCTCCCTTTTAGGCTTGAGAAAACTGGATTGCCTCAGTCTCAAGATTCTTTCTCTTTTTATAATGCTAAGGATATTTCTCAGCACCCTTCAAGATGCATGCTTCCATACTGTGAGCTTTCGCTTACATGTAAAATATCTGTGATTCACAGCAAAGTAATATTCAGACTCTCCCCAGTGCTAAGGATGTTTACAGAAAGTGTTTATCAACTACTTGTGCATATGGAGTTAATGCAATTATGTCTGTTCAATAACTTACTCAAAGCCACAGATTTCTGGGCAACACTACAATCCTTGAACTTCAGTTTTGTTACAAACAGCTGAATCAGATGAGAAACTGAAGCAAATTGTCACTCACTGGAGTTCAGATGGACTACAAATAGCAACTGGTTACCTTCCAGAGGAGAGATTTCCAGTCCATCTGGACGGTCATCTGTAACCTCAAGATAAATCTGTCAGACACAGATTTCAGACTGTTTCAGACTGTTACACCACATGTCAGCTTGCACTCATGCAATGCCTGAAGCCAGACTTCACCCTTCCTCCTTTGCAGAGATGGCAGAGGTTGGTATATCAAGCTGTGGAGTGTCAAATAGCTATATATGTCTCCTATCTCAGCTTAAACTTACAATGTTCATAAAGATGCATCTTTCTCACAAAACCTCTGTTGCTGTCTTACATAAAGGGCTGCTCACTGCGACCATTGGATGATCCCTGCTATATGAATGTAGATGGAGACAATACATGAACATTAAAGGCAAGGAAATCAGTGGAAGACATTCTGTCTTCTTTTAAAGATTTCCATAGATCAGATGTTTCCAGAAGATACATCACCAAGTCAGTGCGTGCACAAGTACGAAAGAGCCCATTAGGGTTTTATCCCCAAACAATGGCTGACAACTATTTATATATTTTTTTTCCTTCCAGGAAACAATCTCTTGTCAATTTATCCTCTCTTTCATGATTTGTCCTTGGATCAATATCTCAGCAGTAAGTCCAGCTAAAGACCTATTCACTGTCGAAAATACCTCAAATGTTTTGTTTTGTTTCTGCAGAAAAACTCTGATCTCAGAACACTTGCAAAATTAAGGAATAAGGCATTATGCATGAGTTTCTTCTGACTCCCCTACCCAGAGTGTAAGAAAAAAGAGAAGGATTTTGATTGTATTTATCCCAATAGCTTCTACATGCCTGGGACAGTTGTACCTAATGGATTTCTTGCAATTCATCCCAGCCTCTATAAACAAAAGAGAGGAACGTTTTCTATGTAGCTTGAAATTAAATAGGCATAACCCTGAGCCTTCATTGCATGAGAAAGCCTAATCAGTGCAGTGTGAATCGGGCCATGACACTGACCATTTAAACAAGAATTACCTATCAGAAAAACAGTCCCAAGCTGTATAATAAGAGACGCTTGTACCTCCCTCCTTGTGGCTGGATTCTTTCTTAATGCTCTTAACAGTAAATTTTCTGGAGATGTGTATGTATTTAAGTTATGACACTTGCTGGAAAGCCCATGACTTCCTGACTCCAGTTTATTTTGACAGTCTTTTTGTCTTAATTTCTAGTTTTCCTCTTTGAGATGCAGAATATACATTTACTTTTATCATTAAAGGATATGTTTGCTTCTAGGAAATACTAACCTTAGAGAAATAGGTTTCAGGATTACATCACTACATGAAGTTATGTCACCATAGGTAAAGGGACCTGCATGTGTGTAGAAGTAAGTATTAAGTCTGAGGAATAATAAGAAAGCGTAAGTAATGGAAATTATATGGGACTGGGAACAGAAAAGCTGGATTTCACAGCAGATATAATGAGTAAGACACAGAGAGAAGATGTAAAAGCCTGAATCTGCTATATATGCCCACTAGATCCAGGCTACTGCAGTTCCTCCAAAAGAATGCTTATGGAGAGCACGGACAACTGGCAGTATCGAGACAAAAACCCGTGCAAATAGAAGTAGGTTTCTATTCAGTAGCACAGACTTCTTTAATAACTTCTTGTATGAGACACATCCTACTCACAGGTAAAAGTTGGCATGAAAGTTGTGGAAGTAGTCTTAGATTCTTAAGTTTTGGAAATATCAATGAAATGACAAATGAGATAAAATATTAATAAATTCAAAGACTAATGAAATAATGTAGAATCTGGTACAAAAGGTAAATCAGCTGAATTGCCTAGAAGACCTGAGTGTTTGGAAACTTAATTGGTAACTTACGTACTATTCTCTGGTCAATATTAGAAGATGGTCTTTTCAGGAAAGAGAGAGAAACTGACTTCACTAAAAAGACCTTCATTTTTATTTGCAAATTGATGGTGTAAAACCTACTGAGGATAAGCAGTCCAGGAAACATCTGGTTCTGTCCTTCTGACACATTTTGTGAAGTCTGCCAACATCATTTATACATAATTATACTAGTTTTAGCAGGACTACTGCCTCTGCAATTCTAATGAGAACAAATATGTTGCAATGTTGGCAGATGTTTGTGCTTTTCTAAACTTTCTGAACTGCAATGCTTGTGCAAGATCCTAGCTTAGGAATTTATTTGCTGGGTTGCATCAGTTCAATTTCTGTATGATACAATGTAAGTACTAATTTTGTTATCATGATTGTTCTCAGGACACTCAAACTCAGATCAGACACTTACTACATAACAGAGTATATTGTCCATCCATAATAAAGGGTAAAAAACTGAAGAGAAACCAATGTTCCAGGATATCAGGGGACAATGATAATTAAATGTGCTTGTCTTCCACACAATAGTAGATTAATAATTATCAGTTGTTTCTTTGGGGAGGATTACTAGGCACTACAGCAAAGAAGTGTGCATGAGGGGCCCAGGGAAGTGAAAAGCCTAAAATTATGTATGTTTATGAGGAGCGCCATAGAGGCTTTTTTAAAGAAATAACCAGATGGGGCAATATGTGGACTAATTAAATCTTGAACCTCATTCCTGGATAATAAATGAAAAAAATATTCATAGAATGAGAATAGCTGTCAATTTCTTTAAATTTTTGTTTGTTTGTTTGTTATGAAGGTGACTGTTGACCTTGCAAAGAGCTGCATGAGCAAATCAAACTGGTGGGTTTTGAAGACAGTCTTGTCAGCAGTGTATAAATAGATATGCCCAGAACGAAAATGCCTTTTCTGGGGCCAAGATGTTATAGTAAGTGAGCTGTAAAATAACTGTGACCTTAATGAGAAGTTTAACAGCATGAGTGGATGAAAAAGGTGAAGTTTTAGAGATTGTTCTGCAGGCATAGCAAAGAGTCTAAATTAAACCTGGCATCCAGGTTATGGGTGTTTGGAACTAGCAGTACAAGAAGAGTCCTATCAGAATCTGGAGAACAGACAGGGAAGAGACGGCTCGAAGAAGAGAGAGAGAGAGAGAGAGAGAGAGAGGGAACGAGAGAGCACTCTGTTTTAGCTGTACTGAACTTGAGGTGACAGCCAAGGGCATATCAGCAAGGCATGCCTTGATCTTACCCTATGAAGGTAATTTTTTGGGCAAGAGAGGTCTGGAATGAAGCAGTATCTGAGATCTTCAGGTAAAGATGATAATGGAGTTTGTAGGTGAGATGAAACCAGGAAGGAATCAGGAAGAGAGGGACAAGAACTATTGGAAATGCAGAAAATGTGACCTATGAGGAAATGATGAAGGAATATTTTTTCCTTAAAAAGAAAAAAGAAAGTTTGGTTATTGTCTATATAAACATTAAGGGTAACTGGAAAATAGAGAAAATAAACTGCTCTCCATGACAACTGGGAAAAGAACATGTTAGTTTAAGGTAAAGGAGCACAAAAAACCTTTGCAATAATATGGGTAGAAATCCTTGAAGACTGTGATGTCTTCTCAGCTGGATTTTTTTTAGAAACAGATACATATCTGCCATGAAAAGAAGGTACTAAAGCTAATTACAGCTGAATTTACCAAGGTAAGGTGGTTCTTATAGTTTCTTGCTGTCTCTTCCAAGTTTGACAAAATTGAAGGTCCGTGAAAAGTCTTAAAACAGACCTATCATGTATTCTTCACCCCTTAAAAAGTCCATATGCATCCATTATTATATGTGTGGGTTTCACTGATATTTTTTACACTTTTCCACATCTGATATGATTTGAAAGGCTAGGCCTTACTTAGGAACTTTGGTAGTCATTAACCTGTAGTCCAATAAATATGATTTTTGCCATCTTGAGCAGAAGGTCACAGGTTTGGTGGGCACGTGGCAATGTGAGGGCTTGGGACTGAGATTTGCTTTAATAGCAATGCTTTATAAGTGCCATTATTAATTAGATTTTTCTGTATATTTTCTGCTGCTGTTATAATTATTATGATTACCATTATCATCATAATTACTATTATAAATTTTAGTTATATTTTTACTAGATGATTCAGATACCAGTTAGGCTCATCATAAATCGTTAGTTGCACATATATGGTATATTGCCTCTTGCTTGCAAGCATAATCTTTTCATATGAGAGTCTGAAGCCTTCCTCTAATTCAGAATTGCTCAATTTATTCAATACATTATTGTTTTAAAGTTTGAGAAGATACTTGATGGATAAGATAGTTTTAGTGCTGTATTTCAGAGATAGGATATAACAATTCTTTGAACATTGAAGAACTGGGACCTGGATACATGTGGGTATTGTCTGCGGCACTACTATTTATTCCCCAAAATACTTAGTAGCCTAAAATAGTGGTGTTAGAAGCCTTTGATATTTTTACTGATGTATAAATTGGCGCCTTTATAGTGTCAAAAGCCACAACTCTTCCCCAGAGGCCACACTGAATTAAACTGATATAAGGAAATAACTTCTCTTAAAAACCCAGCCTTGTCCTCTGGCTACTTGTTAAACATAGTATTTGACTCCCAAGTAACTGTACAGATTTTTTCTTAAATCTCTGAATAATGGGGAAGAAAATGCAGACAGCTATGAACCCACTGTGTCTACTGAAACAATGACCCAATCACACTGGCATACTCATAAATTGAATCCCTGAAAATAGGAATTTTCAGGAGATAATCAGGTGCTTTGAAAGGATATTAATCCTGTTTTTCTGTTTGTTTTCATCAACATTCTGTTTTCTTCTCATTTTTACAACTTTTTATGTTTCTCCTTTTGTTTGTAAAGATTTATGCCAGTTTTTTTCAATGTGTTCAAAAGCCAGAGAGGCTTATTGCATGAAAAATTTTATTAAGCTTTTCCACAAAAGCACTTATTTATTCATCCACCATTTTTTCATCATGACCTTTTCAATTAGTTTTCCTCATTTGTCTCAGATCTTACAGAGGGGACTTTGGAAATCATATTTTTATATAGATTAACTTACTCCTATTATTTGCTTGGTTAAAATGAAGTAAAAAGTGTGGAACTGCCAACCTATTATCTATGAGGGATGGGTGTCTGAAATTTTAATATTTAGCAGACATTGACCAAAAGCATTATATTATGTGTTCCTTATTAGTTTTAAGTTGTGGCCAATTATGGCTGTAACCAGAAGCTGAAATGAGCTGCAAGCTGTGAGCTGGTCTGGCGCTATGCACTCGCACTTAATTATTCACTGGTACAGTTCTGTCATTGTTCTACTTCCAGTTCCTCAGCAGCCTCAGCAGAACTCTAGAGATAACCAGTTTCACTGGCTGATCATTGTTTAAAACACTTGAATGTCAGTTGTACTTCTGGCTTCTATTTTTTTGTCAAAATGTCAAACTCAAGAAGTTCTTGTCAATATTCATCATCAGATCTTGAACTTATGGCTCAAAATGATCAGTTCAAACTGAATTGGCAATAATGTCTTACATTGTGATGCTGTTGATCAAAGAAATAATCCAAGCAGTAGAAAATTGTTTGGAAACCAAAACCTTCTGTGTAAAGGAGGTAATCACTACAAGTTTTGTAGGTTTTTTCCAACTCCACCAAAGATCAGTGGAACGCTGTTCTCATTTGTAGGCACAGCATTTTGTTGCATTTTGCTCAAGTGCTTGCAATACTAATTTTAGCTTTTCTATTTAATACAATCTGATGAAAATTCATCTGTTATTCTTCATATACCGCAAGAGGTACTTAAGCACATGCAGATGATACAGTTATTTTCGGTAGCAATGATGAAGAGCAACTACAAATTCTGCAGAAAGACCCCAGAATGTGGAGTGAATGGATGATAAGAGAGGACATGAAATTCCATATATGCAACTGTAATGGGATACACGTTACAAGGAAAGAAGAAGTAAGCAACCTTAACTTCACAAGAGCAGCCATGGATTCTGAACTTGCTGTTTTCATTCAGGAACA
The DNA here is from genome assembly GCA_013397935.1 of Dasyornis broadbenti. NCBI lineage: Eukaryota > Metazoa > Chordata > Aves > Passeriformes > Dasyornithidae > Dasyornis > Dasyornis broadbenti. Next base: position 35,663 of record VZRN01001171.1, read on the forward strand.
AGGTACTGGAATTGCAATAGCTACTTTTGTGAAAACACCAGCTCACCTCTCAGTGTAGGTTAAAATTAATATTGAATGTTAGGAATTAGTAGAAAAGGATAGAGAACAACCAAGATAACTTCCTATTGCTTCTATCTGAGGTTTAATACTATGCTAATCCATAGCATGCCTAAGCCTAAAAGGCTCTATGCAGTTCTCATTCCTGCTGTTTCAGGACAGACAGAAAACTGAGATTCAGAGAAGTGTATGTAGTCTGGAGAGGGCAAATTGGTAATGACTAATCACTTTGCCTTATGATATAATGATGAGAGAAACTAGGTGGGAAGCTGTTCAAAACAAAAGGAAGTGCACCCTTTCAAAGCATACCTCAGCAGCGGCATTCCTTGTCCTAAGATGATATAGATTCACCAGTGATGGAAGAAATTTTGGAAATGTAGGTCTATGAAGGACTATATAAGCATACTGAGATCCTGCATTACTGGATGTCTCTAAGTTATGAACGGCTGATGGGCAGCTGTATGTTTGCCTTGGTTAACTCTCTCTTAAGAATCTCAATGGGTGACCATCAGAGACAGGTTAATCAGGTCAGATTAACCATTAGACCATTGTGCTATTCCATCTCTTACCCTAAAGAATTTGAGTGCTCTGGGAGCAGGGACGACCTGAATATTGTTTGGCAAAGGGTGAATGGATTTCAGGCATAGTTCTGAGGAAACATTATTTGGTTAACACAATGAAGGGCAACATAATTTTGCCTTTTTCTTTTTCCTTACCCTTCACTTTTAAAAATCTTTCTGCTTTTCCTCATCTGCTTGCTTTTAATCTCTGCTTTTCTTTAAGCTATTTTTCCTTTGTACCACACAATCCTCCAGCCCTAAAGAAAGGTAGGGCTAAAAGCAGTAAGCACCCACACTGGTGAATATATTCTGTGAAGCATTTCCAGCTTTCCTTCTTTGTTCTTGGCTCTCTACTGTGGAGCTGAGCTTAGCTCAATCTGTGTTCTCCCAGCTATTAGACAAGATCAGGAGATGCCATAGGGTGAGATTTATAAGGAGTTATGATTCTTGTTTAATGTTGTTCTCTGTTATTACTATCTACAGAAGAACTTGCAGTTCGTTGTATGCTTTTTCATCAGTTGTTTAGAGATCAGGTTAAAAAATGGTTCCAGAGCAACTGCACTGTCTGAGCTCCTGGTCTAGCATTGGCTGACATATCAGTGGGATGCTGGTGGAGTCAGCCTTGCTTGTGCTGGATCTGTTGTGCTTTCATTTTGTTTTCAGTGTTAAGATAGCAATAACAAACATTCAGAGGGATAAAAGTTTTTCTGTTTTGATGCAGACACTGGTGCAAGGCTCTTAGTTTTTTCCAAGATGAAGCTTTTCTAATCAGGTCACTTTGAATTGAACTAACATAAACAAGTGAGGCATTTTTCACAAATTTTCAGAAGTGCTGTATTGCGTTCTTTTAAGTGGGTGGAATTGAAGTTGTCCCATGATAAGCTCAATTCAAAATCCAGTATTTCTTGTTACACTCTTACTAATCGGTTTAGAAAGTGCTTTAAGTGATATATACATAGCACAACATTTTCTCCCTTCTCTATTTTAAAATAATCAAAAGGACTTTGGTAAAAGACAGGGAATGTGTTTGAAATGAGACATGAGATGTTAATTTGGCCTCTACTCCTCTGCCTTGGTGTTGGAATAACAATTCACTGGCAAGTTAAAACATTCCTTTTTAGCTCCCGGTGACCCAAACTAGTTTGAGCCCCCAAGCCATCAGTCTTTCTTCATTTACCCTTCCTTCTTTGAGGCCATTTCTACTGGTTTTATAACAAGCAGGGTCTGGTATCATCCAATCCAGCTGTACACATGCCGAGTGGTTGCTGTGACATAACAAATTACATTTTCCACAGGTTTTAGTCAAATGCATTTTCATTTATAATGTTACCAGAAAAAAACCACAAAAACCCTCTCAAAAAAATTGATTTCTGAGAAACCAAATGTACCCTTAAGGATAGTTTAATCAGATATAGTTAGACACTCCCTTTCTAGGTCCTAGCAATGTTAAGGGATTCGCAGGTCTCTGTATCTAATTATAATATCTGATCAACTATGGCTTTTTTTCCCATCAGATTTCTAGAGTTTATCTGTAACAGCCTCCACAGAAAATCACAGCTTGTAACTTTCTATCAAACAGAAAGACTGTCATTGATTTTTTTTTTTTTTAATATAGTATTAATGCCATTGGTAGATACAAATGAAACCAGAATCCTATTGTGCTAACCACTGAGTAAATACACAGTTATAAACTCTTCTGTGGTTTCCTCAGGTATGGTATTTGTAGATGACAAAACAGTATCAGCAATAACCATTATTGTTGTGCTCTTAAATAGATATAAACTCCCAGTACTCTTGATGTTGCATAGCTAGGCAACACAGGATATAAGTTAGTTATCTGTAGTTTCGGATGAGTGATCTGATTTTGAAAACTGAAAGGAAAGCTATAATTTAAAATGAAAATACTCAATTTTGGTTTTCTTTCATGATCTCAACTAACAAATCCAAAGGGTATTTTGGCACACTATAAGTTCTTTCCTGATGATTTTTCAGTTGTATTTGCTATACAGAATACGCATTTGAATTTTCTTTTGTACATTTCTTCACAGGGAGTTCCAAGCAGAACGTAATTGATTCAGATTTAAAGAATGTTTTTTAATGCTGTGTCACTTTTAAGACTTGCAGTGTAATGCAAGATGCCACTAAATACAGTAGGAACTTTAAGCTTTATTTATTTATACTACCTATTAGTTTTTCTCTAATTGCAAATCCCACTAGTGTGCAAGAAAATTGTAGGCACTTAATTTCCTTAAAAGGCTCTTGGGTTGTACCAACCCAGAAATTATATAACCTATTCTTGCTCCTGCTAAAGTCAGGAAAAAAAAAAATCTTTGCCAAGAATTTGCTGTTGACCAAAACTTCAAAATGTTTGCAGGTGTTCTTACATCATCTAGTGAGGAAGAACAATCCTGTTGAACCAGTTAAATGGGAGGCTCTGCCTGACAATCGACTGTAAAGAATGTCTAGGGCATTGCTGACGGCAGCTCCATGTCTGGTGACCCTGGGAATGACAATCATTAAATGTTGAGTAAAAGCGTTTGGAAATTCATTTCCTCAAATATTCTGAAATAAAATTATAAACCAGCAGTATTCTATCCATTCATATTGCTTTTGATCACAGCAGAAGAAGGAAAGCAATTATGACCATGAAGAATTTTCCCAGTTCATACAATTTTCTCCTCAAATAATAGAACATCTCTCCAGCTCCCTTTCTAAAACAAAAGAAGTAACAATGTGAATAGTTTAGTAAACTTTATACAAAACCTGAGTAATCAATAAAATTGATTATCCCATATGTCTATTGGAGCTGGTCTGGGCTATTTCCTCAAAGAGGCCAGAGAACATGGGGAAAGCAGCAAGATCATGAGGGATAGAGGAACATAGTTCACACCTTTTCCAGAGTATGGAAAGCAGGAGGACCTGAGAATGTCACCATTCAGACATAGGAGACAGCCTAGGGAAAACAGTCTTCACTATTCTTTTCACACAGCTCTTTGCTTCCACATGCAGCTGCTCTGACATTGCATTTGCTGTTGACTCATGGAGAAATTACTATGTAGAGCTCTCCCAGAACCTGATGCTAATGAATATGTGTCAGATTTTTTTTTTTTTTTTGCTCCATGATTTATCATGCTATAACCAGAAACTGCCAATTGTCTGCAATGTTGAGTGTTGAATGCTTGCTATTCTCCCATGAATGCACACTTTGGAATGAACACGTCTCTTCCTTTGTGCTTGTTATCCCTTTTACTCAAAATGAACAGCTTTTCCTCAGAAAAGTCCTTAACTTTTGAATAAGATTTTATCTCCTGGTCCAACTTGCTGTGCCTTTGGGATATAATATATAGCCTATTTTTGAGAAAAGTCAAGGATGTTGGCAGGCATGGAGGCTTTGGGTTGCAGTTGGATTAATGTTATTTTTTCCCCTTTTATTCCCCGATATAATTCAAATATTTTCTTCCATTTTTTGACTGAGTCCTGTTATCAATGTCTTCATTTTAATAGTACAAGGAAGTGATCATTACAATAAAAAAGACAGCATTACCAATGTAACTCCTGTGTATTTCTTCCTTTAGTCTCTCTTGTCTTTTTAATTAGAATCTCTATCCCCAGCTGATAAACGCAAATTGTTTCAGTAACAGTTTTGTCGTGCTACAATTATTTTAACAGTTTTAGCCTTTAAATTCTTTGTAAACATATGGCTGATGGAAGGACATACAGTGAATGGCCTTATTTTATTTACATAGCAGCATCAGTGTGCACACCAATCTCACTGTAAGCTCTCAGCTTCTGTTCTGAATTGAGAATGCCCACAAGAAAGAGAGATTTCAAGGTGTGTAGACATTAGCCCTTGGTCTCCTTTTGGTGTATATATATAGAAATATTCAGTAATACATTTGTATATTACCTCTCTGGTACTATTTAAAACACAGAAGTGGACTTACAAGGCTAACATGGGTTTTGGTCTCCTTGCTCTCGTATCTTTAATGAAGTCCCAAGCCTGAATAAACATGGGCTTCCCACGGGATCACAGCCTCCTTCAGACAACCCCCTGCTCTGGCATGGGGCCTTCCAAGGCCTGCAGGTGGATCTCTGCTCCCTTGTGAACCTTTAGGTGATGCAGGTGGATCGCTACTCCCCCGTGGAGCTCCACTGGCTGCAAGGGAATCTCAGCTCCAGCACCTGGAATATCTCTTCTCTCTTCTTCCTCACCCACCTTGCTGTCTGCAGGGCTGTCTCCTCTCACAATATTCTTACTCCTCTCTTCTCTGGCTACATTACTTCTGTACAATAACTTTTTTCTTTCTTAAATATTACATCCCAGATGCACTACCACCATGGCTGCTAGGCCCAGCCCTGGCCAGAGGCATGTCCGTCTCAGAGCCAGCTGCCATTGGCTCGTTGGACACATGGGAAGCTTCTAGTAGCTTCTCAGAGAAGTCACCCCTGTAGCCCCTCCATTACCAGAACCTTGCCATGAAAACCCAATACAACTAAAATTAGGATCACCAGGTGATCCTATTTCCATTTTCCTGTAGTGCTACTGCTTCCAACTTTTGCTTATTAAGGAATATAACCTTGCTTACACCCTGAACTGACAATGTCACAATGCAGGCTAATATCTATCTATCTATCTATCTATCTATCTATCTATCTATCTATCTATCTATCTATCTATCTACCTACCTACCTACCTACCTACCTACCTACCTACCTAAATGAGAAAAACAACTCATAGTAGAAAGTACCTGTGCACTTTTGAATGGACTGCCTGCAATAAATAGATGCACTATACTTTGCCAGCAAAGCTCACAGCTGTTTGGGAAATGGTGGGATCTCTTTGGTTTGGGGATCAGTTTAGGACAGAGCACTGAATGGAGGCTAAAGGTGTGACAGCAGAGACTTCAGCTCAACATAGATTTTGGACAGAGTTTTGGTACTGCTTATAATCAACTTTTGAAACACATTAAAAAAATGACACTTGCTAAATTCACAAGTGAAAACCAAGTTGCAAAAAGACTTTGCAGAACTGTGGGCTGGGCTTCCTTGTTTCCTTTCAAGTTGAGAAAGACATAGGTACCTCCTTATACTCTCATTGTTCTAGTCTGATCTGAGAAGACAAAACAGAAGACCAGACTTTGAAGAGGGTGCTTTAGTGTCTGAGAAAAATCATCAAGGTATCTAAATTCAGTAGGATTTGCAGAGTGTATGTGTGTGTATGTGTTGGTTACTTGTTTTCATTTCTCAGTAACAAACACTCACTAGTTTTAATTTATTTTCTCTTTTGTCTTTGCCTACTAATGCTTCTATAGCCACTTTCAAATTGTTAGGCATTTTGCTTTTTAACAATTTCGGATTACAAAGACTGGCTGTAAACAACACCATCTAGTTCTTTCTTAACAGGCAACTGAACACAGTGTGGGAGCAACTGAGGAAAATATCACTAGAACTGGACTTGTAACTTTTATCGCTACCATCAAATGATCTGATAAGAAATGCATGGCTGGAAAAATGGAAAAATGCTTACAATATGTCATACATCTTGTTAAGCTGCTGACTCCCTTCCTACAGAAACCCTCTTGATAAGTACATCTACCTTATTGTGTACACTGTCAGTCTAAGTGAAATGGCAGAGAGCAAGTGAGATCTTGGTCCCATAAATATGCTGTCTGTGCCTAACTAAAGGGGTAAATGAACTCTCATTAAAGATAGTCAAACTTTATAGGAAAACTCATTACTGATTAGTCTTTTGTTAATTTCTATTTAATTTACGTGCATTTTTAGTAGATTTTAGATATTCTCAAAAAAACCCAAGAAGGTTCATGCAGGAGTTTGCACTAATTTAGATAAATCACTTTTTAAAAGTTGTTTTTAAAATCACTTTTGAAAGATGTTGGCCTACTTTGAGAATTTACTATTAAATTCTTGTGCACAGACAACTCTACCATCACTTGGTAAGCTTGCTTTAGGGCTCCTAGTGCTAGATCAGTGCCACAGAAATGCCCAAGTTATGAGAACTTCACAGCTGGTTAAAATTCCAATTTAGAAATTGTGATGGTCTAATTCTCCAAAAGCAGAAGTTATGTCAAGTATCCTCTCTACCCACACATCCCCCCAAAAGAGAGCCCAAAACTAAAGTCTAGATGAGCTCTATATCCTGTGTTTTAGACCTCTTGGCAGTGATAAAGTCATATATATATATATATATGCTTTATGTGCTCTCTATCCAAATTCCATTTGTACTGTTGGGTGATGTAGTAACACAGGAATTCAATATTAATGATTAGGGACAAACAGAGAGGAGCAACTAATAGATTGCTAACATACACCCTGGTTTAGTTTGAAGAGGTGCCTTGGGGCTAATATCCAAAAAAATGAAAACTTAAATTAGTTTATATAAGAAAGTTGTGTAAGGCAGCAGAATATATTACCATCCAAAGTAGAAGAGAAAAAAGCAATTTTTATTATGTATTAATTTAAAAATCTGTGAATCTTGATTCAAATTTAATAGCCTTTATGTCTTAGGTTTGTAAAAATACATCATTTCAGTCCAAATTCTGACCTATGTAAGAGATCAGAGTTATTAATATTTCCTATTATTTCTACTCGTCAGACTTTATGACTGGATTTCTCCAAAGCATTCTTCATTCTCACTCCTATCTTCCTCTTCATTTTGAAAGTATCAGTTCAGGGAATTGGCTGAAAGACAGAAAAACACACACATAAAAATTGTTTGATGGTATTTATTGTAAAATATTCTTCTTTTTTTCCTGGAGGAGATATGAAGGTGAATCAGGAAATGGATGGCATTTTCAGATCACATGAATCAGTACCCAAGAATTCATCATTTTCACCAAATATCTAACTACTTTTAGGGACTTGAAGTTAGATGAACCTTACTTAGAACTCATATAATAACTTCGTTAACTGCCTTATCTGTCAGAGACTTTAATGGAAAGAAAGCAGCAGTTACTAAAAATCAGCTCACAGACTAATAAATGCAAGTGCATATTTATTTATATTATATAGCTGTGTTGAAAATCTTGTGCATTCATAAAAATAAACAATTTTGTTTATAAAGAGCCTTAATAATAGAAATGCCACGAGAAATTGATTATATTTTATGAGATATTTATTATATTTTGATCACAGATGGTAAATATAAACTCACCAGAAAAACACATAGTTCTCAAAAGCCGTTTTAGACTCTCACCTAGTTTTTCCTGATTCACAGATATTATGAAGACCACTCAGTTTAACTTTTAAATATGGCACATAACATGAGACAGTAATTTAATAGAAAACAGCAAAGTTCATAACTATTGACATTTATTTCCCTCTGATTTAAATCATGTATTGCAATAGTGTCTTTTGCTAAGACAATTAAAATTATGCTCAGTATGGCCTTGTCCTGTGTCTGGGCATACACAGCTACAGGCTTTTCTGGCCTGCTTTTTAACAATGCACTTCCCTACCAGACCCATCTGAGGATGACGATGGCAAACGTAAGTCTTCTGGGTCATCTACTTTCCTGAGATGAAGATGACATTCCTATTTTTACATATAGCAACATTGCAAATTCCTGGTATTTATATATGGCAGACTTGTGATGATCCAGCCTTGGAAGATGATGTTGCTCAATGCAGGTGGGAATGTTAAGGGCTCACTCAACTCAAATGCAGCAGGGAAAATACTTTCCTAGATCTTAGTGGGAAAGAAGTAAGAAAAAGTAATGTAGACCTGATGATTACGTGTTTCAACAATGTCATGTAAGTTAGTTAAATTCAAGACACCAGACTGCACTAACTCTCTGTTCTTCAGCATTGGTTCAGGAAAGGGAGCTTGTTTGCATACACCATTCTCCTGCCTGGTGTGCTCTGGAAAGGCTCTGGTGACCAGTAGGGTTTCTCCTCAGTAATAAATGAAGTGGTTAGAAAACTAAAGTAGGCAATTAACGGTGAGACTTCAAAGTTTTCCTCTGCCTGTTTCTCATGAATTAAACAAAAATGACTAATGTTTTCAATGGTCTGGAAAAAGCAACATGCAGTGGTAATAAAGACTTTGAACTCTGTGATTGTGAAGCAAGCAAAGTACTTTCCCTATGATGGAACCATAACTCAAGGTTCAGTTTTACTGAAGCTAACACCTTCTTCCTTTTCTAATTTTATTTCCATTTTAACCCAACTTAAAATTTCAGTTTACTGTATCTGACTTTGTTTTTCTAAATGGTGAAAGAGATGCTTACTATCCAAGATGCTTTTGATGGGTAATGCGAAGACAGGCCTTCCCTTACACTGTGACTTTCCCACCTAAACAGATGGAAATCCACCCCCTTCCCTGCTTTTTAACACTCCTTATATCCTGCCACCACAGGAATGAGCTGAAATCTGGCTTCCCACCAAACTGGCCAAAAGCCTGAAGGTGCTGTGCAGCCTTTCCTCTTCCAACTGCAGTACCTTTACTGCTTCCACATGCTGCCATCCCTTAGTACACTGGGCTCTATTTTATTGGAAGGAGAGATCAAAAATAACTATCAGTGAGAAATATAATATCAGGAAAATACAAGGCAGAAGAGGAGGACAAGCTCCATACTAGAAGAAAAGCTGAATGGGATGGACTTAGTCTTCTGAGCAGGTTTTTTTCCCCCTTCCTTAAATCAGATAGCAGAGCTTCTCCTGCTGCTTTCTCCCTTGCCTTTAGCATAATATTCCTGGATTATGTTAGAATATCCTTATTTATTTTGGATAAAGTAACACACTGAGGCTTAGCCTAGGACTGAGACACCACTGTGCAACTTGTAAAGAAACAAAAAATCCTCAGTGCCTTCTTGCAAGGGTACATCTGGGGATTGCATCACCTAAAATTGCTGGGCTCACTCACTCGTCTGGTTTAACTCTATAACTTAGCCATAGCACAGAGTTACACGTAACATTAAAAATGTTACATTTTGTACCTTTATTTCAAACATAGTTAATCTCACAGGCAGTTTCAGACATCTTTGCCCTTGAGCTTTAAAAATAAAATTAAGCATTGACATAATTACTGTTCTTCCATGAAACTAGTACTGAGCTATAAAGTGTGTGACTTAAAAGCTCTGGGGGTGATAGAGAGTCAGTGTGATTCCAGTGGAATTTTTCTTAGATTGTACTGTATGTCATTAATTACAGTATAATATAACAACATAAATGTGGTGAGTTTTGGGGTTTTGTTTATTTCATACTTATATGCTTACTGTTTCATAGCCAAAATGCAGAGGAATTGTTAGAGGATAAAAGGTACATCACTCCAGGGGCTAGAATTTTGACAGATATTTTTTGCTGGCAGTTGGTTTTGGATACACAGTGCTTACTTTTCACAGATAAAGTAGGGATTTTTTTTTTTTATATATATATACAGCAGTTGGAAAAACAAATATATCTCCTCTTTAAAAAGAAAGTCTAAATGTATTGTACTAGGTGGAGATACATAGAAAGTGTGGGACTTGTTGATGTGAGGAGATATGTCTTACTAACACTCCAAAGAAGTTAACAGAGTAGATATGTGAATCATCTTATATCTGTGCTTAGTTTGACAGTGACTTTTAGATGTAAAATGAATCCTTATATTTTCAGGAGAAGTATTTTCGGGATCAGAAGGAAATCACATGAGAAAGTGACCCCAGGCATCACAGTAATTACAGTCGTGGCTTATCAAACTCTATTGTTATAAATAAGGAAACATCCTTGACTGTCAGGGTTACATGACTTTAATGAAAAAAAAGTTTGGCCTTTAGTATTTGGGTTGTTTTTTTTTAATACCAAGAAGCAATCAGAAAAAATGTTCCAAATTCCAGGACTTCATTTTTAATGCTAATTTCAAACTTTTGTTAATGTTCTACCCGAACACGTTTCTTTTATATCCTAGCCAAAGTCAAATTCTCCCTTGAGCTGGAAGTTTAAGGCAATTTGGATTTACAACATTTGGCTTGCTGGTAAGTTTTGATGCTAGTTGTTCTAATTAGCTAATTTTTATAGGATTACTCTAGCATGGATCAATTCCATGGTTTTGTTTGTTCTAATAAACTCTTACTACTTTTAATCTTCTAAATGGAGGTCTTGCTACAAACAACAAAATTCAGTTTCTGCTGTAGTTTGTAGGAGAAATGCGCAAATGCTGTCATAAAAGAAAAAAAACAACTGTGACGGAATTAATTACAATGCAGACATGAACAAAAATAACCTCCTTATTTAATACAGGTGAGCTGACAAAACACAAAGACATGCGTCGAAAACCCGGTGAGCGCGAAAATACAAACGCACGTACCTTGGGAAGATGCCTGCGCGCCCCAGCTGCAGTCCCGCACTGCCACGTCTCACTGTCCCACGCACGCCCCGGGACATTTATAGGGGACTCTCCCAGGGCCTGGAAATGAACTTTTGGGACTGACACGTCGATCGTGCCATGGGGGGGAGGGAGGGGATTGGAGGGGGCGGAGAGGGACTCGCCGGGGATCTTTACGTGGCGGCAGAAATGTCAGCACCGCGCTCTCCCGCGCAACGGGGCCGGGGCCGCGGCCGCTGGTGTGAGGGTCCTGTTGCCTACGCGGTTCCGCGCCGGACCGCGAGGGTCCGGGGCGGGGACACTGGGGGCTGGCTGGCCGGCTGCGGCGCGTGAGGGGTGCGGGCACGCAGCTTGGGCGCTCCCAGGGCGCTCCAGTGCCTCTTCCGTCCCAAGGCAGTCCCTGGCGCCCGACTCTCCTTCGCCTCCTCTATCTGCTGCTCCCCGGTTTTGGTACATTTCCCCGGCCCCGGAGCCCCGCGCAGCCCCGGGCAGCGGCCGGGAGCCACTGCGGCCCCAGCACCGGCGGAGCTGCCCGTTGCTCGCCGCCTCCCCTCCCTCCTGCTGTCGCTTGCTGCAGCTTGCCAGGATTTGTTGTGCTTAGTTCTACCAGCGCTGGAGCGCCCCTGCTCAGATGTGATGGTAAAGGAGCAGCCTCAGGTCATGTTTTTTTTGAGCTGCGGTGATTAAGGAATAAAAGGAAATGAAAATAAAAACAAAACCAAACCCCAAGGACAAATCTCTCAACCAGTTGCAACTTCTCCGCTGGCCCGGAGGGGGGAGCGCAGGGGAGGGCAGGGAGTAATGTGAGATCGCCCCAGCCCGGGGCAGCGCCGGCTGCGGGACGAGGCGAGCCGCGCACCGCATCACTGGGGCCGGGCGGCCGTGGCTGCTCCGCCCCCGCGGCGGGGCGCTGGGTCCGGCCGCCGGGCGANAGCGGCGCGGAGCCCCCCGCCCGCCCGCCTGCGGCGAGCAGCCCACGGCTCCTCCAGGTAACCCTTGCCGGCCCCTCTCCTCTCTCCTCCTCGCAGGGCTCGGGCTGAGGGCGGCGGCGCTTTCGGAGCGCTGCGGGCATCGCGCGTTCCCAGCCGCCCTGTCCGTGACCGGGGCTGCCTCACTGGGCTCGGCAGGGCTGCGCCCCTGGGTCCGCCGGGCGCCTCGGGGGACTCGGAGGCCGGGCGGGCTGAGGTCCGGGCGGGCGGAGCGAAAGGTGCCGGCAGGGGGAGACGGCAGCGAGGCGGAGCGCCGGGGACCGGCGGCGGGGAACGCTGCCGGCGCTCGGAGCCCGTCTCGGGCATTGCCCGGCCCCACCCCCGAAAGTGCACCGAACCTTTCGGAACGGGCGGCCGTTCTCCCCGAAGACAGTGCTGTTTGCTCGGGATCAGAAGAAAACAGACGGGCAGGCAGCCGCACCTCCAGCGGGGCTGGAACCCGGAAAACGGGTGCTCCGCGCAGTGGAACCCCCTTGCCGCTCTTGCCCTCGGGGTCGTGCCCGCGGGAGCGCGTTCTCGCCCAGCAGAGTGAGGTGCGTTGCTGTCATTGAGCCCCGGCTGCGGAGAGGCAGCCGCTGGCTCCGAAACGTTTCGGAGGGGTTTTGTCACACTTCAGCGAGTGAAGTTTGCTCAGGCTCGTCTTCTGGTGAGAGCAGAAGTGGCGTGAAAGGCACCGGCAGTTGACTGAGAAACGTAGTTTTTCAGTGGGACGTTCGCGTAGTACGATTTGAAACTCCGATGTTCTTTTATTCTCGCTGTTATTTAACTGGGCTGTCTTCGGTCTAATAGAGTCGGCGTGACTCTATTTCGGCACTTTCTGAATGGGAGAGTTTGAGTTTACCATTCTCAACGATGCAGATGGAAACAGCTCGGTCAGTTGTATAAACCTATCATTGTGTGAGGATTGCTTACCAGATAAATGACAACTATTAGGGTTTGTTGTAGCATTCCAGATGCTGAGTGTGCATTGTAGATTGACAAAGCGATAATCTGCCCGGGATTATTCCTGGGGGGCAGCTGGAGTGGGGGGAGCTGTTCAGTGCATCTGTTCCTTCAGCAGACCGGACTATTGGCAGGAGAGGTCTGTGCATGCAGGCACACACAGCCTTAGGAAGATGGTTAGAATTTGCAAGATTACAGCTGAGGAAAACATCCTAAAACTAAAAGATGTTAAAGTTACAGCGATAGCATGTTCTGGCAGCCCTAAGGTAGTGCATCTGAAGATCGTATTTTCTGAAAGCTGATTAACCACTCTTGGTTTGAATTTTGGTGTAAAAGGCTGATGTGATGCTAGCCCAGCTAGAGTGCTGTAAAACAGACCTTTTTTCATAGTGGAAATTGCACCCAAATCTTACTTCTAGCCGTTTGAGCATCTTCTGGCTGTTATATAAGGCTGACTCAGTTTAGTAAAGTTTGACTTCCTAAGAATTGTTGAACTTGGTGATGTCATATATATGACACATACTCAATCAAAAGCGTATTGCTGCCTTGAAAGGTTGAGGTATGGCCTTGGGTACTTTGCTTAGTCTAGTAAAAGATTTTTGTAGCTTTCCGGATTTTGTGCTGTGTTCCCACTTTCCTCTCCAGCAGGTATTGATAATATAACTTTTTATGTTTACTAATGAATTCATCTCATTTTCTCATTTTAATGCTGAACAGCTGTGAGGAGTCCTGCTGAGAGCTAAGGTTTTGCTCTGGAGCGTGGTAGTTTACTTTTCTGTTAGAGAGGTTGTTTTGAACTAAGTAGTGTAAACACTTGCTTCTAAGTTGCACTGCTTATTCCTTGGGATGTTGTAACAGATTTGTTTTGGTTGACAAAGCTGAAGGCATTAATATCTGAAGTGTCTCATTTCTTTTAATCTTTAACTAGTGCTGTTTTCATAAAATACTTACAGGTAGTAGGAGTGCCTATGCACTTTGTAATGATCCATAAACATAGTTGTAGCAGGTTTGTTGTGTTCATTTCCTGTTAGGCAGAGATGCAGAGGGTGGTAACTCTATTGCTGCTGTTTTCAGAAGAAAGAGTTGTGTGGTCGTTTGTTTTTCACTTTCTTTTCCCCCAGGTACTTAGGGAAGCCACGTGGATTCTGACTTCTGTTGATATAGTTTTGCACAAATACAGGATTTTCAATGAATGAAGTTCATTACTTTTCAAGGAGTAGCTGTTCATTGCAATCTGTGAACTGCAGAAATACAACATAAGTCTAGTGCAAATTTTAGCTTTTGCATAAGAGGTTGCGTGCAGGAATTCAGCCAAGGGAGCAGCTGAGCTGGGGTGAGCAGGAGCAGAGAGACCCGTTTCTGCCCTCTGGTCTGCAACAGCTTTATCAGCAGTGTTGGCTGGGTCTGATTTCTGTGCCGTAGGACACGTAAGTGGGTAGCTGATACTCCTATCAGTTGATAGGAGGTGTGTACTACCAGTACTATCTGTTGATAGTGGGGAGGAGGGTGTGTGAAATCTGATACTGTGCTATTTCATGTAAAGCAGTATCTAGTAATTGCTTAATATGTTGGGATGATGGACTTCTGAATAGCAGTGAAATACGATTTAGCTTTAGATTTAACGTCTGGTTTATAAAATTTTGATATGCTCTTGATGTTTGCAAATGTTCGTTCTGAAGTTACTATGGCTCCTGCGATGAATTGGTATTGCTATTGCCGTAATTATAGGAAGCAGCACTGAGGATCTTCTCCTTTTCTGTAACATCACTTTATGGAAATATTTAATGGGCATTCTTGTCAATGCAGAATTCTCCAAATTATTGTTAATCAGCCTGTTTCTCTTTATTATCATCCTTCTTTGGCATGTGTATACATTCATATTTGGAAACAGTGTTAGGTTGCAGCCTGTATATTCATTTTCTCCTAATGTGTTTTGCAAAGCTGTAGCTGATTCAAAAGAATGAGTTGTTAGGGTTTTTAGTTTTGTTATTTTGCTTTGTTTTTTTCAAGCACTATAAACATTTTTCAAACTGACCCTTTGGAGGTATGTTTGCCAACTATTGGCGGTAGGCTGGATTTAATTTCCAGGCTGCAGCATTGCAGCTGTGACCCGTGAAAGGCAGGTGGCACTCTACTATCTACAGTTGTCACAGACACCTGGGGAACGTCACAGCCCGAGCTGTGCACTTCAGGTACGGTTTCCTGGTAAATCTGTTGTTGCTAAAATGGCAAACTGTTTTTAAAAAAAGGTTGGGTCTTTTATTTTAGTTTTCTTTGTAAATATGTCCTATGATTCATTTAAGAAATTTGCCAGTTTGCATCTAACTATAGCACATTTGCTTAACATTTGTTAGGAAGGTTGCAAATGTAAACGAAGTTAATGATCTCCAAACTGCAGTCTAATTAGTGTCCCCTTGATTTTTTTGCTAGAATGTATATTCCAAAGTATGAAGCATGCAAATCTTTTTCATCTAGTGGATTTGTTCATGCATCTATTCTCAAATTTGTGTTTTCCCTTGGGTACTTTGATGCAATCCAATTCTTTGCTGTGTAGTATCAACTCTTTATCTCCATATATAAATATATCAATAAAATTGATTTCCATTTGGGGAGATTGATTTTGGAAGAAATTTCCTGGTGTCCCAGTATATATTAGAAAGTCAGGCAACTTCACAAAAGAGCTGATGTTTGTCAGTGACAGTAGCAAAAAGTGGGGTTGGTACAGTCTGCCCTGAGGCCTTTGCAGTGAAACTCTTGAGTTTAACTGTGGAAACTTATCTTTTCAAATATTATTTTTTCTTTGCAAACAGTTTGAATGATTTGTTCAGAAAGTTTAAACGCCATGTAGCATGTCAGCTGCACTATCATTTCCAGACTTATCTCCAATTAGCTTATCTGTGTTATGAAATTTCTCGCATGATAGCCAGATAATATAGCTTTTCATTCTTTTTCCATTATTTTTAAAAATGAGGATATATCCCTGAACTCCAGTATACCTTAGAATTTTTGGGTCCTAATTTCTCACAGAACTGGTAAATCTTTTCATGGTTACCAACCTCAGTAATGGAGATTAGTTTCGTTCAGGGGTTGTTGATTGAGCAGCTCTGAATTTTTGGCATATAATATTCTGGTTTTTTTAATCCCTTGCTGGATGAATAGCAACATGTATCCATTTAGCAGTATTTGTTTGGTTTAGGAGAAGCCTCAGAGAAATTATAACTTTGAAAATGCTGAAATGCAGCCTGTTACTCTCCTCTCTCCCTGTAATACTGGGATACATTCGTAGGCATTAATAAATACATGTGATGAATGCATTAGGGAACATGTGATGGCTACAAGATCGGCTTATAATGTGAATTGGGTGGGCAGAAGATATGGGCTTACTTTGAATTGTGAGATTTTCCCACTTCTTTTCCACACATCTCTCCAAATTTCAGAATTGAGCTGCTTTCTTTAGTGCTGTTGTCCTTCTCTGAATTGCTAGTCTAGTTGGAAACCCAGAACGCTATTGAAATGTTCTTTCTGGTTAGACTTAGGCTTAGCTGGGAATCAGGAATATAATAATACAATAATATTATACTATTATAATGTTAAATACTAAATATGATGTTAACTATAAGGCCTCTAGCGAGGGAGAGAATATTGTAATAATTTTGGGCCCTGCTCTTCTGACCCATAGTAAATCTTATTGCTGAATCAGTTATTTCTAGTGCTGGTGAGCTCTACAGACAAAGGCATGTGAATGAGTATTTGTAGTTTTAAAAATTATTAGGCAGTTGTTCTTCACTGTGCTTTATTCAGCATAAAGTCACACAGAAACTTCTGTTGCCTTTTCCTTTCACTGTCTGTGCATGTTTTTTCACCATCTGTGTCATTTCAGTGACCTGCTTTCACTGGTAGCCCACTAACATTTGCATTGGCAAACTCGGCTAGTTACGAAGGGCACCCTGGGAGTGTGGCTGAAATGACCTTGTTGCGGGAGAAAATGTAGGGGATGAAACTTGTTCTTTTGTCCTTGTCTGATAGTGAAATCACTGAGTAGTTGAAGAAAAACTCCTGGTCTTACCAGTTATGGGAGGATAGGTCATGTGTATTGCTTTGTGTCTCTTAAAGTCTGGTGAAGCTTTAGGGTTTTTTTACCAAGTCATAGTCAAAGATGAAGTCTGTGAAAAGAGATTATCCACAGTCACTGGGCTGTTACGTTACTTAATATAAGTTCAGTTGTTGATGGTGTCTTCTTTTATGTCTCGTTTGCTTTCTTACGCTGAACTTGCAGTAGGGCTATAAGGTTATTTTCTTAGCTTTTGCTGTATAAACAATATGTGTGTATTCCAAATTTTGGCTACTTCTCATGCTTCAGTGTTTGAGCATATTTTCTAGTATGTGCACAAAATTGCTACTAGTGTCACAAAACCCTTCTACATTTATGTGACAGGAGCATGAGTTCATGCATGCAGTTCTAGAGACATGCAAGAGGTGAAGTTGGTGTTTGTGGAAAGAAAAATGTCTCTTGATACATATGGGTAGAAGTCCTAAAATGCTACTGCCTTGGACTCTGGAGACTTGTCTAACTGGAGTAATTCTGTTGTAAATCCTGGACAGAGTTTACAGACTTACTTGATTTGTCCAAGAAAGTTGCTAGATTTTCCAGTTTATCTTTTATTGCTATCCTAAGTGCATAGGGTCAGACTCTTTACCTAAGCATTAGTTTAATCTTTGCTGTAGAAGACAAACCAATGAAGCCTGGGCATCATCCTTTAATGGATGGTTACAAAAATAGTGTAACTATCAACAACACCAGAAAGAGAGGTCTGGGCTCTTGAGCCGAATCGTAATTATTCTTTTTGCCATTTTTGTCTGTTGTTTTGAATTAAATTAATGTTCTGGGTGGAGGAACTTGATTTGTTTCCTTCAGTATTCTTTCTTTAAGTGAGTGTGCAAGTAACTTTGATTAGAAAATTCCATTTTTGCTCACTTATCCTTAACTATCGGGGGAGATTGTTTTGCAAATTTATTTAATCTGAAGGCCAATGAGATCAGTATCAAAGTTTGAAGAAAAATAATCTCAAACTAGAGGTAAACACTTCATTCTGATATTTAACTTGAGTCTTTATATTTTTCTCTCAAACCCATAATCGTAAAGTGCTCTTAAAATAACTTGAGCAAACGTTTTTTTTTCTTAGAGTGCGCCTATGAACTCATTGCTGGCAATGGCTATCTGCCTCTGGGGAAAAGGACATGTTAGTCTTTTTATAGGATGTCTGTTGACAAGCTTGTCCTTCAGCTTCACTTGTAGAGCTGCTGTGTTGTAATTGTTTCTTTTTACCAGAAGGCTAAAAAAAGAACTAGTTTGTTGTGGAGGCGTATCACTAATATTTTAATAAGAGGAAATATAGGAATTGTTTAACTGGAAATACAGGGAGCTCCATTTGCTTGTGAGGAACAATTCAAGTGCTTAACTTACCTTTCACATTTACTGTGAATTCTGTATAAACCAGACCTGACTTGTAATTACATGTATTTGTTTATTTTTGGGATTTAGCATTTCCCTTAAAAAAGTAATTTCAACAAGAGGTTTGGGGTTTTTTTCCTGCTACTCTCACCAACCTTGACCTTTTTTATAAGCTCCAAATTTCTAACAATGCCAACACTGAAAATTTCGAAAATACCATTTGAAATGAGTGGAGCAGTTGACACCAGGCTTGTTCCCAGCTCTATGCACACACCAACTTCTTCAAAGATTTATCTGTAGCCATAGATCAAGTCTACAGTACCCTATTACAGATAAAACCTGAGAATCTAGAGATTTCTGGTTTTAACTAGCAGATTTGGTTTGCTTCTTGCCAAGCCAGGTGCTTGCCTTTCCTTGCCCCTTTCTGCATTGTGGGAACTGCTGCTTTATGATGTTTGAGTACCTTCCTGCTTATTTGGTGACTAAAACTTTCTAAGCCTTATAAGAAATTTTGTATGTGTTAAATGTTCTTGCTTCTATGTAAAAAGCTATTTTCTACAAATCAATCTTCATTTGATGAATAGTGTTTCTATGTGTGTATTAATATCGCTAGATAGTTGATAACTGGAATGATCAATCTTAGAAAAAAACTGTGTCTGTTCCTGAATATCATTCATATCTTTTAGGTACTTCTAATGCCACCTTTCATCTCAAAATAATAAGATGAAAAAAAACACAGAACCTTTGGCTTCTTAATAACATCTGGGTTTACTTCCAGAATTGTATTACTTGTCCTACAGACACTAGGGTGGAGTGAACTGGACTGCTCATAGGAGCCTTACTTTTGTGACTGAGTTGTAAGGATTTATGTTAACAAGGCTTAGTATTATATTATTCAGGTTTACATGTTGTACTGTGACTGAAAAAGGTTTGAAATTGCTCTTGCAGGCAGCTGACTAGAGAGAAAGCGATGAGTAGAAGATAATCTCTTCAGTTTTAGCAGTGACAACTGGTATATAAACTATTAGGATCTTCTTCTGAAATGTTTCATTTGGCTTCTTTGTGCAACAGTAGTTCCCAAGATTCACTAGTTAAACAACGTTCAGGCTTATAACTGGAGTCTCTATGTTGCAAAATGTGGAATATGTAAAATTTTCTTGCGAAAGAATGTTCATTGATGTTTTATCTTTGAATACTTTTAAGCCTAATCAACAAGAAGAGAGATTTAACCCATGAAACAGATAGCAGCTAACAAGCAATCTCTAAGAGATGTCCAGGTGTTAGAAGAACAAATTACTTGTTGGTAGAATCGCCTTGTTAAGGTTTAGGTCTTGACATGGTTCAGTGATCTCAGACCTAGGGGGAGATTATCAAAGCTTGGGAAGAAGGATGTCCACCACTGATAGCGAATACACAGAATGCAGAATTTAAGGGCCACAAAGACATCTGGCAGAACTCCCAAGACAATGAAGAAACTAACAAAGCCAACTCAGCAACTGTGCTGAAATCTGCTCCATCTGGTTAAAAGGTAATTCTGGCAGGGGCAGATTGCAAACACCAACTTGCAGACCACTGACTCTAGAAACCCAGCAACTCAAAAGAAGAGAAACACTGAGGATGGGACTAATTAACATGGGAGGGAAGAGAATAATTTACCAGTAGAAGATAGAATGCTAATTAATAAGAGAACTATGTAACTTATAGCCAAAGGACACAAATTCCTTTGTTTGCTAAAATGTATGAATAGTAAAAAGTTTTGATAGTTGGCATACTTGATTTGTGTAGTATCACTAAGCGCCCAGGCTTGTGCAACTCTGAAATAAATAATCAATATCTCTCTCAAGTGTGTAATTATTAGCTTGTTGCACGCTGGGTAACAAATCCAATTTTTCTGGACAACATTTAGACCTTGGTCCCAGGACCTCATCGACAGAGAAAGCTGTTTCATCGATTTTTTCCACTATCCAGTTTTTCTGGGTGTATACATAGCTATTCAAAAATGAATGGAAATACAGCATCCTTGCCCCACGGCATCTATGGATGGAATCGTTTTTGTCTGGTGTGATCACTCCCAGTGCATTCCATTGTGGCTCAGCATGGGAAGTGAAGGATGAAAGTCAACATACAGAATCATTGAAATGTTAAGATACTTCTCATACTTCTGGCAGTAATATTTTCATACTTGCAGTCCTGTAGAAAAGATTCTGTAGTCTCTGTAGTTTGTGTTTAAATACCAGCTCTGAACTGTTTTCTTTAAACCTTCCTTACTTAACGTTCTACTTCAGTAACTCCTGAAGGATTTACTGCTAACTCTTGCTAGGTTTCTAATGTTTCAGACCTGCTGGAATGAGTCCAGAGGAGAGCAGAGCTGGAGCACCTTTCCTGTTAGGACTAAGAGAGTTGGAGCTGTTCAGCCTGGAGAAGAGAAGGCTCTATGGAGACCTTGTGGTACCTCACAGTACCTAGAGGGGGCCTACAAGAGAGCTGAAGCGGACTCTTCACAAGGGCATGTAGCCACAGGATAGGGGGTAGTGATCTTAAGCTAAAGGAGGGCGGGTTTACATTAGATATTAGGAAAAATTTCTCTACTGTGAGTGAGGGAGGTGAGGCAGTGGAACAGATTGCCCAGAAAGGTTGTGAGCTCCCATTCCCTGGAGGAGTTCAAGACCAGTCTGGATGAGGCTCTGAGTAAACTGGTCTAGTGGAAGGTTGTCTGACCATGGCAGGGGGCTTGGAACTAGATGATCCACCTGAAAGGAGGTTGTAGCAAGGTGGAGGTTGGGCTTTTGCCCCAGGAAACTAGCGACAGGACATGACGAAATGGCTTCAAGATGTGCCAGTGGAGGCTCAGGTCAGACATCAGGAATAATTTCTTCACTGAAAGAGTAGTTAAGCATTGGAATGAGCTGTCCAGGGAAGTGGTGAAGTCACAGTTTCTGGAAGTGTTCAAGATATGACTGGATGTGGGAATTAGTGCTATGGTTTAGTAGCAAAGGTGGTGTTTGCTCAAAGGTTGGACTTGGTAATCTTGGAGGTCTTTTCCAACCTTAATGATTTTATGATCTTTAAGGGCCCTTCCAACCCTAAGCATTCCATGACTTAATGATTCTGGCGTCTTATGCAGTGTGGCATAAAATAGGCTGGAGACGTGAGCTAATTGCCTTCCTCTGGCATTTCTGTTGTCTAGCAGCTGCCTGTAACCTGCAGGTGACATGTTTGGTTTGCTCAAGATTCTGAACCATCAAAGGAAAACGAAGGATAACACATCTGTGTAGTAAAACTACAGTGTTGATAGATCCTTTAGTAATGTGTGACAAATGTATATGAATTAAATGAAGGCTGTGATAGACAGATCTCATTTCTGAGCAATAATTTCTGTGTAGAAATTGTTCGGTAGGGCTCAGTGACTAGAATTGTTCCAGCCAGATAACTGATTTGTAATAATGTTCCCTCCTAACTGTAAAACTTATCTATAATTTAAAAGATTCGTATTATTAGTAAAATGCATCTGTGACACTTGTAATTTCTTAAAGAACTTTTTGCAAGCAGCATTTATAAATGCATTTATGAATGCTTCCTGGTTTACGTATGGTCAAACTTACCTTACAGTTCTTACACAGCTGTTTAGGGGTGCTTGCCTGTGGGTAGGCTTTTTTTCCACCTCTCTACACACATGCATGCATTCACACACATTTTTACAGTCTATTCCAGTTTGTCAAGCAGTGGCACTGGCTAGATAACAGGTAATAATCTATTTGTTTGTTTTGTCCAAATGCTGCTGTAGTATCCTACCGAGTAATAG
The DNA here is from genome assembly GCA_013397935.1 of Dasyornis broadbenti. Classification (NCBI taxonomy): domain Eukaryota; kingdom Metazoa; phylum Chordata; class Aves; order Passeriformes; family Dasyornithidae; genus Dasyornis; species Dasyornis broadbenti. The sequence continues at coordinate 57,785 of VZRN01001171.1, forward strand.
TGGAAGGACAGAGAGGCCTTTCTGCTGGGAAGAACTTACCGGCTTCAGTCCAGTGGTTAGTGCACAGCACCATTCCGAAGACAAAGCGAGTTGAAAGAGAGACGAGCACACTGTTCTGGTAGTTGATAGTTCTGAGCTCTGAAGAGCTCATCTCTTTGAAGAACAAAGAAATATTGGTATCAAATATTGATTATGGGTAATATCTAAAATTCATAAACTTCTTAACTTTATTCTGACGAGCTAGACTGCAGGGATAAATACAGCAACCTTTGCTGGAGAGTGAAAAAACGTGAGTAAAAGAAATGTAATTTGAATTAATCTTTCATGATTAGTGGGATCTTTTAAAGGCAGATGTGATTAAGTGATTTGACTGGATTCAGAAAATGCAATTGAATCAGAAGATTTTTTGTAAATTATGAAGTTATAGTAATTTAGATGAATCAGAAACATGGACAGGTTAATTGAACTACACCAATGTACACAGACACTGGAGGTTTTAATATACTTTTCTGAAAGCTAATGAGCACTTTGTAAGTGCAAGTGTTTCTCCATAGTTTGCCTCTGATTTGATGGTATAGCTTGCCAAGCAGTCTTACTACAGACTGAGAATAAGTCTATGTATTCTGCAAGATTTAAATGCAGTTATGTTTTCATTTTTAATTTCTTCAGGTTCTGCTGCCTCAAACTGCAGCTGTGGTTCTGAAAGTGGCATCAATAGGTCCTAATATGTTACTTCAGATAATGTACAGTAGTATATTACTTTTGTAGGGCTCTTAATGAAAGGTTAGGTTGCTTAATGTTAATGAAGAGGAGTGGAATATTGAGGGTTGACATTTAGCATTGCTTCAAGTTAAAAAAAAAAATATCGGAAATAAAAGTTCTACATGGTTTGTTATCGATGTTTTAGATTAGCAATGCTAATAAAATGAGCTCTTATGCTCTGTTGAGTTCCTTTTTGCTGTGTGTACATTTTAAGGCAAAGCCAAATCAGACTATTGCTTGCTTTACTGTTGTAATTTGGCTCAGTTCTTCCTGATCTGTCCTGTGCAGGACAATGCCTAAGGTGTAAGGCAGGCTGGGGTACTTCTGCATTCTGCTTCTGGATTAAATGTGTGTAAATGTATTAATGAACAAAGGATTCTCTAGCAGTGCTGGTGTAGTTAGCTGATCCCCTCTCTGTCTAATCCATCCATGATAAGAACCTGTTGTGAATTTTGTAACTAGGTAGAATTACTCTTTTCTGCTTTCGCTCTGCAGTGAGTCAGCCAAGATGGTGTCCCAGCAGGTGAAATTGTCTGTGAGCAAGCTAAAGGTTGCCATCAAGAGGTGTGCCAAATGTCCTGTTACTGCTATCACATCTAAGACATGCAGGTCACCTTTCCTGCATTCCTGTAGCCCAGGCTGAGTGTATTGCTGTCACTGAACTCTGAGCAAGCAGCGGGACTTGGGCTGGCAGGAGGCTGCTGGCACTCATAGACCTGTCAGTTTTTTTTTCCTGCTGCCTTGTGTCCTGAAGCTCAGGACAGAGAAGGGCAGCTGCTGCTGTGTAGGTGGTGGGGCTTTTTTTCCCCTTTTTCTTGTTTTTTTTTAAATGCGTCATTCAAGGAGCAAAGATAATGATGTAGGTGGTGAGCAAGAGGAGAGAAACAGCTGGTAGAAATACGAGATGGGATAGGATGTTTTGGATGAGTGGGAATGAGAGGCTTCAGAGGAAACCAGAGCCTGTGTGCTGTAGGAGAACAGTGTTATGGGAGCTAGTAGATGGGCAATTGCAAAATTGTGAAAGCCTTTCTTCCTTTTCTCCAGCACTACATACCTGGCACCCCAGTGAGGGCCACAGTGTTACCCTCTTAGTCTCACCCTGATGCTACAGCATCAAACTCCTTTTGGACTAGATCAAAAACCAAGGTTCCAGCTAACCATTTTCACTGCTGCTGCACTGCCTTTCTTAAGTACTTAGAGGTATACAATTAGCTAACGAATGCTTAACACAGAGTTTCTCACACACATAACTGCGTGAAACTTGATGGCTGTGTTAATGTAAATTGTTGGCAGGAGGAGTTGCTACATAATAGGAACTACAGAAACTGAATTCTGAGTTGGAAAACTGGGTCAAGGTAATTGAAGTAATGTCACCAGCTCTGAGGGTGGACACTGTTGTCATTTGCATGTTGAAAGTCTGTGGATCTACAGAGCTTTCAGCTGTTCTCCAGGTATGAACTTTCCATGTACCTTGTTTTTAATTTCTTTTGTGTTTCTTTTGTGAATTATTATCTCCTTTACAGTAGAAGTCTGCTATGGATGATATGATAATATAGATGTGTCATGGAAATAAACAAGTTAAGTTTTCAAACTTAAAAAATGCATCCTGATTTCAGGAAGAGATCAACCAAGCTGTCCCATAATTTAAAGCATGTACTTAGTGTTAAATGATAATCTTGCTTTATATCTTGAACAGACATTTTTTGGTTTAGTGTGGTTACTTCATAATGTAGAGCCAGACTCTTTACTGTCCACCTTTTATTTAAAAAAACAACAACAACAAAAAGAAGTGTTTTTAACCTAAGCAATCTAAAAGCCAAACTTTTAATTTGTCTGGGAACTCATGATCATCAGAAGACCTATGAAACATTACAGTTTAGTTTGCTGTGGGAACACAGTTGAAATAGGTTGGAATAGCACGGTGGACTTCTGCCTGAGTTCCATTTATTATGGTGAATATAGAACACAAAATACTTGCTTAAATTAACTGTAATACAAAGTGTACTCTGAGATAATAGTAAAAAATTCAATACACCTTCTTTACTCCACTGTCAGCACATCCAGACCTTTTTTCCCCTGTGTCTTTAAATATCTTCTTGAAAACCTTTCAAAGGTAGTTTTATTAACTTAATATAGCGCAGATGCCACTAGTTTGAGAAATAAGTCACAATGACATGTAGTATTGTGTCAAAATATCATTAAGAGGCCTAGAACGAAGGAAGCAACTAATGAACAGTCTTCACTATGAACAAATGTCAGAGACTCCTCCAGGGCTAAGCTGCTTCTGTGCCATATTCATTAATTGCTCTTTTGAACAAAGTTGGTGTTGATGAGTGGGTTTAATTAAGCATACCTGAGAAAATCCACAAAAACAGATCAGAAGTATTAGAATGAAAAATTAGCATTTAATTTAATAAATAAAGACCATTTCATTCTCAGGGGGTTTTATGCTTCATGTAACTGTTTCTGGCTGACATTTCTCCTGAACTACTGCGTTGTCCTCACTGGAGAGTGGCAGAAGACATGGTTTGCTTCAGGATGCATGCCAAATACCATGCTCATATTTAAGTCTCTAATATTAAAAATTTATTGAATCTGTCATAGTGGAAGATGCCTCTCAGAAGGGTCTCAGTCTACCTGTTGAAAAATGGCAGGAAAGGGAAGAAACAGATATGAGTAGAAAGGTAGAAATCTTAAACTGCTAAAGCTCATTCCAAACTTGCTAACCCTGTACCCTGGTTTAAAATACCTCCTTAGGAAAATAGAGAGCAGCTCTGTAGTAAAAATTCACATGTAAGTCTGGATTGTTCATTGTACTTGGTAGCTTACAGGTCTAAATTGAAACTTGATGAATGGTGGCCCCCAAAACCCATGTTATTATGTGAAATACAGTAATACATGTATCAGCATGAGGTTTTTGTTACATTTTTGATTGTATTTTGCCACTAAATAAGACAGAGGCAAGCATAGTCTGTGTAGTATAGACATCTGGGAGAATCTGCCTAGAAGGTGAGAAGGCTATTTCTGTATGTTTTTTTTCTGAGCATTGAAATGAAAATACCAACAATAAATATAAAAAATACTATTATTTTGTGTTTTGATGAGAGGCTTCAGGGGAGGGGGGGAACTCTTTTAATTATACTGCTTTTAGGTACTTATTTTGGTTTTATTCATAAGTCCTCTTGTGTAAAGTCAATCAGAATATAAAGAACAGTTTGGTGAAAGAACTCATAGTTTGCAGTTTTGAGCCAAGTGGTAACTGGAAGCTTTAATAGCCTTTCAGTACCACTTCAGAAATGGAGATGTGCCATTGGGCAGACATGTCAGAACTTAGTAAAAATAGCATATCCTACAGTGGGCATTCATCCAAAAATCTAAAATTAACATTGTATCCTGGATATAGTACTGCAGGTGGTCACAAGCACTAAATTGTATTCAGCACCCTCTGTTATTCATGCAGGCCTTAACATACTTATTTTAAACATTTTATGGTTTTATGCAAGGCTAACTTACTGCTATTACTATAGTTCTTTATACGGCATCAAAATGTGAAATGTGTTTCATAGGAATTAAAACAAAGCCTTAGCCAGAGATGTTTAACATGGTTCTGCTTGAATGGAAGTCAGTGGCACAATTCCAGCTGACTTCAGCTGGGAATATTAGTAGATCCTGACTTCTTTCTGATAATATATATAAACACACAGCCAGCTGGCAGGTTGGAGTGTGATTTATTTCACATTTTACTATTTTGCTTGTAGCATTCCAGTAGAGTTTGGCCAAATAAGCTTGAAGAAAAGTTCTATGCCTGTATTAAGTGAATGTAAACCTTGAGGAGAAACGGAGCTCGGGTGTTACAGTTTGATTAATTACTTGAATATTTATGCAAATTACAGGAGGTTCTGATCAGTGTCATATGGGGAAAGTCTGTACTGACTTTTTCTTTCCATTTTTCTGCCCCCTTCTTCCCATTTCTGGAACAACGGTGGGATATAGGCTTTTTAATGACTGTGGACAGTGGGTTTCTTTAAAACCTGTTGGAACGACCTGTAGAAACAAGATAGGATTTTTTAATGACATATTTACTGAGTACAGGTGTTAGTTATGGTGTTTGTTTTCAGATAGTGGTAACAGGAGCATATGTTTTTCACTCTTCCTATAGATGTCTTTATGTGTGTGGGCAGGGTGTGGGAGAGATGACAGAACTATGTCTGCATGTAAATATTCTCCTAGAGGACAAACACCTAGAAGAAAGAATGTTTCCTTTACTTTTTATATTTTAACTATATATGATTATAATTTTAAAATTCAGACTATATTATTTAATATTTTGGAGGTTACAAATAGACTTCTGACTTTTTAACATGATTTTTAACTAAGGTGAGAGACTTCTGTTTCGTGTTTTCAGATTCATCTGCAGATCTTTAATGCTTTGGTCACAGGTTTTTTTTCCATCAATTCCTTGCCATATTGAATAGTTGTGAGTATTCCAACAGCTTCTTGAGTGATAAAAGAAGTTATTCATGCTTAATTTACATTTCTGATATTTTTATTACTTTCACTTGTAAGAGTTTATGTAATGCTGGGATATGTGAAGGGGACACAACAGGTACAGCGGGTAAGACAGAAGTGTAATTTCTCCAAAGATTCATGGCAGAGGCTTGGTCTGTTTATTTGTCATAGTAGATTAGTGACAGGCTTCAAAACAATTATGAGATCGAGCAGTACTTGTGCTTTGAAAGCTGTGGGGAAACCCCCCCCACATATAAAATGTTTAATAAAGGTAATTTTAAGTGATTGCAAATGCATCATGTCTTTATGGAAATGGAAGAGCTCAGTAAACCTAAACCCAGTGGCCTAAGCAAGTTTGCTTTTTTAATTATATCTTTGATATTGTGGGGGCAGTAAGTTAAAAAAAAAAAAAAAAAAAAGCAAGCTTTTGCCCTCCAAAATACACCTGGCATTAATGGGCCTGCGGTGTGGTGTGGTGCGGTGCCACAGGTATCTTGGTTTATTTGCATCTCAGCAAATGTTACAGCCATGAAAGTGACTGATGTTACAAAGGCAGCAGCCGCAATGAAACTTAATGCATTAGCTTGAAGCAGAAATGAGTTCTGCAGATCTGGTTTATTTTCCAAGTGAAATTGATGTATGTGTGTAAATGAAAGCACCAAAAGGACCTTCTAAGAAAGTATATAGTACAGGATGAATTTTGGAAAAGCTGAATGTCACGAGGTCTAATGAAGTTGTAGCTATTTCCTTAGCATGATACCTATTATAAAGGCATATAAATAACAGATTAAAAAAAATACAGGCCTATAATGCCTTTCTCCTGTCTAGGGGAGAAATTAATTTGTACATGCTGCTTGCAAAATCTTTTGTAAAGGAGTTCAGACTGCTTCAGTGGAAGGTTCTATATGGATAAATAGATCAATTATATCAAGTTCAGTGAACTTATTAAAAAAATAATTTAAAAAAATTGAGCACTAAGGAGCTACTAATACTCCGATAAAGAAAAAAAAAATCCCATAGTGTTCTAATGTTAACCTGGATAGCAGCATAAACATTTGTAAAACACATTTAAGATAGAAGAATTCAGAAGAGTTTTGGTTTCTCCAGTCTTTCTTTTTATAAAATTCTGATTATGTTCTAAGATTTAGGGAAAAAAAAAGGAAAGGAAAAAAAAAGCAACAACACCCTCCACCCCTTCCCTGAAAATGACCATTTTAGTGCTTATTTCAACTGCAGTGGTTGCCTTGGCCTAGCTGGGCGCTAGTGAAAAGAAAACTCTTGAAGACAGAGCTTGTTCATGGACTCTACTTGCCCCTAAGCTTCTGTGCTTCTCAGTAAATACACCCTATGCATGCAAAGCATTCTGGATTCATCTCTCTGAACAACTACATCTGTGTCTTAGATGGTTCATCTCTTTTTATAAAAGGGATTTAAGCTTCACAGAAATAAATTATTTCCATATTGTTGTTAGTTTTAACACTAATTTTAGACAAAGTTGCTTTAGATATGGGGGAAAAAAATTCTCCATCTTGTTTAGGTGACAACTGGACACTTACATGAGAAGTAGAAAATGTGACTAGTTCTTTATGATGTGACATTTTAGGACAGATTGACAAACAGCTTGAATGACATTTGAAATGTGAGATGTTGTAAGAACTCACTGCCTTTGCTATATGTAAACACTGCTGGGAGAAAAATAAGCTTTTATTTAAAAAAAAGATGAGGGAGAGAAGAGCAAGTTATGCTTTAAGCTATTTCCTTGTATGATTAACACCTGGACTGTCTTCAGAAAATGGCATGTCTTTCTGCTTTTATAATTTCAGAGTGGTTATTGACTGAGCAGTAGGGTGCTTTTTTTCTTTATCTGATGCCTTACTGAGTTCTTTGCAGCCTCCTGACTCTGTTAGGAAGCTAAAATTGCAATTTTAGCTATCAGACATAGAAATCATTAACAACATTTATTGACTTCTCAGCACTCTTCTGTTATCTTGATGCTGTCAGATCACCCTTGCCCACTTTCTACAAAACATAATTGAAAACAATGAAATTTCTCAACTTTTCTGGACAGGTTACAGACTGGAGAAGATTTTTATCTGTGAAAACCTCATTCAAGATGAAGCTATAAGAAGCTACATCTGCTAGCAGTAAGAACAGCTTTAACAAAGAAATTTCAACAAAAAACACCCCTTGTGCCTTTTCTGTTTTGTCCTTTGCATTAAACTAAGAGATGTTCTGCAGAGGTCGAATAAGACAGTTGACGTGAAAGTGACACAGAAAGCCATTAGCACTGACTTCAGATTTTTAGATTTCAGTGTCTGTAGCTTCCTTGCATAGCTCAGTTCAGCTTTATAGTAACGATTAATGCTCTGGTTTTGATTCTTTAGATTTGATTTATGTATGAAACTCCTTCAGAAGGGTAGGATAGATGGCATTGCAACTGCTTCAGGGTGAGGAAGTGAGCGAGAATAATTAAATGCAGCTTAAAGTGGTCTTATTTATTGAAGAGCATTCGCCATGAGGAGTAATAGTATCCTGTCAACTAAGAAATGAAGAAAGAGTAAAAAGAAGATAATTTAAATTAAAAAGAAAAAAAAAAAAATCTTTGAATAGACCAGAAAGTAGGACACAAAGCTTAAAAGTTAAAAAGGGAGCGTACTGTAAGAATGTAAACTCCTTTTGTAATACATTAGCAAGTCAACATAATTCTCCTATATTTCACTTTGTATTTGGAACCTAAGATACACACTGATACATTCTGCTGGAAATGTGTGATTGTTTTTAATTAGAACCTTGCAAGTTTCTTTGCAAATTAAGTACTACAAAGGAGTTAGTGAAATGATACATTAGAATGTTAGAAATAAGGTACAAAGGCACTTGGTTGGTTACAGTTGTTAAATATTGACTTTGATGGTCTAGACATGGTAAGTTCTCTCCATGTTTTGGATGTGAAAACTGGGACTGGTGACAGAAGTCTGCTTTCTAATGGTGTATAATAATACAAGCGGGAGAAAGCCTTTGGCCTTCTTTATATGGATTATATCTGCTCTGAGGATGACATGGCTGGAAACTTCTTTTCTCCCTCCCTTCCCCCCTTTAAGTTAGGTGTTGCTAAACAAAATAAAATACTACCCGTGTTTGCTAAGTTTTATTTCTTTTTGTCACCATTGTGTGCTTTTTGTCTCACTGATTGTCCCTCCTCCATAAATTTATCAAACTCTAACATCTACTTAGAGGTCGTGTACCATGAGACACTGGGAGCTTAAAATGCTCATCAGATCTGTGTATGTGAACTGTATTATTTGTGTTGATCTGGAGTCTGTCTGTATTATTACACTTTTTGAATGCTTATTGTGTCATATCGCCAAAAGAAAAGAACTCTCCCTGCCATCAATGTGTTTTGCTGAATTTTAGCAGATTTTACCAAGTTTCTATAAGGTTGCAATGATGAGGTTGTGTGTAGATCAGATGCTAAAAACTGTGTGAGAAGGATAAAAGGAAGGTTGAGAGGAGTGGTCGGGACATAGCAGGGTGTTAGGAGATGGGTTTGGAGTGAGTTCAGAGTGAAGAGGCTGATCAGGATGCGTGGGAAATGGATATGTTGTTCTCAGACATAAGATGGTAAGGCTGGTATCAATTTGTTGGGAGGAATGTGATGAAAAATGAGACTCTGATAACTGTTTGAAGGTTTGAAAGCAATCTTTGATGTATTGTGAAATATGTATCCAGTGACATTTTCTAAAACCAAGGATGGCAATGCTGTCAACTCCATTTTAGATGAGGTCTTCTAATTTTTGAATGTTGCTGCTCTTGTGAATAACGGAGTACAGAAAGTAACACTTCTGCAGAGCAGCAGAAGTGTTAAGGCTATGGGGTACATGGGGAAGGTGCTTGAGACATGCTGTAAATGGCACCTGGGGCCGTGGTGTGGCACAGGAAGCCGTCTCACAGCCACTGCTGCAGTCGGCTTCCTGGCTGTCAGGGGCAAGGACCAGTGCTGGACTTCATGGAGAGCCGGTGGTGTTAGCGCTATCAATAGCTCTGAGGCACCATCCTTTCATTGCATCACTTCAAAAAAATTCAAGTGATCATCAGGTCATGCCCACAGTGAGTGCTCTCTCCAATAGTCCTCGGGCAGAGGTTTGCCCTCAGTTTTGCTGAAGTGCTTCTCCCAGTACAAAGCGCCTGCGTTCTCCCTGTGATTTCTGGGGTAGCTGTCTCTGTCGCTGAATGTGCGGAGCACAAAGGTAGCCATACACTCACAAGTATTGTGTAATTCCAGTCATTAGGAGGCATTTAAATAAAATGCCTCAGCCTTGATAATTCGACTTGCTGCATTCATACTCATCACTTTGGTTGTACAAGGGAGGGAAAGAAAACTTGCCCTGACATGAAGTGCCAGGTGCAGCCAGACACCAAACTGCAGCAGGTGCTCTCAAGGGATGAAGGACCTGCAATTTGCAGGAAGCTTACTTGGGAGGAGTAGGGAGATGTCTGTTGTGAACAGCAAATTTGCCACTACTTGCTGAAACTTTTGCCTGACTGTAGTTGCTGTTTGCCTCTTTGGAACATACAGAAGCTTGCTTGCTGTACCGTGGTGATTAGAAAATATTAATTTCGTTACACACAAAAATCCCTAATGAAAGGATGACCATTTTCTGCCATGGTTAATTTCTAAACTTTTTTTTTTTGTAAATGGAATTGCTGCTATGATTACAGAATGCCAAATTGAGTTTGGGGACGTATGCAATATTCTTTTACCACTGGTTTAGTCAAATAATTTTTAATGAGACAAAGAGCTCGTTAAACACCCAAATTGGTTTGTTTACTTCAGTAGCTTAACTGCATTAAAATCAAAGAGTTTTCATGAGCAGGGGGTAATCTGTGTCATTGCTGGGCGCCATTAATCACCCCCTCGACTGAAGGCAACACTTTTCAAAAGTGACTTATAGATGATTGAATAACTTTACTCTCTACACCATTAATGGTTCCCAGCAGGCTGCTAGTGTGCAATCACAAACATCTGTGCATTTGAAAGTTTCCACTTCTCCAAACAGAGACATATTTTACAAAGGAAAAAAAGAAAAGGGGAAAAAAGGGGAGAATTTGTTTTTGCATGAATAGTCTTTTGGAAGAAGGGCTAATGGAAAATGTTCATGCTTTAACTCTTGTATGTTATAATATCATCTGAGTTTATCTTGAGATCTTTATGCTCTTGATGGCATTAGAAAATTTTTTTTTTTGTTTTAATTTGTTTCTGTTGTTTTTTCTGCCTAGGATCTTTTCTGAGTTTGGATATCCAGTAGTGAAAGAAAATGTATTCTGCTTGCCTAGTAACTCATGGATGTTTTTATTTTAACTGTGTTTAAGGTAAATGTAGCCACTTACCCCTAGACACTGCAGTGTGTGCATTACTTATTCAAAGCTAATGATTCAAACTCTTTGGGAAACCAGCTTAACAGAACAGAGAACAAAAATCATTTCTCCAGGCAGTCTGCTACTTCTAAAGTGTTTTTTCAGACAAGCATTTAATTACTCAGGGAAAGAGTGCTGGGCATTAACTGTGTTTCCTCTCTCCACAGTGTCACTGTGGTTCCTCCCCACAACTGTTCCAGCTGGGTGCTGCATAGCTGTTGTCACTGTCACAGATTCACTGAGTGAAGATTTCTTGAGACTGGAATAGATCCTCTGGTCAACCACCCGTGTTCAAACTGTATTTGCTTTCATTTAGCCTCTTCTAGCACATTTTACAGAGTATCTCAACTCTGGAAACTTTTTATTCTTGAGGACTTCCAGTACTTGTTTTACATGTCCTGTAGAGTACTAACCAAGGCTGACATCTTAAAAGCATGAGACTGATGGTAGTGTTTCACAGTTCACTTTTCACTGTTCTTGCAGTGAAGAGACCTCAGCTAAGAGGACTTGATAGGTAGATAAAAAGAGGGAAAAAAAAAAAAGGATGATCCAAAGAAAGAAGGAAGAATGCCTCCTTTATCGGTCAAAGGTAATTGGTTCTGTACTGAATACGTGTTTTAAGTTATGTATGGGTGAGGATATATCAGGATTAATCAGTTTCATGAAGCAGTGAAAATTTACTGTGTAATTAAAAGGTGAAATGTTTGCATCCGTTAATCAGATTGATACTGGGGTGAGATAAAGATAGCCTTGAGTTAGAAGTCTAACAGTTAATAATGAAGAGGAAAGTGAGATGAATTGTGTGTGTTCCCTAACACGAATGGGACTCCTAGGTTAGTATCTGTTACTCCCGAATATGTTGTAACAAAAGGTTGATGTATAATGGGAGAATAGGACACCCGAAGTTCCTGTTAAGTACCTCTTTGACAAAGCTAACTATGATTTTAGAAGGGCATCTTTGCCTATTCCAGCATTGCTCCTGGGAGAGGGAAATGTTAGATGGATTCAGAGTTCCCACTTTGCTATCAAGTGGGGAGACATCTTTTTCATGCTGTCTCAAATAACTTGTCCAGTTACTTAGATGAGGCACCCTGTAAGTTGCCACCTAACAGGTCTTGTGTCCCTGAAAATTCTTCTGATCAGGTTTTTTTCTGTGAGCTTCTAATCTGTTTAACTTTGGTGGCCTGAGGTTTAAATGTGCTCATCACTGGTGTCTTGGACTGGGCACCTTGTGTTCAGTGTGGAGTGATGTCCAATTCTCAGCAGAATATGTGAGTTTTGAACTTCCTGAATGTATTCTGGCATATCATCTAAACTGGTAATTCCTATTGTTGGTAAGAAAATGGCAGAAAAAAACATGGCTGGCAGAGGGATCATGGTGTGCAATTTTTTTTGCCCACTGAACTCATATGTTTTATCTGTACATATGTTGCACTACCTGTTTCCTTTTCTTTAGATTCAGAAAATTACCTGATTATTAAAAGCTAATCACGGTAGGACAGAACTGTCCCATGTACAAATTCTTCCCTGTAGAATTTCTGTAGCCAAAGGAGTTTAAGCAGCTACAGTAGTAGTGAAGTGGCAAAGATTGCTTGCAAAATGCCTTTGCCTAAAGTGGGTTTTGTCTGGCCTTATGTCTGACCACACTGATGGTCCTAATCTTGTTGAGTGCTTTCCACTACCCAAATTATTTTATATGTATATATTTGTAATATGCAAGAGAGGGGCTTTTTGTGTCAAGACCAGGAAAATGAGTTTTCATCCCATTGAGGTGGAATCGATAACAGGAGGATAATTAGCTACTGGCACTTGTCCTGGAACATAAACTACAGTTGCTATTAAAAGAATGTGGCTGTAGATTACACCTGTCTTTTGCATGAGTATCCAGTAGAACATCATGAGGACAGCACATAAATCATATTTAGATGTTACAATGCTTTTCCTTTATAAAATAAGGGAAATAAAGAAATCTTATTTGTTCTGTGCGATTTTTTTTTTTTTTCTCCCATCCCACCACCCCTAGTGCTTATAGGTAGTGTTGGATTATTCAGCTGCAAATGGTTTGTTGTGAATTTTCCCACAGTTACATTTATTCTTTTTTTTTTTCAATATTAGTGATTGAAACTTGGTTTATACCTGCATTCTCTTCTGAATGATGGAGTCCCACCCTCTCGCATGCTTGCAGCAAAGTTAATTTGGGTTTTTTTCCCCTTTCTCCTAAGTTGGTAATCAAAATGTACTATCATATGTTGTACTCTTGCCTAAGTTTCTTCTGCATCTGCCTTTGTTGACATCAAGCGTTAATAATAAAATTTTATTCTCCTGTTTTTGTAGAGAATTTTCTAATGGAAAACTGAACTCTGTAGAGCCCGGGGAAGAGTATGTGTGAGCAAAACCAAGCCTGGATATTAAAAGAAAAATTTCCGAACTCATACCATAATTAATTACTAATCAATCCAAACTACATATAGACGGAGGTTTTATATTTTGTGACCACATGCTTAAAGTGTTCTGAATCCTTTCTCTTTGTTTGTCATCTGGCATAGGTGTGGCAGCAAAAGCTGTTTGCAGTCTTGCACTGTGGCATGGAAGTGGCCAGACTTCATTAGGTTTTCTGTATCTCTGCTGAATTCCACACTACAGTGATATTTTTAAAACAGTTGGTTCATGTTGATACATGAGTCAACTTCTGGTAAAGCAAAGGCATGGAGAAAACATTTTTTTCTGGAAACAGTACTTGTAAAAGGCTGATTGAGGAGTAAGGTACTAGTTAGTGCTTTTTAAGGATAATGAGTTAAAGTTGCCTTTAAATAAAATAAGATGAACTGTGTAAGATACATTTACAATATACTCTAAAGAGTGTATGTGTTGCTAAATCACTACTGACTGTTTTATGCTTTTCATCCTCAGATGTGAATTTTAAGTACAAAGATCAGTATTTAATACTCAGCACTAAAAGAAAAGTATATGTTTGATCAATAAATTAAGGAATTATGAAAGGAGTTTTGGATGGTCTGAGTTCACGTCATACAAAGATAAAATGATTAACTTTATATGAAACTAATGGATCTTTTTGTCTACTAAAGGAAAAAGAGTAAGTCCTAACCAAAACTATTATGGGATAATAATAAATAAATTGGGCAGACATATTTTGCTGTGGGTCAATTTTTTGTGAAGCTATGCCACATTAAAAAAAGGGTACAACTTTCCTAGGTATATTAATGTAATACAGCACTAGGATTGTTTCCAGTATTCACTTCACACTTATTTACACAAGTTTTGACTGTAAACTATTCAGTAATCATAGATTCATAGAATAACTTGAGTTGGAAGGGACCCACAAGCATCATCAAGTCCAACTTCTAACAATAACAGTATCCAGTTTCTTCCTTTTTTTTTTTCCCCCGTTTTTTTTTCATAACATTTTTTTTTTTTTTTGGTTGTACAGCTGATTAAAAAAACCCTCACAAAGACTATTCAGCAGGGAATAGTAAAATTGTTCTGGAACCTAAATACTCTGGTACAGAAAATTGAACACTTAACTCTTCATGTTGTGTTAAGTGTGGTGAGATCCTTCTCACAGTGTGGGTAAGTGTCCAGGGTAGTCTGGCCTGCCTGCCCTATGAGCCAACGCTACAGAGTGACCTGCACTTTATCTGCACAACACTGCATCATTAGCTCAGAGCTGCAGCCACCTTAGGTTGTGTAGCAAAGGAGCTAGGAGCCCTTTTCCAGTGGGATCTTGCATCCTGGCTCTTGGGCTTATGCATGGAGATGTCAGGGTGAGTTTCCTGACACAGAAGTTTCTTTCTGGCAACACTTAAGGCACTTTTTGTTTTCAGTCATGTAAATTGTGTGTGTGCTGCAGAACAAGACCAACTGTGGTGTAAAAATGGAAAAAGAGATTAATATTTTCTGCTTTGCAAAAAACAGGTGGTGGAAATGACACACCTAGCTATTTTGTGCTATTCAGAATTGGGCTGTTATCATCTGGTTTGCATTAGAAACTGTGAATGAGATTGGTAAGAGAAGTGAGTAGAAGAAACTAGCATCAAAGCTAACTGCTTTCTCTTAAGGCAGAAATTAAAAAACTGACCTTTTTTAATGCTTGCAAGTGTATTTACAGCTTGACTAGTGTCCTTATAGAAACAGATTTTTGGCCTTGGGATACTTTGGATTGTGGAAGATAGGCTTCCAGAATCAAAACAACATGCTCAGGCACTTTAAGAAGTTGGTTTTTTTTGGTTTTTTTTTGTTTTTTTTTTTTGTTGTTGTTGTTTGTTTGGTTGTTTGTTTTGTTTTTTGTTTTTTTTTTTTTTTTTAAAAAATTTGCANTTGTTTTTTTTGTTGTTTTTTGTTTGGTTTTTTGTTTTTTTTTTTTTTTTTTGTTTGTTTGTTTTTTTTTTAAAGAATTTGCAATAATTATTTCTTAGCTTCAAGACTTTAGGATAAAAATAGAGAAAGTAGTGAGTTGAAAACGTCTTTTCTGCTCTGGCCAATGGATTTTTCTCTGCTCTTTATATTTAGCTGTAGAGAAGCAAAGATATGGAGAGAAGCCCTCCCCCCCCCCCCCCCAAAAAAAAAAAAACTTAATAGGG
>VZRN01001171.1:73089-149847 GCA_013397935.1 Dasyornis broadbenti
AAAAAAAGCTTTGAAGGGTGCTGTTCTTTGTTTCTGAGTGGGCTAGTAAAAGAGTATTGCTCAGCTTCAAGCCTTGCCTGTCATCTCTTTTATCAAGTATGGAAATATTCCCCAACTTCCAGGAACAGACTTGTGAAATCTGTGAGATGAAGGCTGTTTTTTAACAAATGTAGTCCTGGTATTGGTTTGTGTACTTATTAAGTTACGTTTTAAATACAAGTTCTTTGTTTGCAAAGTGCAGAACATAATATGTCGCTAAACAAATTATAAGGTAATGTAGGCTCTTTTGGTTTTTTTTTTTGCAACAAGTCATCTATGATGCTCTTATTTTTTTTTTTTAAATACCATCTGTGTTCTTTATTATAATTCTGTAGTTTTAGCAATTAGCACTACAGTGCTAAAGCTGTACCACATATGTTAATAATTTCTTTGCTAGTTGGCATTGATCTTTTGTTCCATGCTGTTAGCTTTGAAATCTGGAACTCTGTTGCTTACCTCTAAATTACTGATTCCTTGAGCCTTGAAATATGTTTCAGGTTGTTTTGATATTATGTAGATTAAGCTTAGACTATTTTAAAACCCACCATGCTGTGTGTGTTGATTTATTTATTATTTAAATACAACACAACTTACCTGAGGTAGTGCAATTTGTTCAAATGCAGCAAACATTTGCAGTGCCTCTTGCACTGTCTTTCTGGGAATTACTGCTCCTTGAACAATTACTGTGGGTTCATTCATTGTAATCCTTATGCAGGTAACTTCTGGATTAATTAGTGTGTTTTGTAATCAGAGTTCTTTGTTTGGTGGACCTACCTGAGGGAGAGGTAGAATTGACTCTTTGAACAGGAGGATATCTCATGAATTATCCACCAGTGGCTTACTCTGGCCAAGGAAGAAGGGATACTGAATATCGAGAGGATTTGCCATCATCTCTGTTTTATTCTGACTTGATTTTAAAATCAATTGGAGCTATTTCTATTAGTGTAATTAATCCCTCTTGCAAATTAATCTGAACTGGTCAGAAAAATTAGAGAAAGATGAGGCTGCAGGAAAGTATCTGATTTCCTCCTTTCCAATACTGCAACATTGAAGATGATGGCTAGTTAAGGGCACTCCCAGAACTACTCTTTCCAGGTTGTTTGACTCGACTGCGCTGATTGCATCCTGGTATTAAAACACAAAACAGCTTTATATGCTGTGACGAGAAGCACAGAGATACTACTTCTTCCTTGGTGTCCTGTCATGCCACTCGCTATCATGTTCTGAATGTGCCCACACAACACTTAAAGGCAGAAGGAAGCTTGTTCTCTTTGTGGTTCCAGTTGGCTGGCAGGGAGCCAGCTCCTATCTGAAGGGAGTGCAACTTTTCAGTTTAATTCAGTGTCAGACTTAACACAATTCTGCTGTGTCTACAAGTCTTATGTTTTTCCCTAGGTTTGTTGGGCAGCTTGGAGCTCATGAAGTATGACCTTTTCTTGAATAGGTGACATAACTGTACTCTTTATCACATATGCCTTTTTTTTTTCCTGTTTGGCAAGCAATGAATTGAGATTCTTCTTAGAAACTTTAAGGCTCTTCACTTTTTCTGCACTACCTACACGCCTGAACCCATTTTCTGTTTGGAACTTTTAACAACAACAGTTAATGGTTTTGGCTTTTTTGTGTTCATTTGCTCTGTTACTGCAGCACTTAAAGAATGGGATATGGAAGAAAACCAAAGTAAAATATTTGCAATTTAGAAAATTTGTAGCTAACTTTAAAACTGGCAAATCTAACCCAGAGATTTTATATCTGTGCCATGACAGTTTAATTCACATTCCATTTGCAAACTAGGCATCCAGAAAACAAGAGACGTGCCTGTGGGAAGTCATGTAAGTGACTGGTTAATCATAGCGGATTGAAGGAGTAGTACTGCCCCCAAACTTTGGCTGGAAACCTCAACTCCATTTTTCTCTCTAACCCTCAGTGTTACTAAAGTGAGAACCTACCTGTAGGATGGCCTCTCCTTCATCCATCCTCTTCGGCCATAAAGAAGTGTGTAATAAAAGTGCAGGACTGAACATGAGAGATGTTGGAAAAGGACAGAGCAGCACCAACAGTCTGGAGAGTAAAACTGTGAAACTCAGGCAGCTTCCAGGACTGGCTTATGAGCCTGTATGTGTAATGCAACCAAGTCCAAACATCAAGTGACAGACCAGTAGTGGCTGAGAAACAGTGAGTGGAAGCAGGAATTTGAAGTACCTGTGGTTAGCCTGAGCTCTGCAGGGGCCGTTCAAACATGATTTTGTGCTCTACATGAAAGTTTTGGGTCTGTGCATTGGCTGCATGCTTTCTATATTTATCAGAAAGGGCCACTACTTGCAGGAACGGAGTTGGTGGCAGGCCACCTAATTCCTTTGACTCTATAACTGGAATAGCTAAAGAAGCCAAAGTAACATTTTGTTTACTGTCTTTATTACGCTTTTCTAAGGGAGTAGTGATATTCTTGAGAATACAAACAGAATTCATTTTTATCAGCAACACTAATTTTATGCTGGTTTCAGAAGCTTGGAAGTGATCTTTATCAGAAACTGGACACTGATCTTTTTGAAAGAAGACATGATGACATTATGATGTTGCAGGTGTTAATCAGATCTGCTTGCTGTCGGGCAGGTTCTGTGTTCCCTGGATAATCTGAAACCTTGGCCACTGTTTTGTCTCTTAGCAAAGCCAGCTGTGCTTTTACAACTATGCAAGTGAGAAGTGACTCTTTATTCAAGGTTTGTCTAGATAGCTCTGGTAATTTCTACACATCTGTTAACTGGGGCTGAAAATTATTCATTAATTGGCAGTGTTCTCTGTAGCAAGAAAATATGATCCCAGTTGTAAGAACAAAGTGTGACCTGCTGCTTTTTAGCACCAGACCTATATTTCAATATTTGTAGTAATTTGTTTGAAGGGCTCGGTCTGGACCCCCATTAAAATGCATTTTTTTAACACTTGCTCCAAAACCTGATAACAGTTTCTTTTTTAAAATGTGCAAGGCTGTGATTTACAGCCCCTGCTCTCCAGCTCTGGGTGGCTCTGTCAAGACCCACGGCTCCTTCAGCACGTCGGTGTTTTGGCAGGTGTGATAGCAGTGCCTGCTCTCTGTCTTTTGATTCTGCAACAGTTTCTTGTCTATCAAAGATCACGTTGATCATGAGTTTCATTATCTAAAAGGATTTTCTTGTGTATGTGTGTGTTGCTACAATTTTAACACTTTTAATTTTGAATTCTGAAAGGTGTGGTGTTGTTACTTATTTTAAGGAAATCTTTACTTGAGATGAGAGGTTGCTATGTGGTCATTCTTTTAATTGGTTACCTATTTTTAGTTTCTCTTTTGTTGTTGTGGTTGGAGGAATAGAACTGATGTGTGTGCAGGATCAGCCTCTGACTTGTCTTTGGTTCCTCACTGTGTGCGTAAGAACTCAGGGGACTTGCAGATTTAGCAGTTTGTTCTGCTTAGTTGGAAGATCTGATGTTAACCATGATAGTTACATATATATATATATATATAAAACTTCTGCCTGCTCTTCACATCAAGGAAAAAGATAAGCTGTGGATTTTGCTCCTTTGGCTTCATTTGGGGCTGGATTAGAGAACAAGGCAATAAAAGATTACCTTGTTCTTCACTACTGTTTTTCTCTCATTCATCTTCATGATTATTTGTTTCAAACCAATGCGTGTAGCAGTCTCAAGACCATGTTTTCAGTGATCTTGACTTTGCTGCTGTTTTTTGACTGAAGTTTAAAATCTTTTAATTCAAACTTCTTTAAAATTTCTTGTGGGTGAAGGAGTCATTAATCATATCTTTCAGAATTCAATATTATTTAGTTTTGTAGATTGACTGTAATGAATGTTGCCATCTCTTTGCAGAATTTAATATGTTTCTTTTATTGGAGATTATGGAATGCATTTTATAGCTGGGGAAGAGGAAACCACGGGGAAGTACATTTTTTTTCTGCCACCAAGTCAGACGACCTCATTGCCCAGACACAGGGCTCTGTTACCATTCTTCATCTAGCGTTTTTAATAATTGCATGGCTGCCACCTCAGTTTGATTTGGAAGACTTCACCAGAAATTGGCAGCTACAGGAGGGATGCTCCTTCCTGTCTGTCTGCCGAGGCTTGTCCTCACATGTACCTCTGGCATTCCGTTTGCCAGGTTTGATTCTGGATTGGAAAGGGCCTTTCTACTGCAACTCGGATTTGCTCTGTCTGTCTATGACATTTCAAATTTGTATTTACTTTCCAAAGTACCCAGTCACTGCCAGATTCTGATAAAGATTCAATGTGAATTCCTGTTCAAGACATGCAGCTAATATTTATGCAGCCTTTAGTTTCTTCTCTAAACTTTACAAGAAGCTTAAAAATGTAGAAACTTCCTTAGATGATGATGATATCATTATTATTATTATTGGTTGGTGTTATGTTGTACAAAATTTTAAGCACTGCAAAGAGTAAAGGACGATACAGATGTGACAGAAAATGCATGGGATATAATCAGACAAAATATATGCAGCTGATGATTATGTGACTGCTAAATGAAAACAAAGGAAAATGTGAAAAGAAACAGTAGGTAAATAAGGATCATTTTATAAAGCACTGACAGGAACCTAACGTATCAGGATGGAAAATCATACATAACTTTAGCGTATGTTTCAAGGAGGTTTTTGGAGTATCCGCAGAATGAACATAAATATGTAATCTGTGCCAGAGGAATGTTTTCCCAGTGCCAGGTAATTTTTTGTTGTCCTGATTTTTTAAAATCCTGCTAATCTAGATGACATTAAAAAAAGGCACAAAACCCTCTTGTCTACATTGTTTTCAATATGTTTTTTTTTCTAACTCTGTCTGTTGACATCCCTGTCTTATCTTGGTTTTGAAACTGATGTTTTCTAGTCATGTCATTGAACTAACTAGTATATCTAGGCTCAAATTAAGGCAAGTTTTGGGGTCAAAGGAGAAGTTTACAAGAGGCCAGTTTTTCAGTGTTACAGGTGACTCTTATACTTGTGAAACTGTTATTTTTCCTCACTTCTCTGTGTCCCTTTTCTCTGCAATAAAGTGTATAAATCTGACCTTTATTACATCTTCCTTTTCTTTTTTAGTTCAGCATGTGTGCTGTGTGCATTAGGAAAAAGGCATCATGTGGGTTTGTGTGAAAAGTGTGTGATATGGATCATTATCAATGATGAAATATTTTTTTCAGGCCACCCTTACATGAGTCATTGGAGGATATTATAAGGAACTAATTTACTGCTCTGTGAATCAGCTTTGGGATAGACCAGAATATGACCATTGGATTTCAGGACTGTTTGCTAAGCAGGGGTGGAGGTTGGAAGTCATTATAGAGTCATAAATGGCAGAGTGAAAAGGAACCTTTAAAGATCATCTAATCCA
Source organism: Dasyornis broadbenti (assembly GCA_013397935.1). Classification (NCBI taxonomy): domain Eukaryota; kingdom Metazoa; phylum Chordata; class Aves; order Passeriformes; family Dasyornithidae; genus Dasyornis; species Dasyornis broadbenti. The sequence continues at coordinate 78,514 of VZRN01001171.1, forward strand.
ATCCCAATGCTGTGGACAGAAACATATTCCATAGACTAGGTTGCTCAAACCCATCCAGCCTGACCTTGATAACTTCCAGTGATGGAGCAACCACAGCGTCTCCAGGCAACCTGTTCTAGTGTTTCACTGCCCTCATAACAATAAATTTGTTCCTTATGTCCAGGAACAATTTAAAACCATTGCTTTCTGCCTTGTCACTGCAGATCTTGGTAAGAAGTCTCTCTCTGTTTTTATTATAGCCCTCTTCATATACTGAAAGGCCAAAATATTGCTTTCCAGTGCAGCTTGTATAAGGACTTTGCTGTGTGGGTCACTGATTATTGTTTTGTTTGTTGCCAACACAGCCCTGTAAGTATATAATATCTCTACTTGTCCCTACTTTCATATTGTTTCTGCTCCTCTAACCATCCTGTCTTGCCTTTGCAGGCTTCCTGTGCATGTCTGCTCTCTGCTGTTCAGTCCTGACCTGGCCTCCTCAAGCCTTGCTGTCTTCTCACAGTCCTTCCTTCACTTCTGTTCCAGCTAATCCTAAATTCATTACCCATGATAATCTGACTCTTATTCTTTTTTTTCCCTTCAGTAATGCAATATCCTAAAGTTATTTCTTCACAGGCCAACCTTTGCATTTCTTTTCTGTTGAACTTCTGCTTTCTTGTCAAAGTTTTTTTCCTCCTCCTTCCCTTTTATCTCAGGTCTAATGGACTACCAGATCCTGATTATTATTGTTTCCTCCCTCTCTTGTGCTTTCCGTCCTGAGCCTTATGTGTCTGCAATGGTCTCTTTAACCAGCCAAAAAATCTGATTTTCAGGTTTAATGAACCCATCTTGTGGGGATAGGTAGTTCTCTGCTCATGCCTTTTTTTTCTTTTTTTTTTTTTTCAAGAGATCCTGCCTCAACTGATACATTTCAGTCCCTTTATTTAGCTTCCTATCCCTCTTCTTTTCTTGCTTTTCCCCTAAGCACCTTCTTTCTCTCTTTGGATGTCTCAGGAGAGAGTCGCTGCTAATGCAGGAAAGCCCCTGCCTCCCATTCTCAGTCCTTTCTTGCTTTAGCCTCAGTGCAGCTGGATCTACGGGCTGACTTCACCGGTTATTGCCTGAGGGAGTGTGCTCTGCAACATCCACATGTCAGCGAGCTGGCCAACTGTTGCTGTTGAAAGATGTGATTTATAATAGATATATTTGTCTCATAGCATTAGACTTCGGCCTAAAGAGAGAGCTAAGTGGAGAAAGTATAGACCTTAGCTGAAATATAATGTGCAGCTGTTCTCCAAACATACTGTGTTTATGATCCAGGATAATTCAGCTAAAACGATCTGGAAACCTTCCAGATATAAAATGTGTCATTTAATGGTTATACTTCTTGTTTTCTGAAGCAGTAGTAAGCTTGCACTCTTTCACTTTTTGATAGGTGAACCAGCTGGACCTCAGAGTCCTGGAAGGGCTGGTTTGTAAGAACAAAAGATCTCAGTTAATTTGGACAGGCTATATCTTTTCCAAGAGCTGGGCCATACACCTGGTGGGTGAGAACTTCTCCAAAGGAGCCAGAGTATGGCTGGAAAACACTTCATTCCACCCTTTGGAGTAATAGTGTTGTACTGACAGGGGAAAAAATTCAGCATGATAGATACCACTCAAAATCACTCTGGACAATTTTGTTTTCACCAGCAAATGATGAGGGATCAGCTCATAGTGCAAGGACTGGAATGTGGCCAGGACAATGGAGATGGCTAGACAAGTTACTTATGTGCCTGAGACGCTTGGCCTGAGCCTGATGTTGCTTTTTTTTTTCCCCCCTCTCTGTAACCTCTGAAGAGTGGAACTGACTTGCCTATTAATAGCGCACTGTAACAGTGGTATGTAAAGGAGCTAAATCACATTTGTGCTTCCATCCCTTAACACACTATTCAATACAAAATGCCAAAATATGTGACTAATAAAAGGTGCAAAATTTTTGTGAAGTATGTCAATAGGTTTTCTGTGTTCTCATTTCCACTTAAAAGTTATTTCTAATACTCCAAACAGAAAGCACTGTACATGGCAGTAACCTTTCTGTGCCTTTACTAGAGAGCTGCAGGATAATATCTGTTTGTTAGCTTTCTGTCAACTTCAATCAGAAGTGCTGAATTTTAACCCTAGAACACTTCGACTGATGTGGAAGATTATGATCTCTGGCCTGTGCTCCAGAACAGAGGGAAATTGAAATGGCAGACTTGTAAAAATATTGTGTCAGTCAATATTTGTCTTTACACAAACGTCCTGAGGTAGGAAAGTGTTGTAGGTGTTCAGCTCTAGGAGATGTCTAGTAATTAGGTGGCAGTAGGTTTTGTTTTTCTGTCTCCAGCTTGACTCAAGATGCTGCCTAACAATGTTATCTGTATGCTTGCTGCCACTAGAAGGGCAACCCTGGTTCTGACTGCATGCTGGGTCTTCCTCTATTGAAAATGACCTGATTCACCCCAAAATGAGAACAGTTTTCTGTTGCTCAGAGGAGTGAACTGGCTTGCAAAGCATCGGAGTGGACAAAGAAGGGTGAAGGTGGAGTGGATCCATCTGCTCTGTGACAAGTACACTCTTCACTTAGCTCCTCCTCCTTGGTTGACATCGCAAATGCCACTTGGTATAGCAAATTCAGGTGGAATTCAAAGCAGCAATAGGAAGATGCTTGATGTCCCATCCTTCCCCTGTTGCCAGAGGCAATGTAGTGTCTCAGAAAATAGTCTGAATAGTCTTCACAATGGTACAGTGTGAGCAAGACCGTGTATTTGCCGTGACCTTGGACCAGGCAGTGATGGAACTATTCAGATGCTAGTTCCTTGAACTGTTCACTCTGCACTTGCCACAAGAGGCTGCAGTTCAAGTGGGTGGAAACAGAACCTGATCACCTGAGGTGTCAGACTGCTCTGATAGTGGGCAGGGCCATCCCACCAGCTCCAGCAGCTCTGCTGCACACAGCTCAGGCAGGAAAGAGTTGGGTATTAAGGGAAGGGAGGGAGAAGCGACGAGTGGAAAGGATAGAAAGAAACGTGGCAGGGGAAAAAGTAAAAACAAATGGTGAAAAGGAGAAATGGAGTAGAAAAAACCCTTGCATGTGTTTTATGTTGCCATTAGATTTCAGAAGGACAATGCAGTAAAAAAATGTAACAAAAGTTAATTACTCAGATTCCCAAAGCTCTGGTCTGATTGCCCTGCACTGCAGTGCCTGAAGGATTCTCCTCCATGTTTTGCTGAGAATGTTTTGGATGGTCAGCTGTAGATTTGGCTTTGGTGTGAGGTGGTAGGGAGGGTCACACTATCTGTGGACAGCTGGCAGGAGCACCCTCCACTGTTGCTCCTCCAGCCCTGCCTTAGGTAGGAGACAATGTGAGAGTTATGCCTGATCTTGTTGCTTGCTTGTTCTGTGGGCCACCATGGGAGCTGGGCATTTGGGATCTCTCTTCTTCTGCTTCTGGTGTTGGTTTGTTTATCCACTGTCTGCAGCAGGGAGCAAGGAGAAGGGTGCATATTTTGAAATGTGACAGAATAGGGTGTGAGGTGAGAGGATTTATGTACCAGTCTGACCTGAACAAAGACTTGAGGTCCAGCAGTTGACTTTGGGCGGAGCCATTTTCAGGGAAGTCTTCGGAGAGGGTTTGTATCTACATTACTGTTCTAGTCCCTGGCTGCTTAGCTGAAGCAAACCTCTTACTACGGTTTTAATTTGCATTTTTAGTCATAGACCTTGAATCACAGACTCTGAGTTCTTTACCAGTAAAACTAAGCAAAAAGTTGCTCTTTATTTGCTAATGGATGTTCACACCATGAGACCAAACTAGAAATAGAATGAACTGAAACACCACAAAATGCATATGGTATAGTTACGGACATTGTGTTTTTATTTAGGGGGAAAGTTTTATACAGAAAAATAGCCTTTGTATATTTCTTGTTCACTGTATTTCAGTGGCTTGATGTTCTTTTCCTTTCAAGGGTATGTGGCTATAGTTACAGGTGATGAAATGTAGACTGGGGAACAGCCTGTGGAAGAAGGGCTGGTGGTAGAGGAGGTCTGTTTCTGTGTGAAATGCTGATTCCAAGTGGATCCACAGGGACTGGCAGATTTCCAAACCCTGAGCTGGGTGCTATGTGATCCCTGTGCCAGACAGCGAGAGTGTCGCCATGTTAGCATGTGTTTATACTAGCATTGTTGTTTTGACTTTGTTATTTATAATTTGACTGAATTGCTAAAATTATTACTCACTCTTAGGCCAATAGCTATTGCACCAGATGGCAAAAGTGATCGTGCTATGACTCTGCTTTGCCTTGTTTAAGAGTTCTCAGCATCCAACTGTGCTTGCAAAAAAATGTAATCCTCTTACTACTGAGCACTTCTGGAGGTTTGACTGCTTTATTGAGGTACTTTAATAAGCATAAAGTTTCAAAAAATCTAATTAGATTTTTTAAATCTGCATGTACTATGTCATATGAACTTGCAGTACAGCTAAGCTTGTTCTGTACACGCTTTATGGAAACTTATGTCAGCTATTCTGAGCGTACACACACTTGCACAAGAGCTGGCCTTAGTTTCATTAACATATGAAAACTGAAGAAATTTTGTAAATGGATGAATTGCAAAAAAAGTTAATTTTATTCCAGTCCCTGGGAATATTCATTGGTACTATTTAATCAGCTTGTGGACATACAGTGTTGGTGGCTTCTATGAGAACACATACAGCTAGGTAAAAATGATGGAACAAATGATAGTTATGTTACGATGGCAATAAAATTGCAAGTGGTACTGATGGTGCTTTCATGTAATAAGGTACCACTTGTATATTAATTAGTTTGGGCCTCATGCCAACCTATATCTGATTTTAGGTCCATTTTTAATAGATTGGTTTGGTGTGTGCATGTGTGACATTTGTGCACTGCAAAATCTTCTAATGTAAATGGGTTCAAGGTGTGACTGAATTCTCTGTCAAATGTTGGAAGTGTCTTTAAAGAAAACCAGGCTGTATCCCATAGTTAGATCAGCATGATTCTAAATAACTAGCCAGGGAGTATATACTAGGTATTTAGACAAGATAATCATCTAGATATGTTTTACAGGATTAACGTATTTGTGTGAGAATTAAAATTCAAGTTATTTTTATTGTTTATTGAAGAACATGAAAACCCATGATCCAATTTGCGGTGTATCAACTTGGTTATGGTAGGAGGAGCTTCATGGACAATATGTTTTTTAGAGCTATCCCATTAGGAGCTGCAGGGAGTCTGCTCTGAGATGTTTGTAAGTTTGTGCATGAGGGTTATGCTGGGCTTTCCCTTGGCCTGGCAAGAAGGGTGTGAAGAAGATTTGGTTGTCAGCATCTTATGGAAACAGCACTCACTGTAGGTTTTGGAGGGAGATGTTGCAGATGTCACCTTAGCAGGAGGGCTGATGTAAAAGGAAGAATGGGGTGAAGGAGGATACTTCTGTACAGCAGCAGGAGATGTCAGAAGAGTGGTGTAGTCTTCCATGGCTTCTGCTATCTGTATGTGTTGTTTTTGCTAAAAAAAAAAACCAAAAAAACAGGGAGAAGAAATGACAATGCTCTTAGTTTTACTCTGAGACTGTGATTCACTTTTCAGACTGTTTTCAGAGTTGCTTTGAAAGAGCTTCCACAATAATATTTAAAGATAAAATTGACTAGGTTTCTATTAAAGAAGTGTAACAAATTTCTCTGCTTAACTGACTAAAATCCAAGCAGGTATGCATTTGAACCAGTAAATTATTATATTAAATTTTTGTATCTGTGCTGAGCCTGTGTGAAGGGCAGACATGGGAACAGAATACTGTCACTAAGCTCTGCCTTCAGGGACCACAGTGGCACATTTTGGAGCTATCTACAGGCCACCATTGCAATCAATATTTACTGTAATCACAAATGAAATGAGGGAGCCTTAAAGTGGTGGGTGCATTTAATAAGATGTTACAATAACATAGCAATGAATTGAGGATTAATCGAAACTTCTTAAACTGGTGCTGAATTGATTTAGTGATTAGCATTTGGCTTAGTAGTGTAAGACTGTTGACAATAATTTATTTAAAAAATTGCATTGCAATTTCCTCTTAATTGCACATGGTGTGCTTCAGGGTGGCAGGAAAGATATTAAAATATGAGTAACAGATGTGATGTTTGTTAATGGAGCATCACATCCTGTATATTTTCCTCATCCTGTTATTTATTTATCTTTTAGAAAGAGAAAATCCACTTCTTCCTATGAAGTGTCTGTTTTTGTTTTTTTCTTTTTCCAGAGGGCTGAACTAGTCATCTTTTCTCATAAATCAGTAAGTGGAGAACAGCCAAGTATAGTGGTTATGTACCATAACATTATTATTACTGTGGGGTTATTAAGTCTCAATTTGGCCTTCAGAATTTTAGATGTGCACCACTGTTTGGGATCTGAGCTAAAGATGCCTGGAGATAACGAAAACTTTTGCATTCGTGTCTGTGAACTTTCTAAAAAATCCTTTATAGCTATATTCTGCCAGGTGTGTTCTGTTCCAGATGTTCCAGGTAAACTTGCTCTTATATTTACCAGCTATGACAACATGTGCAGATATATTCTTGTGTCCCGAGTTCTTATGTTGCTGCTGACACTTTTGCTCTTCCTTCTCGGTGCAGACACTGTCTCTCTTTTGTGCTATGGGATGAGGTGGCACCTGAAGGAAGCCAGAGTTCTTGGCGTTTCCTTAAAAGCAGATACCATTTTGGAGATCTGGTGGTGGGAAGATACTAACCATGTTTCCCAGCTATTTCTCTTACAGCCTCTTACCCTTTCCCTGGAGAAGAGCAGTGTCTTGGTTAAAGACTTGAAAGAAATTGTTACTTTAACTCATTGTTAGTTCAACTTGGATAAGATTTCTTCTAAGATAAATCACGTCTTTACCTAGAGGTATGACAAACTTGAGATTTTTGAAGGTTTTTTTTTTCCCCCTCTTATTTAAGTAAAAGGAGAAAACATCCAACCCCCAACACCTCTCCCAACCATTAGAAATTACTGATTATTACCAGTAACTGTTGTCTTTGCATTTACTTTGCTCACCTGTCAGAAAGCCTGAAAGACAACTCTTTAATAAAATTTTGATATGAGAGAAAATTACTTTGCTGAAAGCATAGAAATTTTAAGCCGTTTTGGTTTCCTGTTAGTTTTTTCTGTAGGTCTATTGAGAAGTAAAATGTCCTCTAAGCCACAGAGCTAGTCTTGTTGTGATGAAATAATATCCTTTAAAGGCTTTTTCATATTCTAGTATAGCATTTGTCTTTATTACTTCTGCTGATTCTTAGAACTATAGCCCAGTGTCTTCAGTTGGTGAGAGCCTGGTGTTCTTATTTTGTGAAAAGTAATCTCGGTTGGTTGCAGATCAACTTCATGGTCCAGATAACTTCTTGCTAAGAACACATATTTTAAATACTTATAATAGTTTCAGTTAGCTATTCCTGTGTTTCCATGGAGATAAAATGGAACTTTTGAAATAGTCTTTTTTCATGAAGAAATGCTGCAAAGTTTTGTGCGCTCTTTTGTTAATAATTTGATTAATTCCTATTAATTTCTAAGACATCATATTAGTTTTCTGATTTATTTCCTTCCAAGTTGTACCATTCAAATTACCATAACACAACCAAATTCTTTAACATCCCTTAATGGTCTCTTATGACTCCACACAATACATATTGCTTGAAATAAGGGTACTAGATAAATGGCATTATGCAATAGACGTTAGGGAAACTTTCACCAAAAAGATAGTTGCTACCCTTGCAAATGAAAAATAACACGGTGCTACTTTTCCATGGCAGTGATCATCCACATAATCCTACATGAGTTGGATAGGAACACTGTGCTATATATCTATGAGACTAATATCCTGTCTCAGAATAGTAATTGTTTGATGGGAATCATCACAAATGATAGGACAGATTAATGTTTAATACCACCTTTATCTACCTGCATGACCTCAGTGTAGCCAGGGAGTGATGTACTTGTGCAGAAAGATGGAAAGGTGGGCTGTGTTACCAACAGATTTTTTGCTAGGAAAAGCCTTTAAAACATGAAAATGAAACTTAAACTATGTCTTTTTATGGTTTGCTACAGCTTTGCTGTATTGATAGAATGTAACAGCGAGTATAACATCCCAGATGAGGCTGTGGAGTCTCCATCCGTGGAGATATCAAAAGCTGCCTGGACACTGGAGTGGGCAGCCTGTTCTAGGTGGCCCAGCTTAAGCAGAGAGTTGGGCCTGATGACCTCCAGAGGTCCCTGCCAACCTCAGCCTTTCTGTGATTCTGGGATATCTTTGCCAGTGTAGTTGCCTCTTAAATGAAAGGACTAAAGTTGCTATGCAGGTAAGGTACTCCTAATGTAGACCTGACCTGTAATGATTTTGTGCATGATTTGCTATACTGTACGTTTTTGGTCTGTATGGCATTGCAGTAACTGCTTTGTCCTGGCAAGAATTTAGGCACAGAACAAGGGTAGTGTATAATAAGCTGCATTTTGGTTGTCTGTACATTCACTAGTCTGAGATTTAACAGACCTTCTTATTCTGACATCTGGAATTTTTGTGACCATTGACATCCAAGAAAGCTTAAAACCCAAAAAATATAAAAGAGCCTATCAGTGAAAAATACTGAGGAATTTTTATTCTATGTTGTACTTCTGGTGGTGAAAAAAGTATTCCTGGATTTTTTTTTTTTTTGGCAGGTGTGTGGCAAGTGGAATCCATTGATGTGAAAACCAGTAGCATTTGTATATAGCTGATAGTAGTGTTTCAAAACCAAGATTGCTAGCTTTTGACAAAATAAAAAACCAGAAATATCTGTTTACCACTTTCCATTTTGACAAACTGACAAATGTGACTTCATTTAACTGAAGTGCTTCTCAGCCCTACCCTCCTGCATACGATAAACTTCAATATTTGAGCTTTGCGAAGATGAACTGTTGCTCCTTCTTGCCTTTTGTACTGTTCTTAAGGCCCTAAGTGATGTTGTTCCTAAGTTGACCAGCTCTTTTTGGAAATGAACTATGAAAATAAAGATGTATGGGTAGTAGTTAGATGAGACTTTAAAATAGAGTTTATTGTAGGAGCACACTGTCCTTGACAGTCCTGCTGCTTTTCTCATAAAACCTTCTGCAGACTTCTCTGGGTGTGGGCAGTGAGCAAGTTGTGAATCTTTGATGTGTGTGGCCTTGATGCCTGGCTGGGTGTAATGCTGTCTGGAGGAGTAATGAGAGGGGCTACGGTTCCTCTACCCAGATCCTGACCCCTCTTTAGGCTGCCAGCGGGGGACTCGCCACATCTGCAAGTTGTATCCGACTGGTAAACTCCCAGGGTAGAAGGAAAAGAGGTTCAAGGAAGGGACCTGAGTGCTGGCACTTCCTAGGCTCTTTTTCCTTGATTGTGATGCCTATCACTTTGTTTTTAAAACCAGTCTCTGTTTTGTGCTGCATTTATGTGCGCTCTTTTATCGACTGCTGTGTTCACTGCAATCTTGTGTATGATAAGCATGAAGCTCGCTGCTGACCAAGGCACTTGTGTAGCCATTCAAAAGCAGCCTGTGAAATGCACACAGAGACAGGAGAAAAGCATATTTTGTCTTAGGACATCCAGGAATTGCTTGTCTAGCTGACTTCAGGGAAAATGTTTTTCCACTGGAAACATCCAGTTCAAGTTACCATGGGTTTCTGAGTTTCACAGACAAGTTGTGGGTTTTTTGAAACTCATCTGAGGTGAAACAGAACTCTGAATTGCATCATGCACTTCAGTGCTAATGTGAGTAGCACTTGTTGCGTTTTTATATTCGCTAAATAAGACACCTAAATTAACTGTTAACATATGATCTGGGTCAAGTCTTGGTTATGAAATGCTGAGCGAGCCACCCAGTCATTTCACTCTACCAGGAACCAATACTGGTTGTCTTTTGCTAGAATGTTTTGCTTCATACTTGCTTAAATATTTATTTTTATGTTTTTATCATACAAAGGAGAAAGCAAAATTTAAGTAATTGTTCTGCAGCTGGATAGTCAAAATAAGACTTTATTTAGACATTTCAAATATAAGTTTTCTAGTCCTTGACACTGTTTTCATAAAACAAAAGCATGTTGAAATGAATTAAGTGGTTTTTGAGGGAAAATAGGGTAAAAGTAACGTTTTCAAATCCCCAAATCTTTTACATTAAAGTCATTCTCAAAACTGTGTGTGAAAAATCGCCATTTAGCACAAAATAATTTGATTTTGTGGCCTTCAAGGAAGAAGGTATTTGTAATAGTGAAATATTAATAAGGTCAGTATAGCTTGGGAATATGAATTTGACCATATAATAGTGTATTGAGGTAAAATTTTGATGATGCGATAAATGAATAAATACTTGATTGGATAATGGCTGATTAACATGTTGGATTAATATATCTAGAAGATATACTTGGACCAGAGAGATTATGAGCGTTTACTCCTTTTAGTACTTCACAGAGAAGGTATTTTAAACCTCCAAATGTGCAAAATACCCCCAAGTGAGAATTATGTTGTTTTACATTCAAACTAGTAACTTGTACATTCTTCCTGAATTTATAGGGCTAAAAAGTAGAGAAGGTTGGGATCAAGACTTTGATGAAGCTTTTTAGTGGAACAGGAAAGAATCAGTAATTTGGAAACAACCAAAATGACCCTCCTAGTATAAAGGCTTGGCGTTTCTTCTGCACGCATATTTAATATTCACTATTAATCATTAACTTAAAAGTCTGCTTGTGCTTTCAAAGTATGTCTTGAAGGTTTGTGCATGAAGGAATACAAACACAGGTTTTCCAAAATGAGAAATAATTAAGATAAATGTTCATAGAGGAGCCAAGTATTCAAATTTGGCTTTGGTTGTGTTACTACTGTCTCAGGACCCACGGTGTATTTCCTTTATGTAATAAATTATTCTGCCTAATGTGTTTAATTTTTATAGAATCATAGAATATTCTGAGTTGGAAGGGACCCACAAATCATAATATTTGAACACTAGTGTTTAAGCACACATTAATAAAATGAAAGTAGTTGTAAAAATGTCATCAGTAACAGTTTAAGTAATAATTAATTAATAGTGGGTCCTGCTGTGTTGCCAAACACAACTTCTCTAGGTACCCAGTTGTGAGTAGGACCATGCTGGATTGGGGAAGTGTGACTGACATGCACACACATATTCCCAGGCTAGTTTTCCTGTATCTATTTCAAGGACTGATGGGTTGGAAATGTTGGTGACTTGAGCTTCACCCCTAGTTTAGATTTGTTGAGACGTGATCAGATTCATGCCTGTCCCGCTGTTGATACCTATGCTAACCAACATAAAACTAAATTGGTATGTCTGCAGCATAGATAAACTCTGAAAAGAAAAGTTTGTGAAATGCTGCCCTAACCAAGGTGACCAAAGCTTTTTACTCTCAAATGGTTTGCAGCAGCAAATGAGAAGAGGAGAAAGGAGCATTTTTTTTCTGATCTATTTACGAGAAGTTCCACAATAACCATAGCCACAGAATTGTGTGGGCATTTCCTTGTGTAAACAAGCCCTGCCCTGTCTTTGAAGAGGATAAGTGGCAGTCTTTTGCTATGTTAGTGAGACTTTGGCCATAGAATGTTGCAGATAAGGAACTGTGTTTACCCTATACCTCAGATTTGCCTTGTGAATTTTGAGTCACAGCTCAGTTTATGGGTATGTAGGGAGTGAGGAGTAGTAGCATTTGGTTTATAATTCAAACTGAAGTGATTTCTTTACTGCTTATTAACTGTGTATGGTCACATAAAGAGACTGGAAAAGTGTTGATAGGAGCTTGGAGTAACTTTACAATACTTGGTATCATAGGTGTTGAATGTACAAATGTGATCAGAAGAACTGAGTCACTGGTTAAAGGAGTTCACCTTAGGAAAAAAAAAAGAGATTCTCTTGTAGAATGAGGTTAAAGATTTGAGTTCCTAGCTGATGACATTTTTGGGTCTAAATTAGTATTCTGTTTCACAGAACATAAACATTTATTATCTTCCTGGTACACAAAATACCTGTGTGCCCACTCTGTGGTTCATGGGAAAATCATTTGACCAGGAACTGGAGTTTGGCCAATACTTATCTGTACAAAATAGAACATCTTGCAGTGTTACTAATTTTGAGGAAATTTAGTGAGAAAACTAGGAAAATATTTCTAATTTTTTTTTATTTGAAGTCATGTGGAATTTCCTGTATGAAAAAAATCTACTGTAGACTTGGCACACACAGGCATGAATACTTTAAGTTTTTGTTTCTATTCTACTTAATGTACACTTCCTAACTGCCAAGTATTTTTTGCTTTCCAGTTTCCTTTAAGGGCATGAGTGTTCTTTTAATCACGAGCTGGCTGCTCATAGCATTCTTTAAAACACTTGCTCAGCTGCTTCCTAACTCAGGATCGATAACTTCATAGATAATTAAACTAACCATCTCTTAAAAATAGATGCCATCTTCTATATCCCTTATACCCCCAACCTCCCACTTATCCTATTTGACAGTCTCTGCTTATGCTAGTTTGCCAAGCTGAATATTAATACTCCAGTGCCAGAATGCCTGGCCCGACCAGTGAGGGATCCTTTGCAGACAGCTGCTCTACAGGCATTGTAACTTCATAGCTTGAAATGCAGGGACTTATTTATCCTAAATATAACTAACAGCAATAGAAATTAATATTTTTTTTAAAAATTGCACTTAATTATCAGCCCAGCTATTGCTGCTACTAACATTTTCTAGAGAATACTGTTTCAGAAGTTCTGATTTAGTTTTTTTACTTTAAAAGTAAAGTTAGCGTACTCTAACAATATTTTTGAACCTTTAGACACAATATTGGACTTGTGATTTCTGTTAAAACACAACTAGATGACTGTCACAAACACATAACCTTGAACAGCTAAACTGACCTGAAATTTATAATTCTTGTTGTGAAACATGACACTGTTCTGCAACAAAAGACATTAAGCTGGTGTAATAAATGCAGTCTTCATTTATTGTTCCTCCTGAATCGTGTTACCAGCTTTCCTGGAATAAATAATATTTTGTCTATTGATATTTTCAATTGGAAGACAATGCAGGTGTATTCCTTAAGGTAATTCCTGTGTTCTTAGAATTTTTACTTTACAAAGTTTAACATTGTCAACTCATATTGCCTCAAAGAAGTATGGAATCGAAATCCAGGCTTTCTCTGTTAAAGATTGAGAGATGTTGATAATGGGGATTAGACAAAATCTCTAAAGAGGTTGTCTATAAAATGTGGATTATAGGCCTTTTGGTCGTGTTTTGTAAGAGTATAGATATTAACCTTTTTATCTGTGAAATGTTAGAAAAAACTTTTTGCAAGATCAAAGGAAGTTTAAGGTGCAAAACAGAGTGGTGTAGATTTGTGGGGGTGAAAACACATTTCTGCGCTTAGGTTTCAAAACTCTGTACTTTCAGTCAGTGATTGCTGAGCAGTGACTTTCTTATGACTTGCTGTGATGCCTGAGATTTCTGGGGGAAAATATTGCATAAGAGTGAGATTATTCTTGAAAAGTATTTATGTACTTATAAGTTTGCATTCTTACATAGACAAGATGGTTGCTTCTAAAGTACATTGAAACATTGAGGTTTCTATCAGTAAAGCTCTAAGTTTGCATACTGTAATTGAAAGAGTTTTTTACTGTTAGTAAAATTTGGACGAATAGTAGAATAGTATGTTCAAAAGTTAGTATTTCCCTTAGAGGAAATCCTAGTTGGTTTCTCTGTAAAAACTCTGTTAATAGAGTGGCTAACGTGGGCCATGATGAACGACCTGGTAGCATTTGAGTCATTGTCTTAGTACTTAAAATTACCAGTGACTCTAAGTAAAAATTAATGAGAAATTATGACTTAGAGGATAGTAGAAACATGGTTTTTATAAAGTCACTGTGTCTTTGCATGTGTAGATAAGTTAAGGTTTTTTGGTTATGTACAGTTGTCCCAGAAAGCATTCAGGAACAAATTGCCAAATGTAAAGAAAATATATGTTTAATGCATTTACTAACTGCATTCTCATTCCTCTACTGCATCTTTTTTAGTAGTGGAACCCTTTTTAGTATTCAAAAATACTGAAGCTGATACAAAACTAATTTGTATAAATTTTTCTATGAATACATATTAGAACATTCAGATGTAGTGTGAATATTCTTATATTATAATTGCATGGTTGGGGTGAGCTCTTATTTTTACTCAACTAAATTTAAATCTTAATTTGGTCATTTGGACCTAAGCTCAGGGGGAAGGTAGGGTGAAGGGAATCAGTTTTCTCTGTAGCAAGATGAACTTGTTTTTCTGTCCCTCTCAGCTTCCTCGCAGATTAAATTTTAATAAAATCTTAGTAACATAGGAACTTTTTAGACATCTTCTTTCTTAAAGTACTTAACTGTTGGCACTATTCCAATGGACTTTAAAGAAACAGTTGAAAAATTTCTAATTAGTAACTTTAACTCAAGTGCTGGCAGGTTTTTAATAAACTTTTAAGTGATATGCAATAAAATAATTTTTTTATTCCCAATATAAAATACATTAAAGGAAAACAATATATTAAACAAAAATTAAATGAATGCCTTAGAAATCTTACTTACTATACTGGTAAAGTTAATAAATATCCACTGATGGCTTATAATCCTGATATGACTCTGCCAATACAACTTGTTGCAGATGATGGAGTTGTTTTCTGAGACAGCTGTGTTTGTAAATGATAGTGCAACATTTTTCAAACTACATTGGCAGTTACTCAATACATTTCTCCATGAAGTCTCTTTTACTAATGGAAATACTTAGTAGTGGAAAGGATAAATTATTCTTTGCTCAGATGTTGAGGGTTCAGGCTAATAAAAATCAAATTAGTTTAAAAGGTAGGGGAAATGCCTGGCCTGGGATACACATAGGATTAAACTCAACTGTTCTTTCTGGCGGGAAAAATTTTGCTTACCCTCTTGTGTCAGAAGTGTTTCGTGGGTCTCAGCATTTCCAATCTCCTTCCTCCATGCACTGGGCAGCAAATGTTCCTGCTTTGAAGAGCTCCAACAGCATGTTAACAATTCCCAAAATATTTCTGGCAGCCAAGTACTATCATACTGGGTGACTTGAGAAGGATTCTAGGAGCCTTGTAGGAGTTGCTTACCAGTTTGGCTTGGAATCCTTTAGGCTAGCTGATTTGTTGGAGGGCACAAGTGCCTGTAATACAGATGAGAGTAATCTTGTCTTGAAATTAAAGCCTTATTTCATTTGAAGTTAATGGTATTTATGATACTGGATGATTGATTTTGGTAGTGGTAGGCTATGAGCTCTTTAAAAGAAATAGGGAGGGTAAGAAGGAAAAAATATGGTTGTTATTTAAAAAACCCCCATGAGCCAACAATATACTTTTCAATAAGAGATACTTTGGAAAATATGGAAGGTGGGCTGCAAACAAAAGGCTTATTTTTTTGAGATCTAATGAGTTTGATATAGTTGCAAATGTTATATATGACCTGGGGTCTCTGACTAATTTTTGTATTTTTATAGCCACACTATTTCTAAAAAGAACAAAGAATTTTAATTTTTCTCTAAATGTGTAAAATTTGGATATGCCCTTTAAAACCCAGCACTATTTGCCGTACCATTTGCCAAAACTCTGAGGGCTTAAATCAACACAGAAACCCGAAATTATATTCTTGTTTGATAATTTGATGCTGCACCTGTATGTCTACCTTTGAGTGTCTATGGATGATGACACACAAGGGTGAAGAGCAACATTTGAGAGTGGTGTAGTGTTTCCAGCATTGCTTTCAGCTGGTCTAGGGGTGTTTACCATGGATGTGCGGTGGGTTGACCATGACTGGTTGGCAGATGCCCATCCAGCTGCTCCTGCTGCTGGGGTCTCTCTGTCCCTGCTCCCACTCTCCCCTCGGGGCTCTCAGCGCTGTTTCCCACCGCTTCCCCTGGCTCAGCCCCAGCTGCCGGGCAGCGTTTTGCCCTCCCTTGGCCAGGCTTTCCCTGGGGCTCTCGCCCGCCCACCCGCCCGTGGCTGAGGGGCTCAGCCGTGCCCTGCGCTGGGGCCGCTGGAGCTGAGTCAGTTTTGGGAGCTCCAGAGAGATGCTCCAGAGGCTGCCCCTTCAGCCCTTGCTGCTGCAACACCATGACACCTGCACCCAGGCACAGGCACAGAGGTCAGGATGCACAGGTGCTGTCACTGACAAGGGAGGGCTTTGTCCCTGTCCTCCAGTGCCTTCTGCTCCCAGCCGTGGGGCGCCAGGCTTGCCTTGCCTTGGCTGAGGTGGTTGCTGTGCTGTTGTAGGTCACTTCGAGCTGCTGTAAGGCAATTTATGGAACACCCTGCAGGTGCAAAAACAGCAGGGAGGAGCAGTTGTGCCCATGAGCTGTGTCCTCTCAGGGTGTACTTGCCAAGCATCAGTGAGCTGTACAAGTGCTGATAGATGTTGTCCCTAGTGGCTTTTTTGTTCATCTGTGGAAACAGGGAAGAACAGGAGCAGAAATAGACTAGTTTTCAGCTTAGTCCCTGCTCTCCCTGATTTCATGGCTTTGTCAGTGATGGTGATGGCCTTGCCCTAGCTGGTGGTAGCTCAGGATCAGAGGATTCCTGCCAGTTTCAAGGGCTCTTGCAGCAAGCCTTGCCCAGGGCAGAAGGTTGCTGGCCTCCCAAAGGCCCTGATCCCTCCATCTCTGCATGTAAGGTGTCCTTTCTCCAGTTAGAACATTTTACATCCCAAGGATCTAAGCAGATAAGTTTGGAGTCTTGTACTACCTGCTCTGCTAGATTTTTGTACAGTGTTTTTCTTGCATTGTGGTGCTGAGCAGCTTCTTAAGGCACTGCACACAAAAGTAGAATGTTTCCCCACTAAATTCTGATTTTGAATTTCTAAGTACACTTTCTGGAAGACAGAAGACTTCACGAATGCAGTTAAAAGGGATGATCTTGAAGAAATAATGAGGGTTTAGGACTTCAAAGAATGCTTGTAACTATCAGGCTGTGTGCTTGCGTAGATACAATCTTTTGTTTGCGTGTGTTTGGCCTGAAAGCACAACCCAGTTGTCACTATGATGTGTTACTCTGTTACAAGCACATAATCATTTTAGAACTGAATACAAAGTTCTCATTACATTTTAATAAAAGGGACATGCAAGTATTTCCTCATGGCTACAGTGTGAAATATTCTCAGCATAGATGCAGAGATACAGATGCTTTTTTTCTTTCTACATCCATTTATCCAGATTGCCTGTAACATGAACAGTAGCTCAGCTGAGATCTGCTTTGGAGTGGGTTCAGTTTTGGAAGGAGAGCACAAAACTGCAGTGTTAATGCTTTTCTTTCTTTTCCCACTGGCTGGGCTGTTTTTATCTTTCCTCACTGGATCATGGTGTCAGGGACATAAAAATTGCCTAGAGTAAGAATTACTGTTCTTATTTCATATAAAATGATATATGGATGTTGAAATTGTGCAGTAGTAGTTCTGGCAATATAGACCTCTGAAAATGATTTTGTTTTAATGTACTCAAAGAATGCTGTATGTTGAAATGGTTAGACTCTAGTTAAAGAAAAATAACAGAAAAATAGCATTAACTTTTTTAAAAAACAGTATTTGCACTCTGATGGGGTTTTTTTATGTCAACACTTCTGAGACCAAGATTGTGATTTGTTTGAAGTTTACTGGTCAGTGTGAAAATTTACTGTGAAAGGCGTCTATGTTTGTCAAGTTAATTTTTCAGGGGTATGAAATTCAAACTTTACAAGTTTAAATATTTAGCCTTGAGACTGGAAGCTAATGCACTTCCTATCAAAAATGTTATAACTCAAATTGTAAGCACAGTGAATTATTCCAGCATTCATATGAGTAATTTTTATTCTGTTTACATGATTAATTAATGCTTGTTAAGTTCCAGTGAACTGCAGGATTCTAAAATGAAGAAAAAAAAATACATGTATTGATTTAAGCTGATTATTTAAATATAGTGGATTAACTGAAGTAAGAAATTGCTTCGATATCCTGAAAGCAATACAGTTTAGTCCATCGCGTTTTTTTGATCTATTAGTCTTCAGAATATGTTTGCATGTTTGTTAAATTGTTAATAACTTGTTCAGATGTCCCCATGCTTTGACATTCTTTGGAATACTGAAATTGCTGCATGTTGAAGTGGGAAAACAAAGCTCTCCGGGGCTTTTCAAATGCAAGTGGAGAGTTATAAATTAGAACTGCTTAATGATTTATGCACGCACAGCTCACCAGAAATTTTGTGAAAAATTTTAAAATTTACAGACTCTTGCGAATGATTACTTAAAAATTAATTTGAAAATACTTCTGGAGCTGAGAGATCTGCCTCTGACTGGAACAGCAGAGTGCTACCGTCACAGAAAGTGATAATATGATAACTTGGCTTCATTTCTCCAATTTGTGGTCAACAGGATCCTAGTAGTGTAGAACTGGAAAAATCAGTTTCAGGGTGCCTGTTGATCTGTGTGAAGTTTTTGATTTATTTGTTTTACTATACCTTTGTGTTTTGGTTAGCTTTTGCATTCAAATAACTCTTTCTAAACTGAATGTGTCCTTTTTTCTCTTAGCTAGCTTTTTTTTTATCTATGTGAAATAGTTTTCATTAAAAAGTTTATAGTTGTAGCTCAGGGTATCAGTTTTGCATCTGGGCATATCTGGATGAATATATAGATCAATATCATTGTGAGGATAAAAATCATAATGCAACTAAGATTATTTCTGTTTGAGTTAATTGATCGGGGCGGGGGATGGGTTGACAGAAGTCTAAGCCAGCTGTGGTTCCTGACAGTGCTGAAGGCTGACAGTGTTCTGGGTTACATCAGTGAAAGTAGAGCCAGTAGGTGAAGGGATTATTCCCCATTACTTGACACTGACTAGACCATGTGTGGAATCCTGTGTCAGGTTTTGGCGCTCCTAGTACAAGAGCGCTGATAAGCTTGAGTGAATCTATGGTCAGCCTGTAAGTCAGAGGACAGGAGCATGGAAGGGAGGGAAGAGACAGGGACAGTTGTGCTTGTTCAGATGGCAGAAAAGGTGGTGTGAGGAGGCCTAGTAGCAGATATACGGGTTAAAAAATGAGCAGTAAGACCTAATCTGGAGCATGAAGCTTCCAGTTTCGAGTGGGGAAGAAAATTATCACTATGAAGTCATTTAAGCACTGGAACTGGTTAACCAGAGATATCGTGAGCTCTCCATGCTTGGAGTTTGTCAAGACCATGCTGGGTGAAGCCCTGAGCAGTCTGGTCTAAATTCACTGTTGTCCCTGCTTTGAGCAGAGCGTTGAACTAGGTCATCCCGAGGTCCCTTCCCAGCCGAAATGTATTGTGATTTTGTGGAATACTAAGTGATGAGTGCAAGGCAGGAGATGCTGCAGGTGCTGTGCAAGTGGTGTAAAGTGCCGAGAAGAGTTTGACACAGAGCTGCAAAAACTGGTTATGGCAAATCTGTGGGCAGAATTCCTGTTGTGAGGCTTTACAGTATGCAATTGTAGAAATCTGAAGGAAATATTCATATTCAGAATATATTTTGCATCTAATAGATAAAGCTATGTGATTACTGCAAGGTTTTATAGAAGATCTCTGCAAAATCTATTCCATACTGAAGTTTCCTGCTTTCATTTCTGTAAGGTGGAAGTGTTTTTCTTTAAATGTCTTACAGATGCACATTTTAATGATTTTGGTTTATTCGCATTTATGTCTTTTCTAGGTTTCTATTCCACTTCTGCTGTTTAACCATCTTCCATCTTGAAAAAAAGGAGCTCCCTGGGTGCCTGACTGCTTCTGATTTTGGGCTGCTTCACTTTTTTCTCTCCTGCTTGACTTGAGATACATGGTGGTATTTTTTTTTTTTTTGTTTGTTTTCCACTCACCTTTATTTTCCACTTAAGTGTCTGTCTTTGTCTTGATAGAGTGATTGTTAAAACTCTTTGCTGTCACACCAGTGACTTCATGGGCCAATTCTGTCAGAATTCAGGAGTGCAAGCTACCATGTTTCTTCAACTAAAACTAATTTTGTTGTTAAAGGTTTGTGTCCTGCACGGACAGGTACTGCTTGCTTGAAGTAATTATTTTTGTCTGATAATAAGAAAAAGGAATATCTCCAAGTCACATCCAGATTATTTAGTGCTGCTACAAGTAATCATTATTATGATATATTTCACTGTTTCCCTTCTATTATTGGCTAAAGGAGAGAAGGAAGAAAACCCTGTACGTCTGTTCCACTGCAGATGCTTATGACATGTAATAGGATCCCTCCAGAATAGGAGGTATTGGGTGGTGAGGAAAAACTGGGAAAAAAAAATAGTAACGGGAAGGGAGGTGTGTATTTTGAAAGTGGAAAGGAGGAAACTGCTGGTTGACACGTGGTGTGGGTGGCTTGAAAGTTATTTATTCACAAGAGGTATGCACACTTAGTTGGAGCATCACTGAGAAACAGGACAGAATGAATTATCATCATTTAGCAGCACAGATGCTGAAGATCAATTCTGGAATTAGCATGATATTGTCTTCATCATGAGAGTTGAAGAGAATAGTTTAAGACGCCAAAGGTATCCCCTAAAACACCTGTGTGTTTTGCTGGCTTGAAAGACTATACAGGTGTATTGACACCATAGTACTATTTATCCATCTCTTTTAATTTTTTTTCAATTTTCTTCTTATTCTTTATTTATTTATTTATTTATTTAAGTTTAGGTTTTTGTCTTAGTTCAAAGTTACTGTCTTCTCTTGTGGTCAGGGACTTTGTATTGGAACCATATAACATACTTGCTAGATGCCTGAACAGTAAGTAACAACAGGAATATTATTGCTGTGACTTGTTAAATGTTTTGCCACTTTTCAGGCCTTTGTTGACATGTCAGGGTTGTGGAAGTGCAGGTATGTTGTGCTGCTGCTGTGGGTTTACTGATATGAATCCGTTCATTGTTTTCATACTCCTTGCTCAGAACTCACACCCTGTATGTTCTAAAATCCTTATTAGAGAAATTTGGGTGTAGAATATGTATGAGTCTCTTGTTCTGAGATGCTAGGAATTACTATGCAGTTTCATAAGGTACCAAGTCATAATGTACCATAAGGTACATTAATTTAAAAAAACCCCAAAAAAATCAAAAAGAACCCCAAAGCTCACAACTGTTAGTTGCCTGAAGTCATACCAAAATTTTAACTGAGGGCTGATTAAATACTTAAGGAAACAAGCAGAATAATTTTAAATTGGAAGATAATTTTTTAAAAATTAGGTCTTCATTAATTTGGGGAAGCATTCCTTTCACTAAAGCTGTTTTCTTCTGCATATAGAAGTAAATGCCTAGAAGTCTGGGTGTTTTTAGTTGCAGAAACCAAAAAGTCCCTTGTTCATGCTAGTTGCTCAGATGTTTCGCCTCAGAAAACTGGGATGTATGGATAGGTGATTAGATATGGATATGATATAAGCATACCTTTGTGAAAATGCTGATTTAGAAGGTGACAGTCTTAAAACACTTAATGTTTACTTAAAAAAACCAAAAAAATCTGCCCTAAACCCGCTAAGGCCCCAGAATGCTACAGAGAAATGAGGTATTGACAGTTAAAAATGAACTTAACACTCCATCTCCTGAACCAGAATTAGGAACCTTACTGGATTAAAATAAAATGAAATCGTTTTGTGGTGGAGTTTTTAGTTTACTCTGAAAAAGACTGGAGGGAAAGAATGTAGATGACTTTGGTTGTTTTTGTAGTGGGTTTCTTTTTTTTCCTTTTTGTTTACTCTTTTCTTTTCAGATCTATATATGAGATCTTCATTGATTTAGCGTTCAATGATTTCTCTCAAAAGCAAGTTTGACACATCCTAGTCTGTTTAATGAAGGTGAAATTTCTTTTGAAAATAATCATTATAAAGATTGTTTTTCAAAATATGAAGTCTTACTTCTGGGGTGACTAATATTAAAAGTAAATAAAAATCACCTTCTGTTTTTTTTTAAATTAAATCCAGTTTAAATGTCAAAGACTTAATTATAAGAACACAACTTCATTGTAAGTTGTGGAAGTGATGGCCATCTTTTATATTTCCTTTTTATCCATTTGCTAAGGCCACTTGAGTTACCAGGTAGAAGCAGATTGTTAGATTTGTAATGGCTAATTTTGGTTTTATGTCTGAATAAGCAGAGCCAGTCTGAATCTCAAGATATCTGATATATTATATCTGGAAGATATAAAAGAAAATTGGGCATTCAGCTTGTAACTCCAGTTGAGGGTACACTCCAGAGAGTTTCTGTTGTTTGACTTGTTGAATTTATAGTAGAGAATTAAGTGTTTATATGGACTGTGAGACATGTACTGATTCCCCATAGAAAGACCAAACCTGAAGCATTCAAAACACTGAAACCTCCCCCCTGCACCCTCTGCCTTGACTTTAGACTGCCAGGGTGGTAATGGTTTGTCACAGTGAAGTTTCTGAATAAAATAAAGCTGTTAATAAATGACATGCATGGTAATTCAGTATAGTGTTCTAGTTAAGCATTTGCATCTTTCTGCCACTCTCATAGATTAGAGGGGACTGTTGAACATTAGTGGTAACAAGATGCACCTCATATGCATGCTAATGGATTATAACTTCTTAAAGGTGCAATTTGTACCTGTCTCTCAGTGGACTGGGAAGTGGTGCATGAGGAACAGATCGTTAAGCATCAGTAGCCAAGCTTTGCTAATTAGCACATTTTCTAGTGCCAACTCTCTTTGTCCACAGAGAATGTAAATTCTTATTTTCTCCCTCAATCTTTTGGGCTTCTTAAGCAATATATCTTCTCGACTGGAAGATAGAGACTGCAGATTTGTAGTTTTCAATTCTCATGATTAATTGAAGAACATGCATGGTTTATTCAAAAGCAGGGATGCTGCCAAAAATGATCTAATTGGTTAAATAAATAACCCTAAGCTTTTATTACTCAATGTGTTTTTTATTGAATTATTAATGCTATATCACCCTCCAAATCAGTAAGAGTTAATGACTGATTTGCCTGAGGCTATTAATATTTTTCTAATCAATGGTAAATTGTTTGATGACTTCTTTTGCTGACTTGTAGCTCACTGTATTTGTTCACTTGGTAAGCACTGAAAGCTTTCACAGAAAGCACTGAAAAATAGCATCCAAATTTTAGCTTGTTTTAGTTTGTTTTTTTGTGTCTGAGGAAATGCATAATTCTGATCATAAAATTGATTACGAAGTATGTTTTTGGATAGGAGAAGCAAAAAAGAGGAAATATGTTTTGAGAACCATTTGTTGTAAGTGGGACTCAAAACCAGAGAAGTACAATGCATTTATTTAGTTCCTTTGCTGTGTAAAAGGAGAAGTAATTTGAGCATTATATGATTTTACAGTGGTAAGTAGTATTCCCATATATGAACGGAAGTGTGCACAAAGAAGTGCTGCAGTGTAGTATGGAATGGTTCTGAGCCAGAAGTGCCCAGAAAAAAAAAAAAAGATGAAATAGGTTCTGACCTATGCAAGGCACTAAAGGTCTTGAAAATTATGTTTGATTCCTGTTTCTTTATATCTCTTTAGTTCTGGGAAAGGCTGCAAACCTTCACTAACTGCTTTTACGTACAGTAATAAGATAGGTAATCATCTAGTTAACTGTATCAGATGACCATTATAAACCTGTATGAAAATGTGACTATACTTCTGAAAACTACTTAAATAAAAATTCTTTTAAAACCAGAAAAACATTTTATGTTATTGAATGTTAGTGGATCATTTTACCATGTCTGTATCCAAGCTAGTTTTGTTTAGACTTTTATGTTTCAAATGTTAACTTTTGTCCAGCCTGTCAGCTAATAGGTGGCTGAGAGACCACATTTTTCCTTACTACATGTTCAAATTATTTTTTCCTGTTGTAACTTTTCCAAGTGGGCTAAACTGCAGCAAAACTGAGCCTCTTCCCTTTTCTCAGACCTTTATTTGAGAGTAGGGATGGATGAGTAGTCACTAGGAGATGGATAAATATTTTAAGAGGAAGGAATAAGGCCGTGGAGTCTTCATGATGGAGAGGAACAGACTGTGTGTGGGGAAGACAGCTGAGTTTTAGGAAATCACAGTATGGAAATCGGGGAACTGCCATTTGCTAATTCCTGCAATACAAGAACAGAGAGAAACTTGAAACTCAAAGATATCCAGACAGTAGTGAACTCCTAGTACTTGCTGCTGCATGAGGTAGGGGAGGCTATTGGTGACAGAAGAGATCAAAAAGGAAGTCTGTCTAACTCACAGGCAACAGCTCTGTAAGTAGGTATTAGAAATACTGCCTTCAGCATCTCTAATTCAAGAGCTTTAGATGCTGGAGGAATAGGAAGGAATAGGCTACAGAAACTGGCAAGCCTGTGTTATTCCTGAGACTCTTCTCTTACTTCTGTTGGAGATGCAGCACTGGACTAGACACACCTTTGGCTTCACCCTGTGGGGCATTTGCCAGCTGCTTAGGGACTGTAGTATTGATGCATGGAACCAATTTGTGCAAAGAGAATTTGAAGTTTCTTCAGCTGCCAGCCATTGAAATTTTGTATGCCAATGTACCTTTTAACCTGAATTTGGGATCATTTTTGAGAGGAAAGGATGTAAAAGTGCTTCAGCATTCTGGTAGTCTATCAGCTTCCAATGCAACTTCTTGGGATGATTGAAAAAGTGGATTTACCAAAGACAAGCTTTGAGTATGTGGAGTCAGAAAATACCCAAAGGATGGGAGGGGGAAAGTACTTTCTCACCTTTGTTCTTTTCCACTCTTGTCTTTTGTATGTGATATTACTGTTCCCATGAGAAGGTATTGGAGGCTTTATAAATATTTTGAGATTAAAGTAATAGCAGTGAATTAGATTAGAGTTCCTATGGCAGTTTTTGTGCATTTACATTTTTCATCCAGTCCCTATAGACTATTACATTTTTTTCTCTTTCTTGTTGCTAGGTGAAAGACCCAAGGAAAACAAAACAAGATGGTGCCTGCCCTCCCCATTTATTATACTCAAGAAACAGTAGTTTTGTGTGTGGAGGGAAAGCTAGGACTGTTCTCCAATACATATTTTTATACCTATGGCATAAGTTTATTTATAATAATAACTGAGTGGTATTTTTAGAAATGAATACTTTAAATTACTTACCATTTTAAACTCTGTTTCAGTAATAAGCTGGTATGAGAAGTCCATTGTTTACATTAAGAATCAGGTCTGGTTTTGTCACAGAGATCTAGTCAGATTATAAAATAAACAGTATTTTACTCAGTAACAGCAACTAAGGGAGTTGTTTTCTTGGCTTTTATGAGGATGGTTATCTTTTGCACAGACTTTTATGAAGTTCTCATGCATAAGTCCATCTAATCAGAAATGTTCCACATTAGAAAAATATTGCAGTGGCTCTCAGAGAATCAGAAGCGAGGTTAGATGACTTGATAAGTCTTTTGCATTTTCAGTTTGTTATTTATGGTTGTGTGATTTAGTTTTGTCCCTGGAAGAAAGGTCAAAGAAAGACAAATGCGTGTGTTCAGAAAAAGAAACAAAGGTAGAACATGCTGCATATTTTTTGCTTTGCTCAATATATTCTTTTGGTTGCTACCTGGCTTTTGGTTATTTTTTCTGATGGTGCAAAGGTAAGTCTGTGTTTCTTGCATATTAAGTTTCTTGTGTTATGGGGTCTAAAGTCTTTTCATCTTTTAAGGAAACATAGTGGATGAAAATAATCTTTCTTTACAATAAAAGGGTTGGGTTTTCAATCAGTAGACCACTATTGTCTTAGCAGTTGATTTGCTGGATGATCTGCCAGTGGCTTTGGAATGGAGCTACTTAGAATGCAGCATTTTTACAAGTGTTTTAAACTCTTGCAACAGTTTTAATGTTAGGATTTTGGCTATTACAAGACACATCTACTTGCAAAAGTAATTTCTAGGTCCTTGTAATCAGGAATTTGAGTTTTCCGCAGTTCTGCTCAAAGATATTCTCATTCTGACATTAAAGGTAAGAAGAAATCTTCAAACAGAAATGCTGGGTCACATCTGTGAACTTTTTTTTTTTTTAAAGTTACATCCTGGTGGTCCACATTTAGAAATTCTTCTGAACCCCCACAGAACAGACTTTATCATCATGAGAAATTGGATTGTGGATCAAGCTTGTAGAGAGAGAGGAGTGTGTGCCTATATTTACATTACTATGCTTGTGCATCAAGGTTATTGTCTGAAGGGACATACCTCTCCTGAGGAGCAACAAAATATTCAGCATCTGTGCTAAGTTCTGGCCAGCTGGCACTTAGAATATAAAAAAACTCAATAAAACAAAAAACCCCCCAAACTTTGTTGCAACTTGCTTCTTTCAAAGAAGATAGTGGGAACTTTCTTGAAACAAATAACAAGAATGAACTAATTGATGTGATGGATTAGTCATAGCAGCAATACCACTGAGACTTATTAATCCAAAAGCCATGAATTCAAACAATGGAAAATGGCATGCTGCCTGTCCATATTTGCCCTGTAAACATTGTGATCTGTCATCTTTGTATATGGCTCTACAGCCATATTAGGATTTAAATCTCCATTTTGTCTAACATTTGGGCTTAAATTTTGGGCAGTAATCCTAAGAAATGTATTTACTATCAGACAAAAATTTTGCTATGCATTTTATTATATTATTCATATTTTTACTTCATGGTGTTTATTTGCGCACCATTAAACACATAGCATATTTTTTTTCCCATATAATAATACAACCAGAAAGTTCTAATATTATTAGTCACATGTTTGTGCAGGAAGAGAAGGTTCATAAAGCCAATAAGGTATTCTGCATTGAATTTTATTCAGTACTTTAAAGTGAGTTTTTTGTAGGTTTATCAAAATTCTAGTAATATCTGTCCTGGTCACTTCACCTGTTTCTGTGTAGCCCTTTGACCAGTCAGAGTCAGACAAGTCAAGCCGGGATTTCCTTTCCATGGCCCGTTACTTGTCACAGAACCACTGGGTCCATCACACGGTTGATTTTTAACTATACTTGCTCAGCTGGCACTTGGCCATGCCCTCCTAGCTGCTACTGTGGGACAGCCCAGGTAGGGCACCTTAGTGTATGTTTCTTATGTGGTTGTTTTTTGTTTTTTTTTTTTTTTTTTTTCTCTGATAAAACAGGAACAAGCAATGCATTGTTCCCCTCCCTCTCAATATCTGACAAATCACATTTATGCTATTGACATACCCTTTAAAGAGCAATTCTTTAGTGCTTGGAAGCTGATTGTTTTCACCCATGTGAAATGGCAGTAATGCAAAAATCTACTTCATGTGCCTCATTTGAATGAGTTTATGTGAAGGTAGGCACTTCTCAACTCACTGTCGTACTGACTATATCAAAGGATATTGCACAGAAAGCTTTTAATATTTAATTCTCAGTTAGTAGGAAATAATGAAGGAAATTTGTGCCAGGTTGTAGTTGCTAAGTTAAGGGCCTCTCTGTTTACCTGGAAAATTTGCTTTTCTCCCCAGGTGTCCTTGCATCTTGTGCTGCTGAGGACCCCACATGAGAGACCATCTCTGGTACAAACAAACATAACAGCGTCAGTTAAATGAACTTGTGTTTTTCTCTTGCATTTTAACAAAAGCAAGCCATATCTCACTTTTAATCTTTCCCTCTGATTTCTTCTTGTTAGTTTTGGACTTCTTTGTTTTTTCTGTGCATGTATGTGCCCCTTCTGATTAGGGTACTGCTGACTAGCTAAGTTGCAAGCTGAGTGCACTGAATGCAAAACAAATGTATTAGCTTAGTTCAGTGATGTGCAAATGCTTTTGCTGTTATTCTGCTGGACACAAGCTATCTGTAAGTATAACCATTGGGAGTCTATTTTCTAGTGCTCTGGGCTTTTGGGGAAATTGATTGGATTGGCTCCGATGCCAAGCCAGCATAGGTGTTGTTTTGTTTTTTTTCAAGAATATTTGGATCTTTGCTGGAATTATCAAGACCTCTAAAAACTTTTGTGTTTAAGAATACTAGGAAATGTGAAAGGAGAACCAGGAGATTAGATATACCTGCCAATTAAGAGCTAGAATCTGATTTGAAACTTCAAATACTACCTTGGATTAAGTGGTTTTAAAATACTACTTTTTTTTTCAAAACAAGTGATGATTTTTCCTTAGACTTCTGAAACCAGTATAGTTGCTAAGTTCTACTCTGGTAAAAACTGGATGAGGTATTTAGTCAGAACTGCTATTTCAGTACTGGCAGTAGTTCAGGTGTTGGCATTTGCTCTACTGTCCCTGCTTGAACTGTGACCCTACTAGGAATTGCATCTCAGCATGGACTGCGTCAAACTTTGTGCCTTACTGTGACTTGCTGGTCTGCTGTTCTAAATATAAAAGTGAAACCTGTATTTGTAACTTTCCTAATTCATAGTAGGTAGATGAAAGCTGTTTTGAGTAAATCCATTTAGCAGTATTTTTTTTCTCTTCCCCCTGCCCCCTTCCCATTGCCATGATGATATGTTTGCCTACTTTTTGATAAGTAACTGCTTCCTAGAATGTAAAAAAATGAAAATATGAATATCTATATTCAATAATTGGCTGATTAACTTATTTTTTTAAATTCTGATAATGGTTTTTATTATTGACACATAGTGACTATTACATAGTTTTTTTTTAAAGTACAAAAAAGAGCTTGGAAATAGTGATTTTTAACCTTGTTATTTCACGAACAAGCAACCTGTTCTATTGTTAGAGATGTATTTTGGATACTCTGACACTAGCTTCAGTCAGCAGTGAATATGCAGCTGAACGTGTTTAGGCCTAATACAGGGTGTTGTTAGTACATCCTGAATGCTTTGGCACTTTCCCAAATTTATCAGCTGGAAATCATGAGACAAATGAAAATGGTTTATTACTGCTCTGTGATAATTGCTTCTTCCATCCCATCATCTTGATTTCCAGCTTCAAAAGAATGTGGTTGATGGTCTGTACATGCGACTTTTGGGTTGTACTTGCTTCTTCCTCAGCCACATACAAGGGTATACTACTTACCTCTATATTTTACTGAAATGTCTGTTTGAAAGAGACGTTTTGCACTGATAAAGAGGGGATAAGATAGTAGAGTCCAATTACAGGGACTTGTGGCTTGCAAGTTTTAGGCTAATTAAGCAGTGGTTTCATGGCAGTAGAACAGTTGACTCACGAGGAATAGTGCTGTAAAGCTGATTATCATAAAAACATGGAGGTTAATAAAGAATTTTGGAAGATAAGAAATAATGGAACCAGTTTAATCTCTTGTCCTTTGATTTTTATCCTTGTTTTTCCATACAAAGTCGGAAGTGGTAAATGATATGTTTGTAGTGAATTTTTTGAACAGCTTGAACTGACTGGATTTTTTTTTCCTTATATACAAGATCTTGCTCCCTTCTACACTCAAAGGAGGCAGAAAGTACTGTATGTGTACTCAGAAGGGTGTCAACCCTTCCGATGTAGGTGTGAACACAAAGTGAGCCACCTTTGTCTAGTGTTTACTGTGATGTTTTAGAAGTTCAAGATGTTGGAGGAGCAGGGCATGCAAGATGACTGAAATCTTATGACTGAGGAAATAGAATTTATGCAAAAAAATAAAGTCTTTTAGATTCCTAAAGCATTTGTAATCTGTTCAATATATGAAGCTGGAGAAAAATTAAACAAGGAATGGTTTTATGAGGTTTGGTCTCAATAAAAAATAAGAACATTAAAAAAAAAAAGAGGGGGAACAGGATGCTGGTTTTAGGGAAAACAGGGAAAAGCAGATACCATGAAATAACCAAGATAGTCAAGCTGGAATAATCTGTGTATGAGTCTAGAAGAATAAGTCTAGATAATATTGATACAAAACCCAGTAAGGTCATTGCACATGCATCACAGATCAATTTCATTTGTAAATAAATGTTAGTTCCCAAGGCACTTTGGAGAAAATTTAGTCTGAAGTTAAATTTGTGTTGTACAAGATGAAATTTCTGTCATCGTTATAGATGCCAAATCGCTCTTGTTTTGTTGAAGAATCAGAACACATCCCTCTCATGCNTTATTTGGGAAGTCAAGATACAAGTGTCAATGAGCTGCTATATCCATATTGCTAGAAATGCAAATGATAGGGTGTGATTGGCTATATGAGGAATAACTGATCTTGTCTTTCCCACAAACTGTGTATGGGCTTTGGAAGTTGCCTTTTTGCAGGGCTAGTTCTTCCCCTGGTATTACTCACACCACAGGGGCACAGGTTTCTAGAAACTGTTGTTATCTTGGTGTGGTGCGGTATTGCAGACTTAAATGTGTGTTCTGAAGATGCTTGTATTATTTCACGTTTTTGCATTTCTCAAGTTTCCTATTGCTAGTAGAAGAACTGGAACTGCTGTTTGTTTTGACTGGCAAGTAGTAGTATTAATAGGCTGATACTGTTATGGATATTTAATGAGGAATATATTAATGGTTGATAACACTGAAGTTAATGCTTTGCATTTTATAAGCATTAAGTAAGTATTCAGTGTTTAGTGTTAAATGTTAAGGGAAAAATAGTGAAGCCTTCTTTTAAAAGAACTTCTCAATGGGGAGAAAATTTTTGTAGGTACTCTTGATTGCATGGTGATAATAGATACTAAACAACATTTACTTCTTTTTACCCCCAGTATCAGTTTCTTTATGCGTATTTTTTTTTAATAGGTGCATGTAAGTAATTAAGAATACATTGTATTTGCCCTGATTGTAATAGAAATTATTAGATGCTCATCTAGTTTTCATTAAATCAATTACTGTAGGTATGTTGTTGCTTCTGGTGAGACAGATTTTTAAAAATGGAAGTAGAAATATATTTAGTTTTCATATTATATGCATCTCAGCAAGTTTGTGTTTTCTGTAATTATATAAATTGTTAGGTATTACTCATTTTTGGCTGTGTGCCTAATAAAAGCATGCCTGTTCCTGTTTTTCATAATGCAAGCCAAGATGGGCAGTTTAGCAGGCAATCTCTAAGCTGACAGAATGCCAGCTTTATAGAGAAAAACACTTCAGATGCCTAAGTGATGAGCAGAACACTTTTTTATTGAAGCTGGGTAAGTTCAATGCATAGAAAATGCAAGTTAGAGATAACTGAGTAATACCCTCTTTGTATCCTTTAAAGCAGATATCGCACTGAAAACTCTTTGTTACTGCACAGAAACAGTCCTGATGTGGCATTTGTTTTCACCTGCTGTACACTTAGAGTAGCTAACCATCTGTGACTTTTCATAGTAGATGGTTGCACTGTCTTAGAAGATACAGAGACAATTTGTGCATCTCTTTCTTAGCTTAAGAGCACAAATGTGGTAAGTCATGACGTTGCTGTCTTTTAAAAAAGAAAAATTACATTGAAACTGGAAATATTGTGAACTGTGTTCTCCTACATGCTCTTCTAATAAATATATAAAATTTATAATTTTTTGAGTTGCTTAGTGACAGAGAAGAACATTTTTTTTAATAAGTTAAAAAGGTTTATTTTATTTTAGTGTTTTTGGTTGGGATTTTTTATGTAGCTCTCAATGTCAGGTTTTGTATGTACATGTTTTTAATATGTAACATACAGTAAGTGAGTAGACATTGTTTTATGTAGGAAAAATGCACTATAGAAACAGAGTTACAAGAGAAATGCTAGTGAAGGTAAGTGGAGAGCTGGGAAGACTTATGTTGCTTACTTGCTTCTTGAAGAGAAAGATAAAGAGGAAGGAAATATGAAAATCCTTTGTTTCTGCTTTAGCAAAAAAAAAAAAAAAAAGAGTGTTATACAGAGATATCAGATCGTATTTTTATGTAAAAAAGAGTCTTATAAATCTCAAAGCCTTGTAGTATTGTTTTGTTTTTTTGCTCTAAGGTACGCAGAGGAGTTGTGTTGTGTAGCTTTCCTGGCATGTCCTTTTGGATGTGCCTGGTCTTGCTCCATTGTTAAAACTGGGGACCTGAGTTTCCAGAGCAGCTGCCATCTGGCCAATCTCACCTCGTGCCATTCCTTCCACAGCAGCGAGGTCTCAGTCTCTCTGTCCTCCACTTTTTAACTTCTCTAAGGGTGATCCTCTGTGACCCACCCAGACTCATAATTTATTAGTTTATCAAACTGTAAAAGTTAAATGTCTGTGGTTTATAGGCAGTCATCCTCTCCGAAGTATTGCTTATTTCTGAAGTACAGCTGGTCATTTCTAATTGTACAGGCCTATTGTGCTGATCATTGTGACTCCAGTTCTGTAGCGTGACCAGCTCTTTTCCTTATATAAATCAGCTACATTAAATAGAATATTTTACCAAGCTTATTGAAATCAGTAAAATTACTGAAATGCTTAGCGCTGAATACACAGTTGCTTCTCTTTTTGATGTTCTTGTGATGTTTTAGAATGCTTTTCATTGAGATAGGGATGAAGTTGTCTCTCTCTAATGAGTACTTAATTAATATGAAACCACTTCATCTTCATTGGTGAGACTTTCTTTAATCGTTGTGGTGTAAATGTAGCATAAATAGGAAATAATAAGTCTCATTTCTTGCTTAAAGGGATTTTGGACTTAAATTGAAAAAGGAATTATATTCTTTATATGAAGAACCTATCTCTTGTTGTTGTTTTCTTTTTTAAGGATTTGGACTAATTTACTAGGCATTTTAATTTAGGAAGGTAGGGTCTGGCAAGTGTGTAAAGCCATGATACTTCTTTTTATTCTAGTAATTTTATTATTGTGTTTTCTTGCCATGTGCAACTTAAGTTTTATTTAGATGATAGAGCTTTTCATCCACAATCCAACAATGTATTTATGCTATTCTGCTTTTATGAAAAGTGAACCTTTTCATCTTATATGACTGTATCTCTTTAAAGATCATATCTTTTAATATAAACAAATTGAATAGATTGCATTTCTTATCCAGTATTTCCTGGGTTTCGCACTTACGATGGTAACTGAAGTCAGTCTGCTGTTTTTCTGTGATTTCCCTTCTGACATACATTGCTTATGTTGGGTCACTTACAGTTATTGGATTTCTCACCTTGCACTTAATTGCTTTGAAATATATCCATGGAAACACATATTTTCTGCATGGGTATGCTCACTATAAATACTGTGTGCAGATATTTATGAAGGATATTTTATTATTTAATATTTTATTTTGAAAAGGTAATTATTGTAAGACTTGGTCTCTGACTCTCATGCTTGTGCCCTCAAGTAGAGGAGAAAAGGGAGATGTTTAATAATGAAGAGCTCTAATGAGAACTGTTCTGTTAACCATTGAGGAAGCCTGGAACAAGGCAAAATGTTTCCACCTTAAAACAAAACAATGGATGATGAATTGAAGAGAGTACCCAGGAACAGTGAAACAAGTCTGTCTGGTGTTGTAAACAACTGTGCTCTTGCAAATGTTTTTAAGGCCTCAGCAAATTAGAGTAGGGAGGGATAGGAGAACAGGGAAGGGATTTGCAGATGCTGATGTGCAGCATCTCTGAAGAGAGATGGAGTGGGAGGAAGAGCTGGTGATAAATTAGCAGCAGTGGCAGGTTGAAAAGGCAGGTTGGAGGTAAAACTGGCAGTAGGTTTGGGAAAGAGATGTGCTAGGAAAATGCTTGTTTACAGTCATGTACCCGAATGTGTAAGAACAGGCCACAACTGCATTTCACAGTTAGTGAAAGATATTGCAATAATTGCACTTTGTATTTCACCTCTCAAGCATATTTGGCATGGATGTGAAGAAATAGGCTTTAGAAAATGTGTATATTTTAGATAAAAGGGCTTCAGCTGCTTTGAGTATTTCAGCATGAGAATTGCCTGCATGCAATGTGACTGACCCTGATGTCTGTCATGACCTTAATCTGCAAAAGCCTCCAGCACATTAAAATATCAAGTGGCTTTGGTAACTGCCCTATTTTGGAAAAGCATGTTTCACTTTTTTCTTACCTGCTGTGTAAAGGTAGTGGAGATCACAGGGGAAGGGGTGCCTTAGAAAAGTGGTAAGGTAAGAAGTTACTGAGGTAAGAAGTTACTCACAACTGCATTTTGAAAGAGGAACATCCTTACCCCTTCAAAACCCCCCAAAATTTACAAATTATTTTTAAAGTATAAAGTATTCTAGTGCTTTTAGACAATTATGCCTTCAGCAATTACAGTCCTCTGGGAAAATTTTTTATTTCTTAGGGAACTTTCCCATGGGGTAATATGGTAATTGCTTTACAAAGCGTGTTTAGGTACACTTTTCAATGTTTCCAGTGTGCATTCAATTATAGGTTTTTGTGATTTAGGAGTATTCACATTTATGCATCTCTTCCATTTTGCTTGTAAAAACCTTTTCTACAGTTGTATGCAAGAAACAAAAAAAATTGTGCAAGCAAGAAATTCTGTTTATATAATCTGCATGAAAAAAATGACAAAGCTTTTTAAACCAGTGGTTTTTTTCGAGTAAAGAATTGAGTTATAAGCTTGTGTGCTTTTGTTATTACAGCTGGGTCAGTTTAAGCTTGTTTCTGACCTCAGGTTCCCTTCTTCCCTCTAACCATTTTGTGCCTCAGCACGCACTCAGTTCATGGGAAGTCTGGCACAGAGGAGGAGGACACTGGCAGTGTTTGGACAAGCGTTCTGAGTATTTCTAGATATCCAACTGTCACAAATTGTTCTTCATATACTTAGGAGGAGACAGTCTCCAGTACTTTTAGCTAAATGTTTTCCTTTTTTATTTTTTCCCCCTTTTTCCAGTTTTACTTTTTAAGAGGAAGAAAGTTGTGAAATTGTGTTTTGCTTCAAGTACCCTTCTGCTGGTCCTCCTTGATCTGGTGAAGTGCTGGACTCTTGATGACTGTGACCAGTGCTTAGAAAAAGGTTTAAACTATTAAGCAGTTACTATTTCCAGCCATTTTGCTGGAGAGTTTAACTTTTTCAAAATCCATCTTGAAAAGCTTGTGTTCCTGTCAGAAAAGGAGCAGCTTCTTTCACAGTTTCTGTATAATATGCCAAGAGCTGCAACTGATTTAAAAGACAAGTTCATAAAATCCAACAAGGTCTATTCTAAATAGGATCCGAGTGTTAATAAAGCATTTCAGGCACATCAAAGGTGAAGATTGTGTCCCATCATCATGCATCTAGAAGCTGAGGGAGTTGTAAGTAGTGATCAGGCCTTCTGCAAAGCAGTCATTGTTGGTGTTTTTCCTTGTGTACAGGATTGCATTTTTGCACTGCATTTACAGTCTGAGGACTACTAGCTGGGGAAATAACATAGATCAAACACAGAGCACACAGTGGTCCTTGTCATTAGGCCATTGTTTTTTCATTGGTTTGGTGGCACAGGTGTTTTTATAATCAGATCTCAGTCAGTGTTGATTTGTGGCTGGTGCTCTGCAAATGAAGTACTTTGAACATCTTGATGGTGATGTGGTTAATCCCATGAGCTGATTACTATTGCTTTATCATTTCTACACTCTTAATTTTGGGGTTTTTGTGGAGGAGAGTTTTTTTTTAATGCTTGATGCAGAGATTGTGGTCCTTTCTGTACCTGTTTGTTTCAGTATTTGCTTCTTCCAATTAAAAGAAACTGTTCTCTGTTCTGGTTAACATCTTGAACACTGTTTCATTTTGTTGGTTGTTGGTGTTTCTGTTGTCCCTTCATTCTTATCTTTGGTTTCCAGATTGTTCTGAGTCATGGCTGTGACTTTCATATTTTTCCACTTTTCCCTGAAGATGTGCTCTTTTATTGATGGCAGTGTTAATTGCAGGATCTGTAGTATTCAGTTCTTCACAAGTAAGGGAGTTTAATTTGCCCAATACAGGAACAGAAGGTAATTGTCTTGTGGGATGTCTTTTTTTCTTGACTCTAAATGTATCTCAGATTCTGAACTTCAGTATCCTGATAGACTCCTAGACGGGGATGAAGTGGTGTCTGTGGAGATACCTTCTGTGTTAGAAGCTGAAAGGATAGTGCAGTGTGGGCATACCTGTATATTAGAAAACTGGGATTCTCTAAAATAATGTCTTGAGACTTCTACCGTTGCTTTTTATTTAAATGTATACTGCAGCCTTTTATTTTTAAATGAAAAATGTTTCTTGGTGTGAGTTCTCAACTGAATTATATGTGATACTCAGGACTAGGGATGAAAGAGTTAAGGTAATTTTCTAGCAGCTGATTTTTCCCCACTGTTTTATGATAAAATATTTAAAGTCTTGTAATTGTTTGGATGATTATAAGTGATTCTGTTATAGTTCTGTATTTTATATACATACACATGTATACATGGGTTAGAATACTTGAATTTTAAGGGTGATGGGAGATGAAGTTGGAAATAGTACCTGCATATTTCCTACTCTGTTTAAGTGTGAATTACTTATTCAGACACACCATAAAGTACAATTAAATGGCTGTCTCTTGTGTTTAGGTGGTGGTGATGGTTTTACTTGTGCTTTCTTTTGCTTACCTACTCCCTACTATTAAAACTGATGTTCCAGGAAAGGGAAAAATAGTGCAACAAAAAATGATGCTGGCATCCATGGAAATAATTGTAAATATTGTCTCCTTTTGTAGCTGGAAGTGACCAGGTTTTCTTAGGACTTTAGTGAGAGTTTAGTAAAAATAAATGGTTTAGTTAAAATAAATGCTGGATGGGCTTAAGAGATCATTTTCATCAAGTTTCAGGTTTCTGTTGTATTTTAAACTTATTTCTCCTTTTGGTTCAGTTTAATAATCCATGACTTATGTAGAAATGGTTCTTAGAGCTGTTTTGCAGGACTAAGTTATAGGATTTCTTTTAATGAAAAACTATGAGGGAACTCAAAGCTTGTCATTTCCAGCATGATGTACCAGCATTTTAAATTAATTTTTGATTTGAGTGTCTGCTGGAGAAAACTCTTTCAAAAATGTGGCACATGGTATATTTAAAATGAATTTCAGAAGAATTGCCATGCTATTTGAAGTCTAATTTGACCAACCTTGTGTGATGGTTTGACCCCGGCCAAATGCCAGGTACCCCCAATTAACACACACACACGGCTCACGAGTTACGATGAGGAAACCCAGGAGAAGACGCACTCAGTGGGCAAACAGGCCTAAACTTATGTTGCAAAAAAGTGATTTATTGCTAAGAGTCAGAGGAGTAAATGAGAAGTAAAATAAAACCTTCAAAGAGACCATTTCTCTGCTCATCCCCCCCTTCCCAGCAGCTGCACAGGGGAACGAGGCACAGAGGGGTGGGGGGTGTAGGTCAGTCCATCACCGAGATTGCCCTCTGCTGCTCAGGGAGAGGAGTCTTTTCCTCTGCGTAGCCATGGGTCTCACATGCACCAGGCCGCCCAACA
The DNA here is from genome assembly GCA_013397935.1 of Dasyornis broadbenti. Classification (NCBI taxonomy): domain Eukaryota; kingdom Metazoa; phylum Chordata; class Aves; order Passeriformes; family Dasyornithidae; genus Dasyornis; species Dasyornis broadbenti. The sequence continues at coordinate 115,824 of VZRN01001171.1, forward strand.
CTGCTGCAACGTGAGCATCCCCCTCGAGCAAACAGTCCTCCCAAAACTGCTGCGGCATGGGGTCCCTCGTCCATGGGGTACAGACCTTCAAGGCCAGGCTGCTCCATCTCGGGAACAAGGCTTCTTCTCTTTACTGGGACTCCTGCTGGAACACTCTCTTTTTCTCTCTCTCAGGCACTAACCCACTCCAGTGTGGAGCACTCAGTTCAGTCTCAGGTGCAAGGCCTGTTTCTCCACTGGGACTCCCTCTGGACCACGGCCTCCTTCAGGTATCTGCTCCAGCGTGGGCACCTCCCCATGGGATCTCAGCATCCCCCATGGGCCCCATGGGCTACAGGGGCACCCCCTGCTCCACCACAGTCCTCACCACGGCCTGCAGAGGCTGCAGAGCTCCTGTGCCTGGAGCTTCCCCTTCCTCTCCTTCTCCACTGACCTTGGTATCTCCATGTTGTTTTCCCTCACATATTCTCCCCTCCTTCTCCTCCTCTGGCTAAAAAGACATGTGTGCACCCATTGTTTTTATTTCTTCTTAAATATGTTTTTCACAGAGGCGTAACCAACATCTCTAATTGGCCCAGCCTTGGCCAGGAGCATGTCCGTCATCTTCAGAGCCATCAAAGATTGGCTCTGCTGGACATGGTGAAGGCTTTGAGAAGCTTCACACAGGAGCCATCTTTGTGGCCCCCTCCCACTAGAAAAAATCTAGGCCAAGCAAAACCAGCACACCTTGATATTCAGAAAAGTGTTTGAGAACTCCAGGAGACAACTTAACTTGGTTTTTGTTGCTCTTTGAAATGAGAATCTAACAGGATGAACCAAGATAAGTAATGAAGAATTACACTGAAAAATCAGAGAATTAAAAGAATGCAATAAAACTCTGAAAAACTTTGAAGGGTGAGCCATTTGCTAATTTATCATATGTCTGAAGTTCAAGTAGTCCAATACCTGCAGTTAATTTCAAAACAGAATCAATGCTGCAGTGTATCTTTGAGCAGAAGTATTAGTTCTTCTGTGGAATGGAAAGGACATCCAGAATTAAGTAAATATAAAGAATTTTGCATCTTGGTCAGTTTTCTTGAGGATCAGTTATAACGATTGCCTTGCAAATAAGAGTATACCCATACCTTCATGTAAGTCTGGAACTCATTTTGAGGAGTAGAGAAGCAATTGAAATCATGTAACTTGTCTGAACTGAGCGAGTTGTCAAAATCCGTCCAGAGGTGTCCTTATGTGACAGATAGTTCACCCTTGTCCATTGTCTCACATCTAATTTGTTTCAGAGGATCTTACTGCATTTTGTAATATATAAATAGAACCATTTTGTGATACAGTTGATTTAAAAATAGGACTGTCCAGGAAGAAAGGAAGAGCAGATGAATGCTCTTCTGCTGTAGGATGAAATTTTTTGGAAATGTTGGATCTATTAAAAATTTAGTTCTCTCTCTAACTCTGCCAGTATTTTAAGGGTGAGCTTCATCCTGCACAGTACCAAGTGTCTTGCTGTCTGATTGTCTGTCAGTATTTCTTATGAGATGGACTACTGGCTTCCTCATTAATCCTTTGGGAATAATTATAGGTATTCAAAGGCTGAAATTGGAGTTGAAAGACTTCCAGTCCTGTTTGTTTGGTGTTTTGTGGAGACCAATGGGAATGCTTACAGTGACTTGAATGAAATTTTACCACAGTTGCTGCTCTCCAGCTCTCCCTCTTCCTTTGCCATCAAGGGGACATCTCTGGCTTCCTTAATCAGTCTTTTTTCTTCTGAGAAGGTAGATCAAACATGATAAGAGACATGTCCGTAAAAACAAATTGAAAGAAAGTAAAAGCTACTCCCCTTTGTTATGCTGTTGCAAACGATGGGGATTCTTCTGAGGCAATTTTTTTAGAGTGCACCCTAAAAAAGGGGTGGTAAATTTATCTTACTGTTCTGACTTTTCCCATCTTTTTTTTCCTTTGAATCCCTGATACACAGAGGCAGGTAAAAGGGCATTGAAAAATCTCTGGCATAGTCTGTTTGATAGAAAACAGGCTAATGCAGAATGGCAGAAGATGCTTGAAGAAATAAACTGTTCCTATAGAGTATATAGCATACACAGCAGTACTAGATAGGCAACTAACTCGGTGTTTTATACAGGCTTCCCCATAAGAGTTCCACTATGCACTTTGGGGAGTCAAAACTGAGGTGCTCTTGACCAACTTTTACTGACTTTGCATCCCATTGTACTGATAAGATTCCTTGAAAATGAACTTGTTAATTTTGTCATACTGCTGTCAAAAGACTTTGACATTTCTAAAGGTGTCACTGAATAGGATATAGAGAAAATATTGTGATAACTGTAACTTTCTTCTTTAGCTTCCCCTTATTAATTTTAGCTTTTATTGAGAAAACTGATTTTAATTTGCAAACAGCAAGCAAAGCTCTGAACTTGAAAAAAAAAAAGATGTCTTAAATCCTGGTGATATATCCTCTGTTAAAAATTGTAGTGAATTCTACTGTATCTAAAAAAAATAAAAGGAAATCATGCTGCACATAGCCTACCCATCCATTACTGTTTTCTGTAGCGACTCTTCTGATTTACAGATGTTTCAAGACATACAGAAATGGTGCATGATTTGGGACATCATCAGGAAACATCAAATAGAGTTGTCTCTGTTGTTACAGTTTTAAGCATGTAAGAATGTCTAAACAAGAACAAAATTCTTGGTGCTGAGTTTATTCACCTCCCACTTGATGATTTGCCTTATCCTTTCCATTTCAATATTCGTTTTGATTTCCCTTAGTTACAGAATCAGGATTTTCTCCTCTTCTCTGCTGTAATTCCTGCCTCTCAAGTGGGCTCTGCTTTTGTATTTACAGACTATGCAGCACTTCCCCACTACTGCTCTATATGAAAATGAGGTGTTCTCTTGACTACTGAGTAGAAAAGTAGATGATCCTTATACTTTGTGAAAAAGAAAGGCAGCCTGTATACCTAAAACCGGTGCATCAAGCAGTGTTCATTGCAGTCTTTCGTTGTTAGTATTTTTTTGAGCTGCTCTTCTGTGGATAGGAGGACAAGGAATTACTGAGTCACAGGAGAGTAGGTTCTGCTTTGTGTTTTGTGCCCATAAGCTCCATTCTAACAGCTCTGAGATACATCACCAGCCTGCCGTAACAAGAGGTACATAATAAAGTAAAACCAGAGTTCTCATCTTTCTTTTCCCTGCTGTTTGGTCTCTGCCACAAGAACTGCCCCGTGCTGCATCCCAAACCACTTTGACTGACTGATTGTCTCTTTGTGCTACAAACTTTGAGTCTTTAGCCGTGAAGTACAAGGCCCATAGGTGTTCTGGGGAACAGCATGTTCCATCAAGGAAATAGAAAAACCTTTCCAATTTTTTCCCAGTAATTCCCAGTAGTAGCACACAAAGCAGTGTAAAAGATCTATTTCTAGGTAGAGAAAATTTTCTTCAAATGCTGCATCTGAACCATGACCTTAAGAAGATTTTTTGGGAATGAGGAGGGACTGTAACACAGGTTAAAATTGTATAAAGAAGAATATTTTTATCAATTCAGAGCCTAAATTTGGGTAACTGGGGAGGTGTATTTGATCTCTCAAAGGCCAAGTTCTTCAACTGTAACACACTTAAGACTCTGACTCGAATCTTTGTTGTGTCACTACAGGAAATAGCTGAAGATAACTCTTTGCATAGAAATCTGTGGACACAAACAAAATCAAAAGGCATCTTTTGGCTTTATTTTGACTGGCAGTGAAGGGTGACAATAAACTGGTTTTAGTTTCTTTTCCACCGCCAACAAAGGAGAGGGGGTATAACGAATTAAAATAAGTGAAAGAGGGAGAAAAAGAAAAGCCAGCACAAATACTGCTTTTTCTTTATTTTTTATATTTACTTTTAAATAGCTTGATTTTGGTGAAGAAAAGATGCTTCTATTAATAGCATAGTGTAGTCCTCAGACTAGTTTAAACAGTTGCATAATTTTAAATTGATTGAGAGAGAGCAGAGCAAAGAAGCTTCTACCAGAGTATCTGCTCTGCTAGGATGCTAGCATTTTGAGGAAGTCACGGTTGCATATTTGAAAGTAAGTGTTCCCTTTGTGTTAAGTCCTTCTCCTGTGGCTAAAGGGAAGAAGTTTTAGTTAAAATTCTGTTTAACTGGAGCCTTCACTATTGCTCAGAGTTTCTGAGGGAGGGAGCCACAGAGGCCTCCTGGATGTGCAATGATGTGCACTTCTGGGCCAGCACTGACTGTGCAGTGTCATGATGGCAGAGTGTCTCCCAAGGCTTACACATTTTTGTTTTTTCAAAATGTTATGCATTTTTTAAATCCTATTACTTTAATGTTTTTCTGTTTAAATCCCATTTTAACATTGTTTATATATGGAAAAATTTCGTATACCCTTCTGTGTGGTCTAATTTTCATTTGTGATCTCTGTGTATCAATACCACCTCCAGCACAAAGTAATGTGAGAGCCAAATTAATTTGTTTTGAAAAAATTCAGACCTTGGGGTAGAAAGTGAGAGAATAAGTTGTGTGGTGGGTAAAATCACTGACAATTGCAGTATGAGCACCAGATATATGTATTTAGTCTGTGGTAGAGTTTGAAGCTTATCTTAGAAAAAGTGTGATTATCTCACAGGTTTATCTGCGGTGCAGTTTCTCTTTGCTTTGCTGCATTGTTTCAAGTTATCTTACCTTTGAAAGATGATGAGAACTTTGGAATATGGTAGCTTTTCCAGCAGTATTGTTTGTATTTCTGAAGGGAGTACCAGTCTTAAAATCAGGATTTCCATATGAAGTTTAGGTGTCTTTGATGTTTCTTCTCCTTGTTTGTACTATTTATTTCCTACAGTTGTTCTAGGAAAATTTTACTGGCTTGCTCTGATGCAGATGTTCTAAATCAAATAGCTTTTTCTTCTTAGATAATTACAAGAGATCAAAAACAATGGAGTCATACAAATCCTTGCAGACAAATTTAAACAGGACATGCATCCTACTATCCTGTCCTAGTAAGCAAAATCTTCTGTTTCACAATTCAAATTCTTGGATGTTCCTAATGTCGTTTCTGATAGGAGTTTCCTGTTAATTGGTGAGTTTACTGCAGTTAGTTCTTTATGTATTACTGATTCAAACTGTTAAGTTGTAAATTAACATCTAAATTGTAATTGTTGCTTGGTGAATTGTCAGAGGTATCGAGAGCCTCGATACTGAAGTTAACTTGATACTGAAGTTAACATTGCATTTTAATAAACAGTCCTCAGGACAATGTGCTTGTGCCTCTGCATGCTTTTCTGCATAAGTTCTCCCAAAGCTTGAGTGCCAAGACTCCAGATCAACCCCAGCCCCGGCTACCAAAATCTCTCACTGTCTTTTGTATTTTGTTTTTGTATGAAAATAGGATCTCAGACAGACTTGAAATACAGGACCAAAATCAGATCCAGGTATTTTTTTCTCAGCTACCTGAAGTGAATGCAGAATCCTGTACTTCATGCTCTACTTAGTGTGAATGGTAATTGAAAATAAGTATAGATTCTGTGGATTGGAGATACTGGAGGAGTGACAGCTGTGAAAGGAAGTTCACTCTGGACATAGTGCAGGGCAGGTCTGGGATCTGTTGCCTACTTCGTTAAGTCTAGTGCACCGCAGAGCATAGAAGGCATTTGCGTTTAACAATAGCTTATGATGAACTAGGCATTGTAATCAAAGTCTTGACAGGGATCCTGCTTGTGTATTAAAACTCTTCTTCCTTAATCTTGTTAGTACTGAACACAAGAAAAAAAAGTCTGTTGAGGAGCTTGGAAATTATTGTGTGTGTCCTCCCTGGGATGGTGCCCAGGACTGAAGTGTTTACTTCTGTCTATTTGCTTAGCCTGAGGCATTTGTGATTTCTTCAGCACGGTGAGCAGCCAGGGAGATGGGAGTTTGCATGCATGTTGGGTGGCAAAGGGAGGGATAGGCTGCTAGAGGAATGCCAAAGCATTGCATGCTTTCATTGCTGATGGGGAAAACATTTGGCCCTGGTAAGAATATTTCAGACAAGGCTTGGAAAGTGTCCATATCACAACAACCATATTCTTGCTATCTCTACAGTCAAAAAAAAAAACCCAAAAAACCAAAAAAAACCTAAACTCCACAGCATCCAACTTCATACTGCAGAGAGAGTAGAAGAGCTAAGAATCTTGCTGGGGGAAGCAGGGAACATCTACCAGTTTGCGATTTATGGTACCAGATGGACTGTGCTGTGTGTTCTGGCTCCAGTGATGGATATGTTAAGTTTGTCTTTCTCTCTTGCATGCTGAGATGGAAGAAGAGGAAGCATCCATCACTGAAAGAGAACAATCAAAGCCAGGAAAAAAAAAAGACAGAATATCAAATCATCATAGACTAAGAAACTGTTGTTAGTTCTCTCTCTTATATCATAAATGATTTTAATACATTTGGGCTGGGAACCTAAACTCTATAAACCTTGTTGATGTGTTGTATCAAGCGATGTACCCCTACTGCCCCCCGCCCCAGTATTGTTTAAGATTTCTCCCTCCATTTGGAAAAGCAAATTACAGGTCAATTTTTTCCCCTGATGCATAACAAATAAAATTGATAGACTTAACTAGGATTTGATATGGTCTCCTGTATTTAAAATTGAGTGGATATGATTTCTTTAAATCATTTTGAAACACTTAGACTAACAAAGTGGGTAAGCCAGCTTTTTGAATATACCAACATGTAAAAACTGGCAGAGTTTTTAAATACTGTACATTATAATTGCATTTTGTTGGGGTATTATTACTTCAGCTGCACAGTTATGGGAGCCTGCTGCATATTAGCAGGCACTTTTCCTATAACCTGAGGCTATGTGCACTGAGTTGGATTTTCCTCTTCAGACTATCATCTTGGATTCTCCCAGACTACATATTGCTGTTTTTTTTTTTTCTTTCTCTGTAGCAGTGCATGCTGTAGGCAATAGTGAGTGTAATACTTTCTGCATTGTTAGGCAGTGAACATTATCAGCAGCTGCAATATTCAGGATTAGCCTTTTTGTTATTATTTGGCAGCTGCAGTACCTACATGAATCTGTTTAGTCCTGTTTCTCCAGAAGGCAGCTGGGCTCTCTGACTGAGAGAACATAACCATGAAGGTTTCCTATAATTGTCACTATCCTCAGGAGTTCAGTCTTAATTGGAACTGCAGTTTTTTCAATGCAGTTCACTGAGATATATAAAAACTTGCATTTTATTTAAAGAACATGGGCTATATTAAAAGACATCTTCACATTTTATAATGGTTAAATGGGGACAGATCAAGATTCTCAAAGCTCACATCAGAAATCAGTTCCTGAGTGAGAACTATAATCCAGGTCTCATAACCCAAGCTTCATCCTTGGTCTGCTAGCAAGCAGATGTGTCTGAATGAATTATGCTGCAGATGTAGCAGCTGGTATCATGCAGTACAGAAAATGTATTTCAGAATAATAAATAAAATCTAGGATTTTCCTGCAAGTTGTGGACTTTTTTTTCTCCAAGAGGTGTCTGTCATCTAAGCTTCATTTGAATTTTTTAAAACTGAAATGAAAAGGTTCACTGGCTTTTGCGAAAGGTCAGAGAAAACAATATTTTTGTGGTTACCTATTTAAAGATGCATTTGCTGGGCACTGCTCTTCTGTGATACCCATAATTTTGGTTTTACCTTTGATTACTTGCTGCCTTTGTAAAATAAAGGAGCCATATACTGGTTAATGGAAGAAAGGAAGCAGCTTTTTCGTGCAGGCTAAACATATAAATTACAGGGTAATTTAAACAAGTTTTGCTTGTTTTTCCTAAATTGTCATAGATATTGAAAAACATGGTGATCAATGACGTTTAAGATTTACATGCTAACATCAGTTACCATCAGGTCACTAAAATCAGGGAATCAGTTAAGACATAAAATTACTTGGAAGAATTCCAGAAAAGGAAAAACATTTTATTTCAAGCATAGTTGTGCTCTTATCAGGGTGGGTGGACTGGTGTTGAGACTATTTTTCTGACAGTTGAAAATGGTAGAAGAGGTAGAAGCAGTGCACTCTTGGATTTTGGGGAAGAAAGATTTCTCAAGAAGACTATTGCATGGTATCCTTCTGCAACATTAACATGCATATGCACACAAACACAGACACAAAACCAAACCAAAATGAACAAAAAAAATCCCAAAACCCCCAAACCAAACATAATACATCTATTCAATTTCATCTTAAGGACACCCAAAAATGCTACAAACATTTATTTTTATCTAAGTCTTGTAGAGATACACACAGAAACAAATCTTGTGTACAGTATGCTGCAGTGTTCAATAATTCTTTTCTTTGACTTGCATTATGAAGTTGATTTCTCTGCTAATGCCAATCTTGGCCTTTTGTGTCTTCAGTACTAACACCATTTGGCTGGAAGGTGATAAAAGGTGTTATTCTTGTCAGTATCCTGGAACTGGAAAAGTCTGCCTGGGTCATCAAACCAGTGAAATTCAGGTTCAGAAAACCATGTAAAAGTTTGCAGACATGTAGTTAGCAAATACCAGTGCAACAGAGCACTTGAAATGTCCTACTGACTTCAGTCAAAGACCAGAAAAGCACAAGGATAAATGGTGTCACTCTCAAGAATAAATATTTTCAGGAGTTTTGCTGTCAAACTCAAGGAGATCAGAGTTGTATCAGAACTGATTTATTTTAAATAAAATTACTCAGCTGTGTAATTTGCAGAAAGTTGGATAAAGGCCATGTTTTCCTGCTCTTTGAAGTCTTCATGAAAAACATGACTTCAGTCGGAGCAAGAGCACAATAATTTCTCGTTTATGACTGTTTTTCTCGATCTCTAACATTTTAAACAAGGTAATACTGTTTGTTCTGTCAGCAGTCTTAATAATGTATTATACTTTAAAAATGACTATTTTGGGATCATGGTGGGGTTTTTGGAAGAACTAAGTGCTGCTCTTGGACTATAAATCTGTGGTGGTTAGTTAAAAGGCTAAATGTACATTAACATATCCTGTCACTTTGACCTAGATGGAGTTAAAGCAAGTAGCAGAGCAAGTTCAGTGGCTTTAAACGAGTTGTTATTAGTCAAATGCCTGCAAAACCAAATAAATGTTATGTCATTCTGTTTCATAATTTTCAGCCAGAGAACTCTGGCTGATTGGTGACTTCACATACTCTGGTCTGTGCTTTGCTGTTAGCAGTAAGTTTCCTGTCCTGGCACTCCATTCCCTACATTCCATCTTATTTTGGCCTAATGGAGACTGTTCTGCTTATGTTGAGTTTACCATGCCTATGGAGTCAGTCGGACAAACGCAGGATGAGTCAGATCAATTGCTTATGTGGTTTGCACGCAGCCATGAGAGTATATCCACAGTTCATGAATGGAAGCCTGTGCTCAGCAAGGCAAGGGCGATGCTGGAACTGAAGAGGGTCCTGGCACTGCTCCTGGGGTGTAATTTCTGAGTTGAACCAGAAGACATAGATGTCAAGACCTGGAAGTTTCCCAGCCCTGCATGTGAAGCAGGAGCTGGTGTAGCACTCTGTATTTTGAGCTTCTGCTCTGCAGTATGTGTCTGCAGATGTCTGTCTGTTTGGGATGTGTATATGTGGGCTGGTTCTGTGGCCTAAAGCTGTGGTGGCTTCGGACAGGTTCAAGGATGTTATTGATTTTTCATTTGTTCTGCTTTTTTCCCTTAAAAATACCTAAATTTATTTTATTTTGGTTTAACTCTGCCCAATATTGTGATTTGGAATGCATATAAACAAAATGCAGATTTATAAGAAGGCTATTCCTGTTTCTTTCATGTTCCTTATGCCTAGATTCTGCTTAATAATTGCCATCTTTCCATGTGCGTTCATTAATCAGGCAAATAAGTTGGATTTAATGAGATCTTTTTCCCTCTTAAGCATGAAGAGAGAGATAAGTAGTAATGTTAGGCTAGCATATATTATAAGGAGAAATGTTAGTATTTATAGAAGGAACACAAGATTGTGGATTGCAGTTGTAACCCATTCATTCTTGATTGATTCCTGAAAGGATATATTTGCATAATCCAGACACGTTTTGGAGGAAAGACTGTATTTTTATCTTTTTATTCCTACTCTTGTTTTCGTCTCTTCTTCTCAGTTGAGATGCACTTTCAGTTTTGACAAGATTTTCTCTCTTGCCAGATATCAACAAAAGCAAAGAACGTGGTCAATAGTATTTTAAGCAATATCTAAGTTTACTTATATTTTTTCAGTTCCCCTGTGCATAGATGGTGAGAACACTGAAGTGGGGAAAAGCTTAATCTACCTGGTGTTCCTGACGCTTCTACTTTGGCTCCACTGACATCAGCCAGAGTCACTTGGAGCAGCTTTCTTAACTCAGATTGTCAACTTTATGGAGCAAAAGCTAAGGCTGGCTGGTGAAATGGTGTGGAGCTGGCATGTTCCTATCCTACCGGTGCATTTTTTGTCTTGTGAGCTGAGCAGGGATTGTCATTAGGTGTTGTGTGAAGATCCTGAGTGCCTGGGTGAGCTCCCAGCTGTCTGGGTGAGGTGAGGTTCTGCTGTGGCACACTGCCTGAGCAGTGCTGTATGGCCACAGCAGAAGTGGGAAGCCTCGGTGTGCAGATGAGCCATGGTGTCTAGACATGCTGTGATCATTTCTTTGCTCCATTCAGTGAGTAGCCAAATACCTTTTCAAGTGTAGTAGACAGATGTGAGCACGGTGCCTGCACCCATATAACAGCGAAGGGTGGTAGCTGCATGTGTGGTCGCCTCAGTGCCCCCGCCACATTTAATCACCCTGCTTGGTCGTATCAGTGACTTTACTACCATATCCTATCAGCAGCAGGAATTAGCGCTCCCATGTGTTTAGCTTTAAATCTTGTGAAGATTTCTTGAAACCTTCCGCTAGTGTACACCCATGTAGGTTTTTATCCATTTGCGCCCCTCTGCCCTGCTGCCCCATTCTTTTAAATTAGTGGGCTTCTGGGAAGTAAAATGTACCATAGCTGAATTCCCCTCTTGTGTTTGTACCTGTGTTTGTCATTGAGAGGAGGGACAGGCAGCTGTTTGGAAAGTGTATTTGTCTGTTATTTGTCCTGACCATTTTCATGGAAATTTTTGTGTTAGACTGAAACTGATCATCAGTTCCAGGAGTCATTTTGAAAGGAAAGAGTGCGAGACAGAGGCATGAAGTAAAGCCACTGAAACCAAACCAAAAGTAGACTAAAACACGGTTGCATGCCTCCTAGTAAAATAGATGATGTGTTTTTTTTGCAGTTAGACTTCTAGTTTTGGTGGCTTTATTTACAGTTTCTGTAAGACTGGTTTGGTGTGGGCTGTGTAGACTGAGTTAGCCTAATTTTAACTTAAATTTGTGCATACTCAGACTAGTTTCTGGTGTAATTCTAACCACACCATGCACAGTATTGTGTTTGGTGAGAGTGGCACCACAGTCACAGGAGCAGCAGGGTTGCCATATGAAGAAGTGTAAGGGAAGTAGATGTGAATCTGTAGAAATCTAACCTTTATGTATTAGTTTTTGTGTGTGCACATGTTTTCCCTAAATCAATAAGATGAATTCATACTCTAATTCCAGTTTTGTTTAGGTAATTATTAAGATTAGAATAGAACTAAACTTGCTAAAGCTTTTATTTTGTTCAAATAAAATCTGTTATATTTATTTAGAAGTAAGAATTGTGAAGTGAGTGGTGAAGGGCCAGTGGAACTGCTCACAGAAAAAGCACTATATGTATAACATAGTACTGTTAGGCTTGTTTAGGAAAATTGAGGTATACAGCCTTCTTTGTAATGTTTCAAAGTCTAATAATTCAGCTGCTCATTGTGGTGTAGTGAGTGCATACATAAATCAGTAGCACACTGCATCTTGGAGATGGGTTGTTCGTAGTTGTCTGTAGAAGTTACTGCATGGTAACAGTTATAATTAATTACTTGACAGACTGAATGTCTCAGAGTAGTTTGTCATCAACATGCACTGGTGATGGGTAGTTTGAGTGCTGAGGTGTTCAGGTATTCTCTGGTACATAGTAGTATAAAAAGCAGAATTTGGTCCTCTTCCAAGTTTTAAATTTGTCCTTGCCTTTCTGAAAAGTGAGAGGCAAAGAAAAGGTGATACAATGTCTTCTCAAAAATATAAGATTCTTCTACCACCTTGGGCTATGAAATTGAAAGTGATTTTCAATCCTTTAGCTTCAGTTGATCCCTATGCTATGGAGAGCATCATCTAAATCTGCTTTTTGCAACTTCTACAGCAGAATTTGACGTCACTGAATTTCACGGAGGGGTGTATATATGTGCACATATGATATAAGGCCTTAATTTAGGAGAAAATATGTAAATTATAATCTGAAGTACCTGATGATAGGGAGAACAGGATCCTTGAGAAATTTTAATGTGGTGAACATAAATCTGAATCTTTGTTGTCTAACCTGGAGAGTTCTTCTTGTTCGTACGATGTTTCCAAAAATTGTTAGGCTTATGCATTTGGCAGATTTCCTGAGACTTTCATAGGTCAGGAAAGAGGAAAGCAGTGGAAAAAAAATCACAAACACTTCCAGTCATCTAGTACAGCCATTTCATATAAGTGAGTAAACAGAGTGGAACAATGACTCCTTTTTTGCCTCATGTCTCTGTTTAGGTTCAAGTGAGAACTGTTGATTGGTAGTGTATTTGTTCTGTTCCATAGATGTTCTCAATCTAGGAAACGAGTGCTTAAATTGGACAGAGTACTACTGTTTTTTCTTGTGAAGTGCCTTTTTTTTTGAGGTGTTGAGAGCAGGAAACTGCTATGTGATTCCTGTCTTGCTGTTTCAAGTAGAGATAGCACTTGATTGATTAGCAGTACCTTCTTTGTTTCGATAAAAGAAGAGCAAGATAATTTTTTGAATACTTAGATTGTATTTGTCATTCCTACAAGATGAGTTAATGTCTTGAAATGTGCTTAATGATGCATCTCTTTCTTGAAAATGCCTTTTGTATTGTTTTGAGATATTAGATAGTAACTGCGTTTTTCTCTTGAACTTTATGTTTTTTTGGAAGATGGAAGAATACTACAGTGTTACCCATCTGAATTTTTTCATGGATTTTACTCAAGATGAGACTTAAGTCCATGTATTGGGCATGTTTAATTTTAGTGGTGTTAAGGCACCAAGGCATAATTTTATGATAAGGATTTTTCTCAAATTCATGTCTTACAGATTTTGGTAATTCTGCAGCAAGTATTCCTCTTCTAATTCTCATCCCAAGCTGCCAGATATTTTAAAGAATTTTTTTTTTTTTTTGTCTATCTCTTTCCATTTGGTTCTTGTTCACACTGTGTAGTTAAAGTGCCTTACATTTCTAATTTATTGACTTGAGAGACGTGTTTTATGTCTGTAATAAATGAGAATTGCTGCTGAGCTGTCTCCTCAATACCTATTATCTCTTGTGTTACTTTAACTCCTAGGAGCCTCAAAGGTAGACCCAGGACCCCCGCTTTGGCTCTGCACAAACGCTGAACAGAGGCAGTACATGATTACAGAGGGATGGTGACTGAAAGGTGGGTAAGAGACTGTATTTTGTTCAGTCGGTACATGATGATGTCATGGAGAGATTGTAAGATGATGTCTGGAAAAAAGACTTGTGATGTGACTATGTAGACCATTACAGTTGTTCTGCCTTTCTCTTTTCCTTAAGCTAAGGAAATTCAGCAAATGGAAATGGGAGGAATGACAGAGAAAGAACTTACAATGCTCCTCTCTTAATTGATGCTCAACTTCAAAAAGGGAAACTAAGCGAAAATGGGGATGTTTTTATAAAGTGACACTGAAAGGGTAACTGTAAGAACAACGTTTGTAGGTGACTATTTCAGGATGCTGTTTTGGAGTCTCCACACAAATGCTTACCCTCAGTCTAAAAACATCTTAGGAAAAGGCAGCTTGTATAGCTAAATGATAAGGTAGAGGAGACTATTAAAAGCAAGAGGACATCCTAAAAAAAGCTGCATCTGTGTTCAAAGAAGGATATAAGACCAAAACATTCTCCTGTCCGGGTAAACAGAAAGTTTATAAATGCATTTTTCAACCACACCAAGAGCAGGAAGTCAGCTGGAGAGTCTGTGTGGCCTGTGTATGAAGATGCTATGAAATGGACCATCCAAGATAAAGCAATAGCAGAAAACTGAGTAATTCTTGTGTGTATGTGCTCACCACTGAAAAGTGTGGGGTGGTTCCCCTTTTGGAGCCCTTCTTAGGGGAGGCTTAGGAGATGGAAGATATGTTTCTCAGCTAGAAGCATTTGTAGGCAAAATTGTGGAGCAAATTGCATGTTCTCAATTTAATGGGTCCAGATGTAGTTTACCCAGGTTTCTTAGGAATGGTAGAGTGAAACAGACCAGCTACAGACTGCGTCATGCAACCACTTCCTTTTGAGTATCTCAGCAGTTGAGTGCTTAAAGATGTCTAATTTGATGCCGTATCTCAGAAAACATTCATGTAGTCTCAGGGAGTCTAAAAACCAATAGGCCTCTTGTTTAAACTCAGTGGATTAATTACAAAATTAGATTAGTACCTCTGTTTTAGAAAGGACATTGAATATTACAGTGGAGATACTGAGAAATAATTGATTCCTGTGAATGAAAGCCTGATTAAGATAATATTTAAGAACTAGTGAACTGGTTAATATTAGCCTTCAACTACTTGAAGGATGGTTACAAAGATGATGGAGCCAATGTTCCTAGTTGTGGCAAACCACACAACAGGAGGTTAATGTACACAGATTGCAAATCGAAATGTTCTGATTGAGCATAGTAGGAAAAACTTTTCTGTAGGAATATAGTGCAGCACTGAATAAAATTACCTGGGGGTGTTGTGAGGGTGGCAACTCTCCCTATGGGGGAGCTTTCAAGTCTCAGTGCTATGGCTGACCTGATCTACTGTGGCTGTTAGTGGTTGGTCAGACTGGATGACTTCCAGAGATCCTATCTAGCCAGCATTTTTGTGATTCAAAGTCAAGTCTTGCTCAAATGCTGTGGTCTTTTGCAGGAGACAACTGGCATGCAGATGAAAGACATAATTGGATGTATTGTTCTATTTAAATTTTGAAAAGGTATTTCATATTCAAAGTTCTCTTGAAAATTTTTTAAAGGAACTAAACAGGCACAGGTTGAAGGAGGAGGGCTGTCAACTGTGTAAAGAATTGGTTAAATGGTAAGGAAAAAAATTCAGGAGAAAAGTGTGTTGGAAATCACAAGTGGATTTCCATAAATATCTCTGTGAGTCTCCAGGGGGGTTTTCATATTCGTAAGTGACTTGGGACAAAAGTGGTGACAAGGTAAACAAAAAGGGGACAGACTGAAAAAATGCAAAAGAACCATATAAAACCAAGTGTCCATTAATATGATGGAAGAAATTCAGGATCAGTAATGTTAAAACACTTTGAGTTACCTTGAGGTCTTGGGACTAAAAGCAGCAATTTATTGAAAAAAAATCAGTTCTATATTTTAGTGGCAATCAAGAAGCAAATTTATATCAGGAATTGTTCTGAAAGGAGAGAAATCAAGATATTAGACCACCTTCTAAATCTGTGATGTGTTTGCATCTCAAAGGTGGTGTGCTATCCTGGTCTCCTTATATCAAAGCAAGTGGAGTAGAACAGGAAAAGTTTCAGAGAAGGGCAACAAGAATAAAGAAGAGCAGCAGGGTGCAGAAGACATCCATGAAGCAGCATCCATACAAGAACAACTAACTAGAAGAGAGATTCCAGACTGGAAAAGAGATAGTGGCGAGATGCTAATTCTAGATGCCTATAAAATTATACGAGCTGTGAGGTGTGTGGATGGGAAATGAATACTCAGTGCCACCTAATTTTGTATTAGAAGAGAGATGAGGTGAAACAGGCAGGGAACAGTTTTAAAGCTAGGAAAAAAAGTGTTTTGGTTTGGTTTGTTTTTTTTGCATAGTGTATAAGTCAGTTCTGAAATTTCTTGCCACAGCATGCTGTGTGTGCTGCATGGGCATAAAGAGTTTCTGAACAAAGCTGGAAAAGGAGATTTGCAAAAAAGAGGAGACAAATAAAAAGAGGTGATAAACAAATATATTACCACTGGGTAAAGTTACTGAGCTGCAAATTGTGGAAAGTATGTAGTGTTTTGGGGAGAGTGGAAGAGAATTTTTGTATATGAATGCTCTAAACATCTGCACTTAGCTGGTCCTGGAGACAGAGCAGTAGGTCAGGCTGGATGTTTTATCTGAGTTGGTTTTATCATTTTAGTTGGGCTAAACAGCCAACCTGACCCACTGTGGTGGTTCTTACATGCTATTTTATAAACAGGAACGTTTCAGGGTGCAGTCCCAGAGAGAACTCTGTTGCTAACACTGTTTTTAGAAATGCTAAGCTGTTATGTAATTTGAGGTCTCCCACTGAGCTTGGAGACTTTTCTCTCATTGTAAGATAAATGCTTTTAATCTTATTTTGGCACTTGATAAATTACAATTAAATTTGTTTTAATATGTTCAAGCTGTTTCTTTGGGATTTCAATTCTTAGTCCAAAACTCTCAGTTTTTTGTTTACTGTGTTCCCTGTACAGTCTGTAGCGCCTGTCAGGGAGCAAGGAATTATCAAGAACGCCTTTTCTCAGTCTGTAAGTTCTAGTGACACCCTTTTTGGTCTAGAGAGAGTAGACTTCGAGGGGAGGGATAAGCAAGATGAAATGGCAAAGCCTAAAGGAAGTACAGAGAGAATGAGAAAACACTGATAAATTTGGAGATACTTCTGTGTTTGCGAATTAGCTTGAGAAGCACAGTGTTGGAGTTATATTTTCATGATCACAAGGGAAAGGCTAAAAGTGACAGCGTTTCATAATGATAGGAGTTGAAATGGCTGGAACAGATAAGGTAACTGGAAGAAAGATGGTCATGGGAGAACATTAGAGGAAAATAGGTAAATTGATCTGAAGAAATTGAATGAAAAGTTGTAAGCAAAGTTGAGAAACTACTGAATAAAGTTTAGAAGAATTATCAGAATTTTAGGAGCTTAGAGAGGAGAAGATACTGGGAATGAAAGAAACAATGTATTTGGTTTTCCATCAGTGGTTTATGGACCTGAGATGGATGGATCTATGCAAGTATTGAAGAGTATTCCAACTTCCTGTACCAGTATCTGTATTTCCTCTGGGAAGTTTTCCAAGGGGACTGGAAATCAAAAAATTCAGGAGGAGAAAACTGTTTTTTTTCTTTAAGTCAGAGATGTTAGTTGCTCTTGGCAAAAATGAAATTTGTTAAAGCAGCAGCAAAAATGAGTCTAAAAAAGCTGAAATGGAGACTCTGAGAATTTTTAAGTAACATGACCAAAAATTTGGTAAGGCAAAAATTATATGAAAATTTCAAATAGCGATGTACAGTCCTGAGGAAAGAATATTTTTCTTGCAGGAAGAGGGGATACAAGGGTGTGGTTTTAGATAAATGGATGGGAATTACTGAATAAGAGCAGTTAAAAGGGAAAGAGGAAGAGGTATGTAACATAAGTTATTACCAATTTCAAGTATTGCTTAGGTCAGCAATTTCCCTACTCACCTAATTTTTGAGCTCATCTATTTTTAAAGAAAAGTTCTTACTGGGTTTCTAATTCTTCTGGTGTCTTCCTTGTGGCACTGTGTATGTAGTGATGGGAGGTTTCCCTTTGTGCAGGATCTGTGGAATTTCAACAAATGAATCATAACAATGAAAAGCTCATTAGTTGGAAGTAGTTCTTTGTTAAAAGGAACCTGCATTGTTTCAAAGCAGCAATAGCAATTTCAGAGTCGAAGGGGCTTCATTCTCTTTTGGAAACTTTGTGGCTGGTGTGTAACATAACTGCAGATCACTGAGCTGCAAATAGCTTTGTACTGAAGTGATGGATTGTGCTGTGCTTGAATCTGCATATGAGGTGAAGAAAGATCAGAGAGGGATGGATGAGGTCACTGTGCCTAATGGAAGACACTTTGTTTCTTGCTACAGAGAATGAGACTCTTCCCATTAAAGCCAGTTAAATCTCTGAGATTAATAGCATCTGGAAGTGGGGTTTTAACACCTGGTGTGAAACTAAATGATCTTTGATTTATAATTTTAATTTCTCTGGTTTTTTTCCTTATGCTTAAAATTCTTGTTAGGGGTAAGGTTCAGCTTCCCCCCCGCTGGCACAATTGTCCTCCTTCAGGTCACACTGCTTGCAATAGAGATGCTTCTTTTAATTATTCCAGATATCTCTCATTTTTCTAAAGTCTTACAGGTTGCTTTCTTTTGTCATATGATTGAAAATGTCAAAATAATTTTTAGGAAAGGGCATTGTTTTTAGACTTTTTGAGCTGATGCTGTTGATCCAAGTATGGTGCATTTATATAAATTTTTTTTGTTCACATGACACAGATTTTTATGCTTGCAGCGTGTGTGTTAAAATATGTATAATCTGTTTGCTTTGAAAGTCCTTTTGGCAACACCACTGAAGCAGTTTGAATTATTTTTCACTCGGCTTCAGATTGCATCTTCGTAAAATATGGTGGAATCCAGTGCTGGAAAACATGCAAGATTGACAGCCCTGGAAATTGAAATCCCTGTTAATCCATGTACTAGCTAGCACAGCCTAGCTGGAGCAGAGTCTCTATCTTGGCAGCATGACTCATGGTTAACCTGATGAGATGACCTCTGCTTCAGTTATTTATTGTTTACGGAGCACTGAAGGTTTGCAAAGATTTTCACAGTGAGAGCAACATGTTTCAATTTCTGTTTTCTACATCTTTCTATATGATGTGTTTATTACAGTATAAATACAGGTTGTGTCTTTTAAAAAAGCAGAGTTATGAACTCTGCACTGAATTTCTTCTGTAAAAGAGACATGTTTGTGTATGGTTATATTCTTAGTTGTAGGAGTTGGTAGGACTGTAGTAAAAGAATGCATCATGGTCACAGTAGTAATACAGAATTTCTGCTAGATCACTGTGCAACTGTCCCATCAGCATCATGGTGGAAGTGGTCTGTAACAGAAGAAAGAGTTGGCCACATATGAAAGAATGAGGGGGAATTTGTTCCTGTATCCAAAGTGTGTGCCCCAGAGAGAGTCCCACTCTTTCTCTGGGGTGGAGCATGCTGAGGTAAAGCATAGCAACCACATCATGCTAGGAAGTTTGTTATTATTCTTTGGTAATTTGAGTGTCATTTGCATTTTAAATATGTCTTCTCAAGTTACACACTTCCTAACACTGCCATAAATTGCCAATTTTTTACTTGGCCAGATGCATAGAATATAAGCAAGTTCCTTTGTTTGGTGTGTTTTTGGTGTGGGTTTTTTGGTGTGTCCAGTCTCTTTTCTTTTTGCCCCTTTCTAGATCAAATTCTGCTTTTTATTATTACACAAAGCACCCAGTGGAAAGGCATTGCATCCTCAGCATTTTCCTTCTGGACTCTTTATTTTGAATTCCAACAATAGATTCCATAGAACTTTCTCATACCTGTAATACTTGTATTTAGTTATACCACTGGTGCATAAAGTAACGTTTTCCAGCTCTGACTTTTCAACACCACACCCACGGGCAAAGGGAAGGTTTTATTTGTAAAATATTGTATTGTACTTGTGTTTTACCTTGTGTCGCTAAGAGGTACAACTTCCAAGAGTTATTTTTTTGTTTGTTTGTTTAGCTTTTGTTTAATGGCTGTTTTCCTTGGTATTCCTTCTAGACCTTTGATTTTGGACCGTAGTTCTGAAAGTAGATTTAACAACATGTCTTTCTCTATCAATATTTTAATGACATCAAAGTAGAGACTTAGTAAATAACGGAGAAAGAAAATAACTGTGAAAGGATTACAGAAGAGGAGAAGAGATGGAGACTGGGAGATTTTAATATTGTAAGAGCATTTTTAGTATCACTGTCAGGTGAAGAAAAGAAATACAAGCAAATACAGGAAAGGAAAGGTAGTGTTTTAGCGTTTTCTTTGTATTTAAATGAATACCCTCTTCTGCTGATGGCAGAATGTTTTGGTTACCTCAAAAAGGAGATGAGCTGAGGTCTACAGAGACTGGAAGGCTGAGGGTGGATGAACATAGAGGAGCACAAAAAGGTGTGCAGGCCATCCTATATGGTTTTTGGATGTGTGTATATGTATATATTTATATATACACATTTTTGGTAGTCTCAGGCAGCACTAGCTAAGGATTTATCCATGTCATCCAGCCTCACCTAATGGTGTGCTGCAGAGCTGGTGCAGTGGGATGGGAGGAGGCTTTCCGTAGGCTACTGTTAGGACACCAATGAGCGTGTCGTGTGGCATGAAATGAAGGGATGGTCAGGAAGTTCCCCTTTAGAAAATTTGGATACAAACTAAACAGCCTAAGAATGCTGAATCTGTGCCTTTATTGTTAGAAAAATCTAAAGGAAAACATAATCGCCCTACACGTTTCTATTTATGAGCTCAAGGTGACCTTGACACATTTGGTCTCTGAAGTGTAGATACCTCAAAAGGAGCAGTCAGAGATATGTTTCAATGTATGCAGTCTGTGAATACATACTGTATGCTTATGAGATTCCAAAGTGATAAATGAAAAATGATGGCTACAAAGCTACCGAAGTGATTTTGGATATGATGGAGACATCAGTGACACTTCATGTAATTCAGTCTTTGACTGATGAAAGCTGTCAGCCACTGAGAAACCATTGGGAAAGATGTCACTAAACAAATTGGATTTTCACAACATTGTTAGTTCGTGAAATAACTTTACAAAATAGTTTTTTTTCCTGAAAGCTTGTAAATAGAAATCATTAAAAAGAGCGTCATCATTAAGAATTAGATAAAACATGGAAATGTAAGTAATCTAAGTAATCTAAATAAGAAGATATTTCAGACATGGAAATATAGAGTATATTTATTATTTTTGAGACACAAATACACAGAGCGGTAGAGTGTATGCTCCTAAGAAAACCCACAAGAGGCTTCCCTTTATTGAAACAAATATGTCAAGAGCCATTCATTCCTCATTTAACTTTAGGTTATTTGACAGCTCCTTATTTGTTGTTTGACAGCTTCATTGAGTGCATCACACCAGATAGTATAGGATTTCTGTTGTGTCAAGCTTACTACTTTTAAACAGGCTTAAAAATAAAACTGAAATTTTTAACCATCATATTGGAGGAAGAAAATAAAATTAAGATTTATTCTCTTTAGAAGGATTTGGTGGTTATTTTTTGGTTTTTTTTTTTTTCCCCCTTTTTTTGGTTTTTGGTTTTTTTTTTGTTTTTTTGGTCCTGGTGTATTTTATATTTTAGGATCTAGCAGAAAATATGCAAGTTTGTATTGACAAGTTTCAGGCATGTGCAGGAGTGTTCCTCATGTATGTAAAACCTCTGTATGTGAATACATGGTGTCTTGAATATAAGCATTGTAGTAATAATGAATTTGGCCTTTTGTTTTTGCAAACTCTGATGGATTGGGTATTTTAGCTGTAGAATGACCTTTGAAAATTTTTCTGCCTTCCATTGTTTTTAGTTTTATCTGGTTTATTTTAGGAAAGGATTTATTAACTTGATATTTCACAGAAGTTTTAAAATATCCATATGTTACTTGAGGATTTAGTGAATAACTAAAAATGTGAATTAACTTTCAGAAAGATCTAACAAAAATAAAATTTGTTCCTTCTGGCTTCTTATTCCAGCATTCTGATAGTTTTGTCAGGGTTTCCTATGTTTCTGATGAACATCTTGAGAAGACAGAACTGATACAGAGGGGACTTGTCTGATTTTTCCATTGCAGTTCTAATTGAATGAGAGATCTGCATGGAATGGTGGAGGCCCCTGTATCTATAGTCATGGGGGTTAATCATGGAATTAGAAGAAACATTAAACAGTGCTTTCATTTGTGTGTTAAATCATTTAAGTGTGTGGGAAAAAAAACCGTTACTGTGTAAAATACCTAAATCATCATCTTTGCAGTGATAGTGTTAAAGAGCAACAAAGTGAAGTAGTCACCTACTTGCCCCTTATGCAATCTGCTCCAGTGGGAGGTGTCTGCCTGTGGGACACCATGACCAGGGTTGGACCTAGATGATCTTTAAGGTGCCTTTCAACCCAAACCATTCTGTCACTCTCTGATACTCTAGGCATTTTGTGTAATCAGTGCAGACTGAACCATTGGATCGTTCAGGCCACCTATCCTGTTGGATACTCTATTGCTTATCCAAGAACTGGTGAAAGAATCCAGAAGCCTGGTGAGAGGAGATGCCGTTCTGAATACTTACCTTGAAAGAAAAGCTACATATAAATGGATAGGTGGGGAACAGAAGTGTTCTGTAGCAGTGATATGGGATGGGAGCTCTGGGCTGCCTCACCTCTCCCTGTCCTTCATATCAGTCTGCTAAACCTTGCTGTCACTTAAGTTGTTGCTGTGAAGACAGGATATATTGGTTATTGATGGAAAGAAACAAATCAAAAGCTGGCAATTAGATGGGAGCTGAGAGGAGTTGGGAGCCTGAAATGCATTTGCAAATGGGGCCACGGGGCTGAGTGGGTTTTCCATAAAATGTGTATTCTCCTCCACTGTATTTTGGTTATCTTAGCTGTTACCACTATGCATTTGCTGAGAAGTGTTTATTTAATACCCACTGCCCTTTAAAACTGTACCAAAGAACTGCAGGTCTCAACCCACTGCAAGAAGGATGAAGTTGCCTTTATTATCTATCTGAAGCAGGCTGTCACAGTAGTCATTTCATGACACTTTGGAGTTCATCCAGCAGTTCTTTAAAGTAGTAATTACTTTAATATAATCTTTATTTTGGAAGTCTGCCTAGTATTAATCTGCAGAATACCCACTAATAGTTTTGTTTTAACAGTACAATTTTGTCCTTTATTGGTGATTCACATTTAAAATGTATTATATTAAGTTTCTATGAAAGCTAAATACCAGGTACTATCAAGTACTTTTATACAGTGATACACAAAATGATGGAGAACTGTTTTAAATTGAATATGATTTTTTTAAAAAATCTAGCTATTTGAAATTGCTGTATCACTGTCTTCCTTCTGCTTTCTCTTTACATCTATGTACAAATTTTGGCACATTTTTGAGTACAGTTTACAAATACAAAAAAGTGTGTCCAGATGGCTACAGCAATAATCTGTGATGTGATGATCTTATTTTTTTAATTATTCAACACATATGACTCCAATCTCTGTTTTGCCTATTCCTAATTTATTTAGAATGCAATAGCTAAGCTTGCATTACTTTCATATTGCCTCTGTTTTAACTGCTTCTATTAACCTTGCCTTTGTTTGAAACTACTTTTATACATCTTAAAGATTTGACAAAAATTCTTCACCCAACTCTAACCTTAATCTTCTTCATCCTCTGCTCAAGTGATACAACTTCTCTCTTCCCAGCTCATCTTTTCCTGTGGTTTTCTTGGTGCATTGTCGTCTGCTGCTCTTTTGCATGGATTTCCTCCCAGTCCTGAATTTATGCTTTTAGTTTAATCAAGCCATTTTTCTAAACGTGTTTTGGGCTTTTTTTAGTTTTTCAACAGCTTTCAAAATGTGAGCTTTTGTAATTCAAGAGTACTTTTTCTTTTATTAATAATGAAGTTTCCGCACATTGTTAGTGCAAATTAAGTCACACACAGCTTTACTTGTAGTTTTGACTCTGGTCCCACATAGATTCCTAATTCTTATTGGTGAAATTTCAAAATTCACTTTTTCTGTGAATGAAGAGCTTGCAGTACAAGACTCAGACTTTAGCAGAAAATGACAACACAGCTATGGTTGGTCAGAGGGGCATGGAGCCCCGCATCTGGTCTTTGTCAGGAGCAGACAGCACATGGCTCAGGGAGGAGCATAAGACCGCAGCAAGCAGCTAGTGGGATTTATCCAGAATATTGTTGCAGTTTCAGGCTCAGGAAGTTCCTGAATTTCACACTGCAAAATGGGAGTTTCTAGGTATTTCATAGTTGTCAATGGGTCCTTTTTCTGAAGGTCTTCCTGACCCCATTTTGAAACTGTAATTTTTTAAAATTAACAGGGCTGTTCTGAGCTGCTATTACTCACAGCACCTGAAACCATATTTCTACTACAGAACAGCTTGTGTTCTGTGTCATTGATGGTGCTGACAATCTGTTGGGCCCTAAGAAAATGTATTTGGTTTGCCAGTAATAGTACCAACTGGAAAAGGAGCAGGCAAGTGTTGCAAGAGAAGATGAAATACAGGGCTGTGTGTGTTGATTGCTACAGTTCTTCCTTCTCCATTTCCTTTTCCTGCCCTGGCTGACACTTCTGTCCTTTCTTGACTCATTTTCTTTCACTTCATGCCTTTCATTTGTCTCTTAAACCTCCCCTGATTTTTCTTCCACTTTTCAGACCTTGATTTGCAAACAATCATTACCATTTCATTTTTCCATTAAAGTTATTTTGTAAAAGAACAGCTTCGCTGGCTTTGTAGTTTGAAGTGGAGAATCCTTCCTTTTATCACCTCATTTCTGATGACCAATCTAAGGATCACAGTTCAGTGGAAGTCCCAAGCAGTGCATGTGGAAAGGCACTCTCAACGACTGGAACAAGAGACTAGATATGAGTGGAAGGAAACTTTAAGTAGGAATCTGTGTCTTGGGAGGATATAAAAAAGGCTCTGGAGCTAATGGATAGATAAGAAATAAAGGTGTTTGAAAAAAGTGCTGAGATTTTGCTGGAATTTGTGCCTAGTCTGTGCTGATTTGGCTTTATTCCTACCCCTAAATTGCCTGTGGTTCCCTTCTATGTGGGCCTGCTGGGTTGGCCTGTGTTTGCTCAGGGGGCTGCGGTCCACTGGCTCTATGCTCCACTGAAGAGGCAGAGAAGCCCACAATGTGATAATTGACTTCTGAGGAGTTATTACAGACTCCTGGCCTCACTCAGGCCACTGTTCTTGAAGCCGTGCTTCCTTTGCACAGATCAGAAGCATGAGCTCTATGAGAAGCGCTGGAGAACTAGCTTTGATGACAGATTCTTGTTTTATGAGTTGTCACCCTCAGCTACAGATATTAGCAGTCTTTTGGCAGAAAGTCACTATGAATTCAAGGATTGATTTTTGACTACATTAGTCAATGACAGCTGATTGCTGTCTGCCTCTTTCAGAACTTAAAATCCATGCCACTGCAGAAATGAATGACAGTATTAAAAAAAAGTTGAAGGAACTCAGTGATCAGTTTTTTAATTGAAGCTGACTCTCGCTTTATGCAAATACAAATTAGAATATGCCACTCTACTGCATAGTAAACAGTCTGCATTGCTGAGTCCAGTGATGAGATGTGATAGTGTACAACTGGATTATTTCACTGAAGAAGATCTATAGCCTCCAGTCTCATCTTGATGTCTAATGAGGTGATCTTTGAGCTGTTGCTCTAATCTAATTGTGTATCTGACTGATATGCAAATTGTTTTTGTAAAGCTATACTGAGTAAGGAATGTATTTCAAAGTAATTATACTATAAAGAGGTATAGGTTTGGGGGGGTTTGTGCATTTGGCAGGAAACAGGATTCACTATAGTAAAAACAACTGCTTGGGGTATTTTGGGGGTTTTTTTGAAACAGCCCTCTTGATGCCTGCTTCTGTCCTCTATCCCTTTTCCTTCTGGGCTCTAGGGCTTGTCACTACTGGTGAATTGAGAGCATACACATTGCCTGAGAATTTAGCTGTATTTTTTGGTAGGTGTGATGACAGAGTATTTTTTATATATTCCTTTCTCTAGCAGTCTTCCTCTCAAATGTTTTGTATGAGTTTGAGGAGTTTGGCTTTAACAAGTCAAGAAAAACTACAGAAAGAGGCACTGAGCTACATTGTAGTGGTACTCATGTACTCCAGTTTTATGACCATATGAGTGCTGATACCCTCTTTCCTGATTTGTCTGTGTACTTACTAGTGATACACAACAGCGTGGCCTTTTTTTGGTAAACAACAGTTTTCACTGTCTCCTTGTCACAGCAGCCAGCAAGTGTTCTTTGAATAAATTGTAAAAAGGGATTTTTTCTGTATTGCTAGCAATGCAGTGGACAAACTAGGTATTTTTCGTAAAATTTTCATGACCAAAGAAGAAGTAATTATTACTATTTTAAAGTGTGTGCAGTAGCAATATGGGACAGCATCTTTCTCTCCACTCATAATTCTGTTCTAATGAGCCCATGTAATGTATAGTTTGTTTCATTAGTTAAATACTTTTTCCCCACATTTGTACTAGTGCAAAAAGGTTGTCTGGAGTAGTTACTTCACGTGAGCAATTTTGCTCTTTTGCAAATCAAGATGTGGAGCAAAGTGCCCAGGGGAAGTGGAATGAGTCTCCTGCAACAAATTAGATGAGAAGCACCTGCAAGAGTAAGCACTGGTGTGCATGTAAAGAAACCCCAGATCTGCTTGTGAATGTGTTTACCCAGAACCAGTCCTGAAGCTGACATCTTTTAAACATGCCAAACCCTGCTGTTTGTATACTTATATTGACATAAGCTCACTTCATCTTTCACTAAAAGTGTAGTTTTAAACTGGCACTTACACAATCAGCAAAGATAATTATTTGAAAGCATCCTTGCTTTGGAACAAATGCAGCTAGTGTGGCAACTTTCTTTTTTATACAGCAGCTTATTTTGATAGAACAAAGGAAAATGTAGTTCATAATTCAGACGTAAATTATACTTCCAACACGGTGTACTTTAACTAATCTAGAAATATTGACATCCTGATTATTTTACTTTAAGTATATGACTTCAGTTCCTGAACGAAGTAGTCTCTAATGAATCTGCTTGGACCTAGCAGTAGCAGTTGCATTGCATATTTAGCTGTGTACAGTTTTTCTCTTTAGCGATAGGTGTCATTTTTTTGGCTCAGCTAAAACAGAAAATCTTGAATTTCTGGTTTGGTTTTTTTTTTTTTTTTTTTTTTTTTTTTTTTTTTTTTTTTTTTTTTTGTTTTTTTTTTTTTTTTTTTTTAATCAAATACTGTTGTTAGAGAAACCAAATGCTACAAATGCTATTTGTAAAATGTAATACCTTTGCCTAATGGGCCTTTTTCATCTTTATATTTCTTCTAGGCAGACTGGATCAAAACAAAGGGAATGAGGGATAGAATAAGTGCACAAGACCCTTTACATACAGGAACAAAATAATGTATTGAAATAAATTGCATCTCATAGCACTGCTTGTTCGTTCTTTTTGGTTTTGCATCCTCAGATTGTTTAACGATCTTGTAAAATGTAATTTGTTGAGAGTCTGAATAAAGGTATCTTCTAGAAAAATTATGCAAATACCGGGTTAATGTAAAGCCTCCCCAAATATTTAGCAATAGTTAAAAAGCTGGTCAGTGTCGCTATTTGGATATGTTATGTAGAGTTTTGACCTGACTATTATTGTCATTGTTGAGAGAGGTTTGCATATGGAAATTATACAGAAATTAAGGAAACCAGCCTGATCTTTTCAGGTTTAGGGTTCTCTTGGTTTGTCTTGTCTTGTCTTATTGCTCCAGGCTAGCTATCACTTCTTGGCACAAAAGCTGCACTTTCAGCAAGGAGCAGGACTGATTTCAGGAAAGATTGCTTTGTCTGCTTCAGGAGTTCTGCCTTGTTTAAGATCTGTGTAGCACAGCTGCTGTCTTGGGCTGCAATGGAAGTTGTGCAGTGGTCCTTACTCAGGGATGCACAGAAGGGAGCAATCTAGCCCTCACAAGTTCTGTGGAAAAACATTTGGTTTTGAAGTCTTTTCTAAGGTGTCTGTTCATCGTTTCATGCTGTGGGTATATGTTGAAGGTGTGTGTTTCTTTGGAGGGAATTGTATTTTTTGTGGGAGTTTTGGGGATGTGTGGGTTTTTTGGTTCTTGGTGGAGGAGTTTTGTTTGGTTGGTTTTGCTTGTTTTGTTTGGAGATCTCTAGAAAATATTTTTATTTTTTACTCTGGCATTGTATTAAGTGCAGTCTCTAGACTCCTATCCCCTTCCATGCACACAGGAGTGTAGTGATGTGGATAGTGACTTAAAGAACTTGTGATGAGGTTTCTATCTATTGCCTTGATTTACTATTCTCTTGTCATTTAGGGTCTCTGAAGATTCTCCTCTGAGTTGTTGCGAGACTGTTCTTCTCACAGTTCCCTACAATAATATACTTAAATATATCTAAAATCATTAATAGACTTAATAAAATAGTGCAATATATTTAAAGAGCTAGAAGTTGATGTGGGGAGAAATTTATACTGCTACTGTTTTTCTCTGAGATATATTGTCAGATGTGCGTTCATACCCTTTATTTCTTCTTTCTTCTTGTCTTTGGATATTCTGATTGAGAGAAAGGAGTGTTTCCTGCCTCCTGCATGTTTTTGCCATGTGGGATGCATGCAGTGAGAGGAAGAGTTTTCCTTACTAGCTGAAGTAAGGAAAAACTCCTTGGCCCCGAAATTGTTCCAGAGCATGACTATAACATGTAAACAGCTGTGTCAGAGACCACCCATGACATGTAATAGCCTGTGATGGAAGAGGATGCTGTTTGGATTTAGAGGCCCAGGAAAGGTGGTGTTGGGAACGAACCTTTATTTTTGCTGCTGAGTTCTGTTCACAGGGGACAGGTGGGAGAAGTCCTCTTGATACCTGCAGGTACAAGACGTCAGACCTGTTAGCATTTACATCTTAGTCCATGAAAGTCAATATCCTTTTGGTAATGGAAAGTAAGGCATACATACCTATGTTCATGTTTAATATTTGGATGAAGGGTATTGGTCCTTTTCTTTCTTTCTGGAGAAACAGGATTATCTTTTTGTTGTGTTCTGAGTACAGCTGAGTTTTTTTGAAACTTGGCTCTGGGGTATGGATACCCGGTTACATAAAGACCAGGGCTTGATTTATAGCCAGGGAGACAGAGAAAGCTGTGATTTTAGTACAAATGTTTCATTTTATTCTTGTTTAATTCCATTCCATTATATTAACACATTTATAAGTATTTCTGAGACTTCTAAAATTAAAAGAAATAAAGTTTTATTGTGTGGTTTTTAGTTTTCTAAACATGAAAGTATCATATTCCTAGGTGTTGGGATACTTACTGCTGTACTGTGTGCAAGAAAAACAGCTTTTGAGAGTCTGTAATGTGGTATCAGACTTCATTTTGCTTCCTAAATACACAAACATGAATTAGAAGTAGCTGTTAGTAATGTAATTGTATGAACTGTAAGTTAGGAATAGGAATGCTACAATCCACATAAACTGGTTGAATTTATGTAAGAATAGTGCATAATACATTTAAATATCAACCTTGCACAAAATGGACTATCAAACATTGGAACAAGTGCTTTATGCAGTACATGCATTAGTAACCAGAATTTCTATGAACAGATACTGCCTGTTGTGAGACACAAGCAATTTGTAGGGCCAGTTTCATACTGGTACATGACATCATAACATACTATTTAGGAAGGTAACAATATGAATTTAACTGCCTAGAAGCTTCCTCTCCTTTTTTTTTTTCTAATAACTTAAAAAATTTAGCAGAGCATTGACTATTAAATGTACTGCTCAGATGTATTATGTCTTTGATCTCTTTTTAAAGTTTAAATTAATGAGCATTAAAAGTGTCGAGGTCTAAGCTGGAAGACAACTAAAGCCAGCAAAATAAGGTGATAAGAGAAGAGTAGTTTGTCTTATGAAGGCTGGTGCTAGTAATGTTAGGGACCAATGTTTACTATCCATTCTGCCTCCTGAGTGTAGCCTTTAAAATACGCTGCTGTTATTGTGGAGTATCTTTTCATTAGCAGCCCTTTGTTTTATGCGCTTAGGATGTTTATTTTACACAAATAGAAAATTTCCACCTTATTAAACAACACACTACAATTCAGTGAGATCAAATGTATTAGAAGTCAAAATTGCTGAATCTTTTTTCCTGAATTGCTTCATTAATTAGCAGAGTGACATTTCTGCCTTTATGGAGCTGTCTCAAATCTCTGGTCTTCCCCCATGAAAGGCAGTGATGTCTCATATCTGCGTATTATCAGCACACAAGCCTGTGTGACTCAGTAAAGCTGCTAGTGGTGAAAGTTTCTTTCGGGTTGTATGATTAGGCTGTTACTGCTTAGAAAGTTTTTAGTCATAAAACTAAAGGAACTGGGTTGGATCTAAAATTATATTGACACTGTACATATTCTATTGCTTATGTAAGTGTCTGGTTTTTGGATGTTTCAAAAAATCAGGGAGTTGAACTTCAACTTTTTTCTGATTCTGAATGACAACCATTGCATCATTGATTGGTATCTAAATTTTACTATAAAGGAGTCTTCAAGATTTGAGTCTGCAATTCATAGGCTTGTCATCAGTCTTGGCAAATGGATAGGGACTAAGCCAGTGTCAGAACCAGTGACCCTCACTGCTGTAAAGCGAAAGTATCTGTCAGAGCATTGAGGTGAATTTTGTCCTACCCCTTTCTGTGCTGTTCCATACAAACCCTACAGATAGGCAAAAAATACATGCTCAAGGGCTGTTGTTTTCTCAAAGCAGTCAGTCACATGAGGGAGCAATTAATTTTCTACCTTGTACTTGCAAGAAGGCAAAGCACTCTTTCATCTCTGAGGAAAGCAGGGAAAGAAGCAGTGGATCCAAGTGAACAGGGAAGATAGATTTAAATACATTTGCTGTATCTAAGAAGATAAAATAAAAAATGTTGGAGAATATTCATTTCCCCATAGGTTACAAAATAAAAAAAGAGGGGGTAATGAATATCAGTTTTTTAATTCTGCTGGGTGATACATCAACTTTCCTGAATTGGGTAACTGATGATAGATTTGTGAAGTAATTAGAGGAGCAGCTGACAGCATACCTTTGGGTAGTAAAATGCTACACAGAAAGAAAGCAATGTTGTTTTGTTTCAGATGTCAAGAATTATCTTATTTTTTCTGTGGGTTGGTCTTGTTCTTGAGCAAATTTCTTTGAATTCTCTAGGTGCTTTTCCCACATGAATGCAAGAAGAGTAGACAGTTAAAAGAAGTGACTGCTGTGGAGGACAGCATGACCACCATGAAAGGAAGCTGCCTCCTCACACTGCTCTTGGCAGGACTTGGGGTGTTAGGAACACTGGAGTCAACAACAACAGAAGATACCCACTGCCACAGAGCTGAGCACCCAGTTATTACATACAAAGGTAAGACGTAAGTGCCAAAAATCTTTTCCAGAAGTAGGCTAAGTATTGTGTAATCACTTCATGGAAACTTCTGCTTTTAATGTAGAATGGCATGGGGGAAAAAAAAGGTGCATTCACTGCTATTATATAAAAATCTGGGATGTATTCTATGCAAATTAAATACAGCTAGGCTTTTGAATTTTAATCACAATTTGAAGCTGAATGTATCTCTTAAAGGCGGGCAACTCATTTTCCTTTGTGATTAAAACCAGACTGTACTGTTGTATAGAGATATTCCTTTCCAAGTGCACAATTCTACATGTATACGCTTCATTTCATGAAATTGCTCTTGTCCCCTTCCTTCACCCTGTCTAGGCCTCTCTGGGTGACAGGCCCACCCCCAAGCTTATCAACTGGTTCTCTGAATTTGGTGTTACCTGCAAGCTTTACAGACTGCATTCTATTGCCTCCCCTTCTTGCTTTAGATGATAAACAAGACAGGTCCCAGGATCAACCCTTGTGATATTCCACTTGTTACTGGCTCAGGTGGAGGAAGGAGTATTAAACATTTACTCTATAATAGGTAATTCTTAAACCCCTTTTGCTAAACAATAGATGCCTTTGAAACCTTAGTGATGGTATTGAGTCCCTCAATATCATCCATGTCTGCTGGCACTAGGTCACCTGCCCAAGTCAGCAGCAGGCTGATATTTTCCCTCTTCAACCTTTCATCCCTGTTCAACCTCCCCTTACAACTGGAGCAGTAGAAGCTGCCCCTGCTGCCCTTGACATTCCGTGCAAGTCGTAACTTACGCTGTACTTTGTTTAACCTGACGTAATCCCTGCATGTCCATGTGGTCTTTCAAAATTCCTCCTTGTCCCCGCTTACACCTGATACTCACAGCCTTTTTGCATTGGAGATGCACCACAAGTTCCTTGCTTCACCAAGACAGTCTCTTCATGCATGTGGTTGTCATCTTGAGTATTGGGGTGGAACACTGAGGAACAGTTGGAAAAAAGCAAAGAATACTTGGAGGATGTTTTCTGTAAAAACCTGAGGCAGTTGATAACTTATCTGACTTTTTTTTTGTTTATTTGAATTGAGATTTTTCCATTAGTGTCATAACTTAGGATGAGTTCCAAATAGTTTGTAGTTATGAGGATGTAGGGATTAAGATGTATTATATTATACACTGCATTCCTCCTGTTTTTCTAAGAAAGCACGTGTGTAAGTTTTTCGTTCCAATGAGTTAGAATTTATTGAATTTTAATTGAAAAAAGATTTGTTTCCATTCTTTTCATAAACTTAGAGAAAATGATGTGTTTTTTGCAGAAAATATTTTGTTCTGGCATTTTAATGATATAATAATAGTAATGGTACCAGCTGTCCTGTTCTTCAGTACACTGGAGAATGAACTCTGTACCTCAGAACAGCAAACCATCAGTGTCTTGTGAAGCAGTGACCTTTATCCCTCATTTATTGGTGGGCTAAATAGTATGAGTTATTCTGAGAAAATGTCTGTTTTCCTTAGCATTCATATTATGTGTATAATTTAGTTCAAAATGCTATTTTGTATCTGAATATGCATACGCAATGTTGTAAATTAAAGTAATTAAAGTAGCACAGTTAAAATTCTGGCACTTAGCTTCTTAATTTTACAAACTAAGAGATCACTGCATGTACTTTTTGGTTTTGTAAATGCAACTATAGAAGAAAATAATTGAGACTCATTACCAGTGCTACGTTCTAGGAGTTGATTACAAATATGTTGTTTTATGAATCTCATTCAGCCAATATTTAGGAGGGTTTCTTGAATTTAAACTAATCCTGCCTTCTAGACTTCTCTTGTTCTCTGTCATATTTAATTTCTAGTGATGTCCTTCTAGTTCTAAGTCACTATACTAAGGCTTTTTGGGGCCAGAGGCCTCCTCTGTCATCTTGTTCCAGTTGCATCTTTTGATATAGCCAAAGATAGTGTCACAGAGTTTATTGAACAAAACCAATTTATTTTTGCTATAAATATATGTGGGAAATAAAATGATATACAAACATTTATGATCAGATTTTTAATATGAGATCTAGTAAGATTTTGAATGCCACACTCCCTCGTCACCTTTGTGATAAAAATGCCATTAATCAGTACATATCCATGACATACCTTAGCCTTAATGAACTAAGATCTCTTGAAAAATATTCTGACAAACTGTAGTTCATACTTAACACAATAATCTGTTGGGAGTCCTTAGGAACTATTAGAAAGGATGTGTAGAAACATATTTGCAATGCAAATATATGTGTATTTATAAATATACAGCTTATGGTAGCTGGGTAACCTGGTTGGTGTTAGCACACAGCATTTCACTTGTACTTGCAGGACTCCTAGTTAGTGGAAAACAGAAGTTTTGCAACCCAAGGAAAAGGTGCCGGAGAGTTTTGTGTTTGAATCTGTGTTAGGAATGGATTACTTGGGGTATCAGAATATAAGAAGAGAGAAAGGTGTAAGAAGCCACTCTCTGAATGAATCCCCCAATAGGGGTTGGCAGGTTTCAACCAGCCATCTTACTGATATCCATACTCTTCCTGTGACATTTACTGACTTCATGAATGCCTATAGGAAAACGTTCTCTGTATCCATTGATGTTACTATTGCTGCCAGACCAACATCGGGTTGAGAAATCAATTTGTAACAGTTAAAATCCCTTTGAGTGCTGCATTAATGCCCCACTCTGTAAAGTCATCTTGAAATAGTGTTAGATCCACCAGAGCTAAATACTGTGTGGCATGCTGAACGTCAACCAAGGCTGAGTGCTATTGAGTGGTAGGTACTTTAAAGCTTGTAACCTCAGTACTAACTTTACAGAGATATCAACACTTTTGTTTTATTTATAACTGATCAAAGCCTTTTTTTTTTTTTT
>VZRN01001171.1:149874-239470 GCA_013397935.1 Dasyornis broadbenti
TTTTTTGTAGTTTCAGGCATGCCAAAGTAGCAATGTACTTATTTGATTTGTCTTCCTTTGAGAGGTATGGTAGATGGAGTATGAACTATTAAATAAAACTAATGGAGTGAGAGTCTGGTGTAGCGTGTGGATGAACAGCTGCAAAAAAACTAATAAAAAGACAAAGTAGTCCCCAGGAGTTGTCACAGTGAAATATGGAAAAGGAGTATATCTCTTCAAAGAGCTTTCTTTCCCACTGCCCATCAAAAATTGCTCACTTAGGTGATGATTCTGTCAAACTACCTTGTGAAAAGATGCATATACTATTTCTAGCACTGATTTTTCCAGCTAAATAGTTTTAGTTGAAGACTGTGATATATCTGCTGATAGCAAATGGCAAGAATTTCACCCTCCAGCTGCAAACTTTTACTCAAATACTTTGTTTGCTGATGGAAGAGGAAAAAGAAGGTGCAGTAGGAGGAGATGCATACGCTTTGAAAGGATTTTTGACATGATCTAAAAACTTCCATTTTATGTCTCTCGTTCATGGTGTTAACAACCACATTGTAATTTGTTTATCTGCATAATTAATATTAGGACTACATAATGCACCTTTTTGCTCTCCCAGAATCTAAAAATAAGAAAGTGTGCTACAGACTAGAAAATGCTGGCAGCTCTAAAATTTCTTGTCATACAGTTTCCTTAAAGTAGAATAAGGCACTTTATGTCTTCCTTGGAAGCTGAAAATTTCATTTTCTCATTATTTAAAGTTGTTTCGAGCTATCACAGAAAACAGATTTATAGACCTCTAAGTATTGAATGGATTGACAGGATCAGCCCAGTAGTGTGCAGTTCAGTGTTTTATGTGGTGAAATTAACTGATGGTGCATGGTCCCTCTTTTAAGTTCCTCTCTCTCTCTAAGGAGGAGTCTGCCTCTAGATGTGCAGAAATGTGCTAATCTCTTGAAAATCAGGCTTAATAACAAAATTTAAAAAGTAAAATCTATCTTCATATGTTACATGCATGTACTAAGAATTCATCAGCTGTACTAATTCCAGTAGTTGGTGTCAAGGCATTATAAATGAAGTGTAACCTAGAACTGGTTGAAAGGAAAGAAGATGCCGGTTACAGAATGGATGCACAGAGACTCATAGTGTGAGATCCTTGACCTTTCCTTTGCACACGTTTCCATATCTTTACAGTGTGAAAAGAAGGGAATTATGCTTGAAATAGCTTAAGAGTTAAGAGAGGAAAAGGGCTTAAATAAGCTACTCATTAGAGTCTTACAAATTTTATTTCTATTAAATTTTATTTTATTTGAATATACTTTTGTTTGCATGTAGATATGAAACATTAGCTCTGTAAGTGTATTAGGGCTTACTGATGATCTTCTTGGAAAAAACATTCCCTTATTATAGTAAAGGAATTATAGTATAGCGTTTAACCTAAAAAGTTAGAAAAGGCTGTAAAAATCAAATTCGCTCTGTGAGAAACAATGACACTTTATAAAGGTTGAACTATATTTAGGCAAAAAAACCCAAAGCAAAACAGTTGAGTGGTGTAGCGTTTGTCTGTATATATCCAGCATTTCATACTGCACCTGCTCAACAGAACCTTTGTGGTGGCTCTCTGTGGACCTGACCTTTTATGAAATTAAAAAAAAAACAAAACCAAGAATGAAAATTATCAACAAAAAGGATAAAAGTAGTTACAGTGGCAGCTTTTATTCCCAGACACACACATTTACTGAACTTTGAAACACCAGACCTGTCAAAACTCAGCTGAAGACTTGTTCTGTAGACACACTCTGTCCATGAGGTAGAACTGAAGGGGCCATTACAACTGCTTAGCAGTGTGTGAGTCAGCTGGAAAAAAAATTGACCCAAATCCAGTTTCTGGTGTGAAATTTTAAGTATTGACTGTCCTGCGGTTTACCTGCCTAAAGGTGATTTTCTTAGGCTTTTCTGTCAGAAATAAAATGCAGTTGTGAACTTCATTGATGCTGAAGGTACAGTGGAGATAATTTACTGGGACTAGTCTTCATTCTTCTAGGCTCCCATAAAATAATCATAATTTAAACTTGTGCTGTCTCAACAAAAAACCATCAGTTTACATAATTTTAGAATCTATATTTAGTGATAATTTAAATAAATACTGTGCTGTAACAAAGTTATCTGTTGAATAAACATGCTCAAAAATAGCATGTTTCAATCCATAGAAGAAATGAACTTAAACCCTTCATTTCAACTTGAGGTTAACCAGAAAAGAAAAATAGCATAGTTATTTTTGATTCCTTGGTTAGAATATCCTAAGAAATATATTATCTTAACCTTATTGTTTGACCATCACAGAATTCCCTTACTTGATGTTTGTCTAAGTAATATAGACTCAGTATATTGCTCTGCTGATTCTATCCTGTGGTTTGTATACAGAGTGCATGCACTTAACATGTGCTAAGAGGAAATAATGTGGGCTGAATGAAGAAGGAGAAATGGTGTATGAACTTGTTTTTGTTTGTACTCTCTTCTCTTTCCACGAATCTTGTTGCAAGTTTTCTTTTAAACTAATAGTAGTCTACTAAGCTGTTTAATTTTTACTGCCTTTCCCTTCTCTTTCCTATTTTTCATAAATACCTTTCAAAGACCTCCTGCCAGTGTCTGCAGTGAGATTAAGGTGTATTGCTTTCCATTCCGTATCGTCTTTTTGTTTTTTCCTTAAATAAAGATGATTCATCAGTGAAGAAACATTGATTGCTAGATATTGCCACTTTGGTTTATCTAGATTGTAGGACTATGAGATTGTTTGCATTACCTTGCCAAGAACCAGACCTTCTTAAGGAGGAAAATAATTTTTTTACCAGTTTTATGTTTTTTTGTATTGAGTCAGGTTTGCCTTTACCTTTGTATAGGAGATTAAGCTCCTGCTGGGGAACAGCAACCTTCAACTCTTTACTGATAATTAAAAAAAAATCTTTGGAGATTGAAGGTTACTCTCCCCCTATATTTCCCTGAATCACCCAGTGTCATTGGTGCCCATTCCCATAAAAATGAGGGAAGAGCAAGGACTGAACTCTCTAAGCAAAAGAGTTACAAACTAGCTATTTTTTTTTCTCTAAAAATGATCATGTTTTAAAGCAAGCATCAATTTACAATTATTTTGGCATCTCAGAAAGTGCTGGACCTTCATTGAATGCTAATAATTTTCATAAATTTTGGTAATATAAAAATAACAGTGCCTACAATGGCTAGTGAGTTGTGCAAACCTGTCCTGTGAGCTTTTCCATGGCTGATTTGTTCCTTATTGCCCTAATGTGGCTGTTTAGAGCATGTGCTGTTCTCTGGTTATTAATAAAGCAGCAAAATGAGTGAGAGGCTCCTGCTGCATTTTACTAGCTGTACAAAGTGGGCAGATGGAATTAAAATCTGGGATTTTGTTCTTTTTCTTTTCTTTTTCTTCTTCAAAAGAGCTGTATTTTTGCTAAAAGGTTGTAAACCATCCAAACTGGAATATGTTAAAGAAACAGATCAGCAATCAAGAAATAGAACTCATAAGCAGATAAAGTTCTGTCAATTTTTTTTTTGTGTGTGCTTGAAGCAAGAGGGAGCACAATATTGCTGTGGTTTTTTCCTATTTTATTTTTTTTTTCCCACCAGATAGAATTTTAATCTTTTTCATAAGAAAAAGAGGCTCGGGTGTGACCTCATCACAATCTACAACTGCCAGAAGGGAGGCTGTAGCCAGGTGTGGGTTGGTCTCTTCTCCCAAGTAACAAGTGGCGGGACAAGAGGAAACGGCCTGCAGTTATGCCAGGGAAGGCTTATGTTGGATATTAAGAAAAAGTTCTTCATTGAAAGCGCATTGAGCATTGAGCCAGGCTGCCCAGGAAAGTGGTGGAGTCACCATCCCAGGATGTATTTGAGACAGATGGAGACGTGGCGCCTGGGGACTTGGTTTAGTGGTGAACTTGGCAGTGCTGGGTTAACAGATGAATTTGGTGATCTTAGAGATCTTTTCCAACCCAAACCATTCTGTAATTCTAAGTAACTTAGACTGCTAGTTCAGTTAAGATGTCAACAATCGCAGTTACTGGCCATCTGATCCTGGGCAACTTTGTTTTCGTACTCTGTAGTGATACAGTTATTGGAAAGACTCATTCCAGCAGCCTTCCCTTCCAAATGCAATGCAGTGTTTATGGGGCCTGTGTTGCAGACACTTGATGGCACCTGCTGCCCTTACTGCCCCCTATCACTTTGGCTGAGAGACTGGGGTAACCCTGGCCCATCCCTGGGCCTTGCTTAGAGCTCTAAAATTTCAAGGAATCTTAAGAGATGGGGTAGAAAACCATTAGTTAATTTTTTGTTTTTCTTCTTAATTTCTTAAATAACCTTACCAAGATACTTTATGTTTATTAGATTGATTGAGTGGAAATAGAGAACCCCAGTCTGTGCTTCTTAAAGTGGTTTTTTTCCACATGCTTTCTTCCCTGTCTCCTTCTTTGGCAGTGCTTGTCTGCTGTTGACAAGACTATAGGACACTGCGTAGCAGCTGGTTTTGTGTGGCTGAACATGGTAGATACCTACATGTTACATGACAATTTGTCGTATTTGAGTTGGACCAAACTTTGACTTGTCATAAGCTTGTCTTTCCATTTTCAGTGTTCACTTCAGATTTTGTTTTGACGGATTTATGGCTCTTTTCTACCATTTCTGAGAATTAGGAGCTGACCGTTTTACAACCAGCTCAACAGTAAATCGACTAAAGTAGTTGTTAATAGTGACAAAATCTTGGAGCTTAATGGTGCCTTTTAGAACAAAAGTAAATTCTACAAAGCGAAAATGTTGATTGTAGTGTTGTGGTTCTTCCTTTTCTTTTTCTTGCTTGTTGCTTTCTTTTTTTTGGCTTTGGGGCATAATTTTGTTTTTGTGGTGGGGGAGTGGAGTGTGTGGGGATTATATTCCTCTTTGATGTCCTGGCTCCAAACTTACAAAGATTAGTGTCAGTCTTTGCTCTCTATACCCTTTGTGTTACATTATGTCTTACTTTGTTTGATTTTGTATTTTTTCATGAAATATCATCAGACCTGAAAATATTTTATGAGTTACAGTCTTGGACAGAATTGATAGGATCAAGAAATTTTATTTTGCTGAAACAATGTAAATAAAAAAGTTTAGTATGTTCATATGTCAACATAAGTTAGAATACATCACTGCAGGATGGTCAGTTCTAGGAAAAAAAGGTCTTGCTAATTGAAGCATAGATATTTCCAACGAAAGCAACACGGCATAACTATCTATGGGCAGCTGGTTTTATGTTTCTGCTTCCTGCAATACACGTATTAAAAACTGAGCAGCTTTCTTTACAAAACTGTCTTGCGACGAAATACTGATTTCCCCTATCTGTACAACATTATTTCCTTCAAAGTGAATTTTTTGGCTGGCTACCAAAGCCAGCATGTAAATGTTAAAGTGCAAAAGATTAAACCCCCTCTGAAGAGAGTGCATGACTAAGGATGTCAAATGTTTTTCGTGGTCAGTCTGTCCCTCTGTCACATTCAGGAAGATTGACAGCAGCAGCACAGGGACCAGAGCTGGCAGCTGTAAGGAGTAGCTGCTCACTCTGAGAAGAGCATTAGGACTCTGTGCTGGATGAAGTGTGAAGTTAGTGTTTTTTGACTATGCTGGTAGCACTGAAACCACTTTCATCTAAGTGGGGGTTCAGTCTTTTTTTGCTTGCATCTTCTTGTATTTGTATGCAATATATGTGTTTGAACAATGAAGCATAAACAATTCCAAACCCTTGTTCAGAAAATTAAGAAATAAGTAGGCATTGCAGCAGATGTTCCTGTCTCTTCCCTGAGGGCACAGACAGTCAGAACCCAAATTCCCTTTAATTATCCCAGTAATAGACATATGCACACACATAAGAATGCAGCAATATGTACTTCTAGCTGGGGGAGCTCTGGCAGGGCAAAGAAAACAGGAATGTAGGCTGGAGTTTAGACCTTGAGGGTTAGAGTGGATTGTAAAAGCAGGTGAGGGAGCCAGGGCAGGGTAACTGCTGTGACTGCGTCTGCCCTGCCTGGAGAGCAGTAGACAAGTGGCCAGGGTAGCCACTTTGTGCCTTCTGAGAGAATCAATCAAAGATGAGAGTAGCTGCGTAGAAGGAAGTAAGTTTACCATAGGCTTAAGAAAGAAGTTTTCATGTATTTAAGGTCAAGAAACATATACTGTAGGAAGTATGCTTGATTTTGTCTTTTCCCCATTAATAATAAATTACTTACAGCCCTACCTCATTACCTCCAAAATCGTTCTGAAGCTGTAATAGCTGTTCATAAAATAAATGCGCAGTAAACAGGTGGTGAACTTTCTGGAAAATATCAATATAGTTTATGGTCTTGGGATTTGTTTTATTGCAAATGATTTAAAGTGGGGGGTGAGCACAAGAAGCTAGCTTCTAGATAAGGCAAGATACAGATATTTATTTCTTGACTTCCGCAGTTCTCCTTGTATGGAAAAGAAAACTTCAGGACTGTATTAAGTTTTATTGGTTAGTAGAAGGAAGGCAACTGGCTTGTTTATATGATCTAGGGACCTCCAGAATTCTGCATCTTGAAAGGGATCTGTAGTTTTGAGGTTGCTTTGTCTTTTTGTTGGCTCTTTTTTCTTTCTTTTTTTCTTCCACCCTCCATGTAAGTAAAGATGAGCTCTGAACTGCAGATGGAGATCTGACATGTTTTCATGTTTCCAAAGGAGAAACAAATGTAGTGTGGTAAGACTTAAAAGAGGAATCTTTTAGTTTGTGGTTGCTGATTTAATCATTCTGGGCAACTTTGTAACTTCATCCTTTCCTTTATAGAGGAGTGGATTGCATTAAATAACCCTGCCTAAACAAAATTTTTATTTTTTTTCTTTTGGCGGGAAGAAGTGATGTTTTGTTTTCTTGTATGCTCTTGGATACCTATTATGGAAACAGTTAGAGTTCCTGCTGTCTAATCACTAATTACCCAAATGTCTATTTTTCAATGTATGATTTCAGATTAAAACATTTTCATAACTGCTGTAAAAAATACTTTTAATTTTCAGTTTTATTAAAAATAAGGATTTGACTACTATAAACATATATTCTATCATTTCCCAGTTATGATGTCCACATACTCTTAATTCTGTACACAGCCCTGGTATAAATGAGTTCTGTTTCGTAAGTGCAACGTCTTTTTCATTAAAATGCAATACTGAGTATTGTAACAGATCCATCTGTCCTAATCCTTTCATTTTACAGAAAAGCATAAAATGGTGTCAGCTGATTCTGTCTTTTTGTTGTTGAACTAGTGCTTTTCTCCTTACGTGCTGTGTTCAGCCTGCTTCTGGTGTACTCCATTCAGATTGTTAGAGCCTTCTGGTAGCAGAGACCATTAGATCTATTTACTTCCATGGCCCTCCTTAGCCTTGACATATGGATGTTTGTACCTTATCTATGAAAAAGTGGACATGCCAACAGGTGGACCAAGAATTTCACTGGAGCATTGACCTAGGATTGTCTTGGCTTTTCAATTTTCACTTTTTCTTCTAGAAAAGATTTGTCTCTTTCTGCGAGGATCAAATGTTAGAGACTTGCTTTTTCCTTGTTTATTTATTTGACTAAGGTTTTTAATGCAGCTCTTTCTCCTTCTTCTGTATGAAAAATTGCAGAAAAAGCCCCTTCCTGGTGCCTTCTAATTCATCCTAGTGGTGTATACATGTGCCTAATACTTAATGTCATGTTACTTGGGTATTTTCTTGTTCCTTCTACATAACTTCAATTCTGGAACCAAAATGAAGGGCTGGTCCTACCTTTAAGCTCTACTATTTTAGGATGCATTCATAATAATTTTGTCTGCCCCTGCAATGCATGCTAAAGGGGGACAGCATGAGGAGCCTTTTAGGGAGGGTTAACAAATACCCAGAGTGCTGACCCAAGGCTGTAACTGTATTGGATGTGCCTGGCCTTGCATCCCATAGCACCTCTGATGTACAACATAGGCAAGGGACACTGTACAGAATCTCCCTGTGGGCTTTTTTCCAGACCTCCCGTGGAATAAAGCTCCAGAGCATGGACAAGGCAGTCACCGTAGGGATACAGTTGTGCAATAAGCATAATAAGCATAATAAGACTGCCTAAGTAGTCGGTGAAGCTAAGGAGGTATATGGTCCGGGAAGCAGATCTACCAATGTAATATTGCATATAGAAAGCATATGTCTGGAATTAAAGGTTTTGGAAAAGCAGCCTGTAATGGGCAGGCCTTCTCTGCTTTGCAGTGAACTTCTGTCTTCCAAGTGCTCAGCTTCTACCATGGGCCTTATGGAAGAAGAGCAGGGTAGATGTTTGTGCTTAGATTTTGAAATAGTATAGTTAGCATATTGTTTTTACTGGAGTATTGTAATGTCTAGAATGAATCTTTTCTGCAAGAAAAATAGAAAAATATTTGCTATTTTAATTGTAGTTGTTAGATGAGTTTTTTTATTATTTTTTTGGTCATATCTTTGATTGTCTTTTTCAAAAGAAATGGCACGTTTAATGATTTCATGCTTAATGCATCCAACAGGAATAAACCCACTGGGAAAAGTCTGCTCTGGCCTGTTTTGCAACAGAGCTAAGCTAGGGTTAGAGTAAGAATTTGGTTCAAAAGTAAGTTAAAAAAAAAAAAGCATGACTTTACAAGTATCTAAAGACTTTACAAGTATATAAAGAATAACTTACATTTGTATGGGTTTAAACACTGTACCACAGGAATAGAACCACCACAGTTGTGGTGGAGCTTCAGCGTACTGAAGCCTGAAGAGTGCACAAATTAGTTTTTTCGGGTGCAGCGTAGATTTCTTTCCATTATAATGACAACCAGACAAGCCCTGACGCTTAATCTAGAAGTTTGTTTGCGGCTGTGTTTTTAGAAGATCACCTGAGGAAAAAAACACCTGTATATGATATCTTATATTGTCAATTATGTATTTGTAACTATAGCTGCTTTCTACCCAGTATTTACTTCCTTCTTTTTAAACTTACTGATCAAAATAATTTAAAACATGGAGTCATGGCACACAAATGCTGAGCAACTCATGCCTTGAATAAGTTCTAGAAAAATAAGTTATATTTTTCACAGACTAGGCCTCAGTCCCTTTCTGATAAGGAGGGGTGTGAATTGTGATTGGTTTCAGAAGTAATACAGTTGTTCTTTTGCTGAACTTTCTTGATGGAGTTGTCTTTTTTGTTGGAACCTGTGGAATAGTGTTTGCATGTATTTCCTTTCTTCACTTGAGCTGTGGTGCCTTTTTTCCTTTCATCTGCAGTGAGTCAATGACTTACCAGCAAGGGAGTGCTTAATGCATTTCTGAGGAGAGAATACAGTGTGAAGGAGGTAGGAAAGACAGGTGATTGGAAGTGTAAGAAAAAAGTATAGACAAAAGTGAATCATAAAAGATTCTGCAACAGGCTCTGTCATGCCATTTTTCTTGCCTGTTTTCCCTACACAGAGCCATGCTTGTCATCCTGAAGTTGTTTTGAGTGAATTTTTTATTCACAGACATATTTATAATGGAATGGAATTTTAAAATGAGAACTTA
Source organism: Dasyornis broadbenti (assembly GCA_013397935.1). Lineage (NCBI taxonomy): Eukaryota > Metazoa > Chordata > Aves > Passeriformes > Dasyornithidae > Dasyornis > Dasyornis broadbenti. The sequence continues at coordinate 159,451 of VZRN01001171.1, forward strand.
ACTGACACTGAATTGATACCAATGATGCACAGAAGTTGCTGAAGAAATCTTGTTTTTGTCAGTTTTAGTTTTAAGATAGAGACTGTGGAGTCCTGAAGCATCACAACAGAGCATTTACAAGTGCTCTTAACTGTGTCCTTCAAGCACAAATGTTGCAAATAAATCCCCAGAGAGGACATGCTGAATGAGTGAACAGGTGGATCTCCTCTTGCCAGCCCTGACACCTTGCTTAATAGATTCCCCTGGGGTTAATGGGACTGTCATCAGGGCACTGGGGGTGATGTAACGGAGTCACTGTGGCACATCCCTCTGCAGGCTTCTGACATGTCTCACTGCCTTTGAAGAGAGCAGTAATGTAACTTGAGTACCACAGGAAGGGATCTAAGTTAGGCTAAAATTATTATACAGCTTCAGGAAGGTGGGATTATTGTATCATAATTAGATTAGATACATTTAATTATAAAATAACTTTAGTATGCAGAAATATAGTTTAATTTTCTTCTGAGAAGATTAGTGAATTTGTCGTACTGATGCCACCCAGAGACTTCTGTTAATATTGCAAATCTGCTAGTTTTCAACTATGGTGTTGTTGTTATTGCTGTTGTTGTGGTGCTATTGTTGTTGTGGCATTATTATTATTATTGCTATTGTTGTTATTTTGCTAACAGAGTTTCTTCAAGAACGTGCTCCTGTGCATGTATTTAACTTTGTGCTCACTATTTTCAAAAAGGACACCATGGCATGAGTTGTCACATACATACATTGTAAACACTACTGAAATTTTTAATATCTATGTTAATTTTTTAATGAAATCAGGAGGTCTTTATTGTCTTTTGACTTTGTTATTTGCCAAGTTGTAATGTTATTATTAAAGATCACTTCTGAATTTGGTTCTAAACATACTATTCTATTCCTTGTAAGAAATTTTTCAATTTATTACCGTTTACGGTAGGTCTACTTTGAAGTGCTGAATAACAAAACCTTGATTAGAGGGCACTTTACGATTTCATTTGCAAAGAACTGTAGAGCAAAACCCTTGGCAAGTCCTTGGACAATGTAAACCAAACAAGCTATGGCCCATTGGGCAGATACTAAATTTAAAGTAAAACAGAGACAGACTTCTGGTCTTTCATTTTTTTTTTTTAATATGAGTATCTAATGTCTTCCTGCCCAGCTTTGATTGTTAACCACCTCCTTTGTCTTTAAACTCTTAAGGAGACTTCCTTGACCTTTCCTAGGGGCTGAGTGGAATTCAGTGTGTTTGCTTTGCTGTAGATTTATGGACCACAACAAACTTTGTTTTATATTAAATCCAAGCCATTAAAACCTCCCTCCTTCCCTCCCCTCCAAAACCTGAACTTCCCAGGAAAACCCATGTGTGATTCCCAGTGTGTGAAAGAGAACTGTCGCTTTCTCAGAAGGATTTTTTCAACATCCATCTTTTAGTTCCATGGGAAAGCGTTTCTTTTGGGAAGGTTTTTGAGTTATAAGGCCTGCAGATTTCAGTCCTATAATAGCAATTAAATTTTTTTGTTTTGATTTTGCTAAGGGTAAGTATGTCTTGAACGTACCAAAAGGGCGTAGTGTGTGTCAGCGATCAGCTGTTGTCATGACTGTGTGAATACCATGGCAGTTTTCCCTTGACAACTTTAAGTCCTAGAACAATGTCTGCAGGATGGCAAACATGCCTACTGAGTTTTAAAGGAAAAATAAATCCAGGCTGAAGGTGTGTTTCAAGAACTGTTTTCAGTATCAGGAGCATAAAGAGAGAAGTCAACAAAGGGCTTGGTGTTTTACTGTAATTCACATGAACTGAGGTCAGAGGGAAGGGAGGTGAATGCTGGGAAGGGGAAGGTTAGGATTGGAAAGGGTAGGGATGTTGCTGTTTGTCACCTGTGATCAGCAAGCAATACGATTAAGTTATGTGTTGGCACGGCAGCTTAATTGCCCTACACATTTATTTATGGTACTGCTATGGTATACAAAATGTACAGCTATGTACAGCTTGTACAGTATGTACAGCTTTGCAGTATTTAAATGTTCTCACATTGCATCTGCATGAAAACCATTAATAAATTTAAATTATTACTTCTTACTACTTTACCATGATAGTTTTAATTGGAAAAAAAAATATTGGCCTTTAATAGCTAATTATGAATTTTTGACTCTGAGGAGGTAAGTCATAGCGAAGCTAAAAAGTCTTGTTTCATCTACAGGTTTTCAGCTAGATGTTGATGTTTTGGTGAGAAGAAATTTAATTATTCTGTTAATTAGCCACTAAGCTTTTTCTTGTGCAGCGTACATGGGGTTTGATTGTCTTTTGGTTTTTTGTAGGCACTATTTTTTGTTCATTTTCCCTTACAAAAGTGTCACAAAATTGTAGCTTTATGTCATAAATGCTTATTTCTGTGTGACACATGATGCCACTGTGCCACACAAGAGATACAGTTTCAGAGCGTTTTCTGAGCAAAAATAAAAAAAAAACGCTCTAGCAGCCATTTGCTCTTCCTGACCTTATTCCCTCAAGCAAGAACATTGCTGAATGCAACAAAGACAGGATAAAATAATTTGTATTTTGGAGGGGAATCAGATTTCAGAGAGGTTTCTTAGCAAGTCCTCATTCTTGTTCTCTAGCCTGGGCTTGCCTTGCCCTGCCTGGCCCCTGCTCCCTTGCTCCAAACCTGGAAATGGTCTCAGTCACCTGCTGACTGTACCTTGAAGCTTTATTGTGCCTTGCTGGGACAGCAGGACAAGGGAAAGAAAATTGAGTCTTTGTATCTTGGTCTTCTCTGTAGTCTTCTGGCACTGCAGTACTTCTGTGCCCTGAGCAGTCCCCGGCCTCCCATGCTGTGGGGAGCTCCTCCTCTCCTCTGTTTTCAGAAGACTGAGGGTCTCATTTGTCCTGCTAATATGGAGCTGAGGTAGTTCCATTCTCAGCTGCTTGCCTTGTCTCTCTTTAAGAGATGCATGTTTCCACAGTGGGTCTGGCTTTACCTGTGTGTAGATCTGAGCCAGTGGCATTCTCCCCTTTGCTTATTTGCACGCAGCAATAGAGTGTTAGTAAATTGGTAACCTGAGCTGTACTTTGCCAGTTTAGTTGACCTGTGTGTGATTCTGTAAGATTGCTCCTCACAGGCAGCAAACTCTGGGTGGAAGCACAGACAGCCGTGGCTGCCATCTCATAGGGTGCAAATTCCCTGTATGTGGACAGCAGCACTTCCCATGGATTGTGCAACCATGTGGAAGGGAAATGTAGCAGCTAAGGACTAAACCATCCTGGGTTGTCCTTCCAGCCCCTTTTGTGACCTCTGCCCACTGGCTTATTTGGATGCCCAGGATGGGTAGTCTACTCTTTTTTAAAAGCACTAATTTTTTTTCCATAGGGTATTTCCATAGGTAATTTTTAAATTTGTTTTAGCAATCATTCATAATACATCAGTATTATGATATTGTCTGAATTTCTGCTACTTTATATAATGATTTTGCACCCGTTGCTGTCTTAGTCACAGTACTTAATACAAGGCAAGTAGCCTCTCTGCATCTCTCAGAACAGAGAACTGTTTTTGATTGGCACTGTGTGTGTGCATGTATGTATTTTTTCTTTGTGAAGACTGTGTGGATATTACATGTCCATGTGGGAAATGTCTGAGCGAATTAATAGTGATTTTAGGATTTTAGATACATAGGCTGTTAAACTCTTAAACTGATAAACATAATTGTATTTAGCTTTATTTTTGTTTTTTTTTTTCTCTTTTTTTTTTTTTTTTTTTTTTTTCTTTTTCCCTTTCTCCAGTAAGTTAGATTCTTCATCACTTGCCTCAGGATTTCCTCATCTTTGTGTCCTTCCTAATTCCTTAACTTTTTAGAACTTTGCAATTGATTGTTTCATATGAAATGCATGATTGAAAAGTTAAAGTTGCAAAATTAAGTACAAAAAAATTAAGAAACACCTCTTTTATGCTTGTCTGTGTAGCCTTATATATATATGTAAATAAAAATAGCTAAGTAAGTATGTATAAGGCTATATAGGCCTGTAATGTGTATGTGTTTATTGTTTTCTCTGCTTCCGAATCCTGCTGGGTTCTATGCACAGCATCTGCAGTAATAGCTGCTAGCAGCTGTAATCACAGTTATCTAATATGTGGCCACATCCCCTTCCTCCCCCCACTGTTTGAATCCTGGTTTGAGCACCTATCCAACGCAGATGCAAATCAACAGTGAATTTAGCTACAAGTACTGCAGAACATGTACAAACTGGCATTGCTGGCCTGAAATTGCCCAGATGCATACAGGCTGACATTAAAAATGCAGAAGTTAGTTTTCTGACGCCCAAGTGATTCTGCTTCACATTTCCATCTGTTTCTCCAAAGTATATGATGATACAGCTTCTGCATAATGTTTTTAATGGTTGTCTTCAATGGCTGAACACGTTTTGACACAGAATAACATTTTTCTCCTGGGCCCATTCCTTAGGAATGGATAGCCCACTTGTGCTAAAACCTTAATATTTAAATTAGGAACAAATCATCCTGAAACAGGCACCAGACATGGGTTATTTCAACTGAGACATTTGCAAAAGCAAAAATATGCTCATGAGCAAAGAAAAGAGCTTAGAATGGATGTTGTTAACCTGAGCTGCAACTGATGATACCAGTATCAAAAATTGCACTGCTGAAGCACCCTCAGGGGGATTGTTTTTGACTCTGTGTTCTAAATGGTCATGACCATGTGCTCACCTTTGGTATTTCAGTTGACTGTTTTACATCTGTAGGCTTCAAACAGACAGTCCAACAGCCTGTTGTGCTGTACATATATTGCTCTCTTCCTCTTTCACGGAAGTTCCAGACCACTGCTTTGTGACTACATTAAAAAAAACAAAAAAAGTTTCAGTCAATGTCCTGAGAAATGCAAAACTCTAGAGGATGAGGTTTTTGTACAACTGGACTTTTTTTTTAGACAGCCATTTCTATTGTTACAGCAATTTTATGTATTGTGTGTCTATCTAATGTATTCTATGTGTGGATTTAAAAAAAGTCAATTAAAAATAAAATCATACTCTGCTCCCACAACACTGTATTTATTTAGCCAAACTATTGTGTGTCCAGTTATTGATATGAGAGGAAAAAAGAACTACTAGTAATGAAAATATTTAAGGATTTGATTTACAACTATTTATGTGTGTTTAGGTTTGAAAGTAGGAACAAGTTTATATATATTCTGAATACAAGTAATGCCCCTTGCTGATTTTCAGCAGCTCATATGCTTGTGTGCCCTGCTTAATGTAGCACTAAAGTGGTCTGAGAAAGGAAGGTGAAAAAAAAAGGTTCAATGAATGTCAAACATTTTTCCTTTTTCATCCCTTATTTCTCAACCTTTTTATTGTGAAAATGATTAAAAGTCAAATTTGCTTGTTTTTCGCATTGCTTTTCACTTATTCGCATCCTTTTGTAAAGAAAATAAGTGACTAAATAAATAGCTAACTAAAAAACCTCTAGTCCTCAGCTGCTTTTGATGTGTGGAAAACTAATCTGACTTTTCTTGAGTGTGTACGAGTGAATTGCAGTTGTACTGTGGTGTTTTCTGCTTTACCCAAGGAGGAAAACAATTCAGAACAAAATATGGATACTTGATTCAAACATGTATCAAGTGGCTGCCCTATATATTTTACAGGCCTGTACTATAAATTAGATGACATGGTAGTGAAAGTCTCCTGTGTTTCCTTAGAGGACCATAAGGAGCAAACTTGCAGACCTACATGAAATATCTGCAAATTTAATGGTGGCTACCTGATGTACTACTCCTATAACGTTTATAATAAAAGTTGTATTTCTTGATTGTTTTCAGAAATTGCCCCTTGGCTACATGTGTTCAAAGCTGAAGATGCTGTGGACTTCTCACAGTTAACATTTGACCCAGGACAAAAAGAGCTTATTGCTGGAGCAAGGTGAGAAATCTGTTTTCTTTCTTGTGTTGTACCAGACTAGATTTTGTTCTTGTTGATAAGCAATATTTAGCCAAATTCCAGTATCATTATGCTCTTGTGTAATTCGCCTGCTTTCTAGACCCACTAAACTGAATTATATGTATGCTTATTTCTCTTATTCCTGACCAGAGTTAAGAGATGGACTGACTGCCTGGTATCATGGTTTATAATAACTTACACTATTCTAATTTTTAAGAGGACTGTCCTGGAGTACACAGTCTTTGGGTGCATGTGGTAGAACAAGCAGGTGCTATATGACAATGTGACAAAAGTTGCCATTGCATGAAACTTAGGATGATCCCAAATTTGGCTACACAATATGGCTTTTTTTGTGTTGGGATGTTTCTAATAATTATTCACTACAATGCCAGGGACGATCTGTTAAAGGCTGTAGAATTAGTGGTAAAGTTTATGACAGTCATCCTGTTTGCACAGTAGGAGAGTACTCTGCAAGCTGTGATCAACAGTGACACTGTCTTAGATGTCAACATTGAAGCAGTGACAGTCCTTGAGCACTATTTTTTTTTTTTTCTCTTAGCGTGTGAGATTTAGTAAAAACATCTTGGCTAGCAGCAAAAAAAAAAAATTAACCATCTAAACTTATTCGCACCTGCCTTCTGAATATATTTCACTTTTGCATTTACAAAGCTCTGGTCACTTCACTTATCTGTTAGGTTTAGCATTGGATACATTTCTGTTTCCCAGTTTGCTTCTTAGCTGAAAATTAGATTTAAAATGCAGAGTCATAAAATATACTGCAAGAAAACCTTTTTCCATGGGCCAGTGCAAGTTGCTTATCTACACGGAAAACCTTTCTGAGTGTGGAAATATTTACATGTGTGTGTGTGTATGTCTTTGGCTCACATGAAGTGGGATATTCTGTGCACTCATGTTGATTTTTCAATTCTGTAAGCTACCAAATGAAACGAGGTGTGAAGTTATCAGCCGGTGCTGCTCTGTAAGGACCATCACTATAAGTTGTCTGAGCCACTCCCCAGACCCATGGAAATGTGTGGTGGATCAGAGCACATTGTACAGATATCCCAATAGCTGTTTAAAAAAAAAATATTTCCTCCTCTCATTTTTTGTTCTCCATACTGTTAATTTGGGGTCCAAATCTGAGCAAAAAATAAGTTCATTTAAACTGGTGCTTTTGATGAAGGCTTTTGAATCACTGTGAGATAAGCTTTGGACGATTTTGTTGAACTAGTGACAATAAAAACATGTCAGCTGTCAATTCTGCTCTTTACAAAAGATCCCATACATCGAAAGATTTATTTTTCTGTTAAGTTAATGTTACTTCAGAGCTTTATATCTCTTATCTGACTAAAACTGAAATACTGAAAACATTCAGTGTCATTACAGTTACAACAGAAATTTTGTTTCTCACAGTTCAGTATAGTTGGCTGTTATTTGTTCATAGACATTATTAGATTTTTCCTTTTCTTATTCTGCATTTCAGTTCTAAATTTTAACCTTCCCAGTGTTGTTGTGTCTGGCCATGGAGATCTTACCTTAGAATAAATAAACTTGCCAGGAGGTTTCTCCAATAGTATACATTGTTGATATCAGTACGTCCTTTTCACTACACACCTTTCCGTTCTTTAAGCGTTGTGCCACACGAGTCATTGCCACACGACATGGAGTCCAAGATTCAGAGACTGGCAACCAATTGTCAGGGTGCTGTAGTCCCAAAACTGCAAGTGTTGATCTTACTGATAATCTCACTGATTATGCACCTTCTGCATGCAGTCCTGGCTGCATGTGGAATGAATCCATTCACTGTGAATATCATATCAAGTTTTCTCCTTATTTGCAGGAATGGTTTTTGCAACCTTTCATAGCCTCAGCTGACCATGTTGATGCTTTTTTTTCCCCCTTAATGTAGTGCTTTTAGTTACCTGTCAGTCAGAGCCATCTGAACAGAGCATTAATATTACCATACTTGTGCTATGGCTTGTGGACAAAATTTTAGTACAAGTTTCTTGAACATCTGCCTCACTGGATTCATATATTTGAAGAGCCGTTTGAAGAATTCATTTTCTGTTCTAAGCAACAGTTGTGTTCTTGTAAAGACAGTGAAGAGGATGCACTGTTAATTCATTTTTTCTGATGAAGTATCTTTTGTTATGTAGCTATTTCTCTTAGATTATTTCATTTTTTTTTAATTATTATCTTTTTGTACTAACACTTCAGTACTGAAAAGCTAATAGCCATGTGTAATGTGATTTCAGTAAGAGCTGAACAGTGAAAAGTTCATGTTCAGTTGTGAAAATGATAATTTGTAGCCTTGTAGCATGGATTTCTCTTTGCTACCGAGTCACTGGTAGAGACAAAAAATGGGCAATGGGGCATGTGACAAAAATAAAAATAAACTTATATTACTCTATACTATGGCAAGAGAAGTATTCACATTATGATTTACTTGTCCAGCATCCACACAAGAACAGGTCTACTGGGATTGCATGGCAAGCCTCTGGTATGGAAGGGGGCTACAGGCATGGCTTCTGTGAGAAGCTGCTGGGAGCTTCCCCCATGTCCAGCAGAGCCAATGCCAGCCAGCTCTGAGACAGATGTGCTGCTGGTCAAGGCTGAGCCCAGCAGTGATGCCCCTGTGATAACATATTAAAGAAGGTAGAAAAGTTACTGAGCACAAATAATTATGTCCACAGAAGAGAGGCATGAAAAAATGTAGAGAAAAAGCCTTGCAGACACCAAGGTCAGTGGAGAAGAAAGGGAAGGAGATGCTCCAGATACTGGAGCTGAAATTCCCCTTCAGCCCATGGTGCAGCCCATGGTGAAGCAGCTGTGGCCCTGCAGCCCATGGAGATCCATGGGTATGCAGAGATCCACCTGCAGCCCATGGAGGAGACCCACACTGGAGCAGGGAGATGCCCAAGGGAGGCTCAGACCCTGTGGGAAGCTCATGCTGGAGCAGGCTCCTGGCTGTGGTTCCATGGAGAGAGGAGCCCACACTGGAGCAGGGTTGCTGACAGGACTTGTGACCCATGGGGGAACCAGCAGTCTGTTCCTGAGGGACTACACCCCATGGAAGGGATCCATTCTGGAGCAGTCCATGAAGAACTGCAGACTGTGGGAAGGATCCATGTTGGAGAAGTACCTGGAAGGCTGTCTTCCATGGGAGGTGATCCCATGCTGGAGCAGGGGAAGGAGTACTCCTCTTACTGAGATGGAATAATGGTAGAAACAACATGTGATGAACTGACCATAACCCCCATTCCCCTGTGCCACTGGCAGGGAGGAAGGAAAGAGTCAGGAATAAAGTTAAGCCTGGGAGGGAGGGAGGAATGGGGGGAAGGTGTTTTTAAGATTTCTTTTACTTCTCTTATTCTGCTCGGATCTTGATTGGTAATACATTTGGTTAATTTCTTTAAGTGGTTTCTATATTGCCTGTAAATGTAATCAGTGAGTGAACTCTCCCTGTCCTTATCTCAACTCATGAACCTTTTGCTATATTTTCTTTTCCTGCCCAGTTGGGGAGCGGGGGGGTGGTAGAGCAGTTTTCGTGAGTCTTCAACCAGGGTCAGCCTGCCCCATCCTTGCACCTCCAGGGTTCTGCTTTAGTAAGTTGGTGGTATTCTGAACTAGAGGAATGATTCACAGCCAGGAGCTGTGTTCTGGCTCTGCTTAAGTTCATAATCGATTTTTTCCATCTTAATGGAGTTTAGTGAAGTCTTCCCAAATTTCTCTGTCTCAGAAACCAAACAAAATAGTGTTGTGAAAGTTTGACACTATTGGAAATTTTTAAATCCCTTTTCCATTACTGCTGATTGCTGCAGGTGACTCTTTCATTTTTAAAGTTCTACAGCCTCTGAAGATGTTTATGATTTGTCTTAGTAAGAATGGTAGCAAAGATCCCAGCTGGGATCCAGACTGTATTCCTGTTGGGAGTTGCCAATATCATGTAGCTATGTGGAAAGACATATACGATCCTATGATGTCCCACAAGGTGTCTCCTGGAGTGATAGAGAAGTTTTGATTTCTTTGTCCAAGGTTCTTGGGAGACTTTAAACTGTAGTAGTGTATATTTGTATTTACATATGTTTAAACAAGGTTAACTGAAATTAGCTAGAAATGTAAGGAAGGACAGCTAAAAGGCAGATGAGAAGAGTGTTGGAATTGTAATGCAGAATAACAATGACTGAACGTGTGCACAGCGCCTGCCCATAAATCCATCAGCAGGTACATTTAGGGAAGGACATAGCAGTATAAATGGCACAGTAGTGTTGACAGAAAACCAAATAGTTTAAGTTGGCCATGGGTAATTTAGTCAGGAAACAGTGAGTTTTGTCACATTTTGCTGAGGCAAACAAAATAAGAGCAGAAGTAGTTTGCCTCAGCAAAATGAGGCAAACAAAATAAGAGCAGAAGTAGTTTTGATACAGAGATCTCTAAAACTATGCAAGGGACTTTATTGCATGGCATTTGCCATATTTGCCATAGCAGGCAATAACTGGGAAGGTAATTACTTGTCCTATATTGCTAAGGTTAGTCTTGCCTGTCTAGTTTGGGAAATAAAGGTGATCTTCTGATGTATGTAGGCATTCTGTCGTTGCTGTGCAAGAACAGATTGTTTACAATTGTATGTGTGCCCCCTATCCCCACCTCCAGCTTTGGCAGGTTGTCTTTTACTCCTTGTGAGAAGGTTATCACTGGTTGATAATTTTTTTTTGTTCTGCTAAACATCAAGTTCTCCTATAGGTATTGAGTTGATTAAGCTGGAGCGTTGTAGCCTTGTTTCAGTTTCCTTACACCATCAGCAGCAATCTGTGAATGGTACCACTCCAACACTGGTATGTACCTTGACATTAATCATGCAATCCATGTTCCCATGAAACTGTATCTTTAAAATTTGCCCCAGGCATTGTTCTTAATATTGTGTGTGACCTGGCAGATAAAAATAAATGAGTCCTATTGCAATCTGAAACCTTCTTGGGAATTCATTTGTTTTCTTAGAAAAAAGCTAACCCATATGGCAGGGCAGAATTTACTTTTATAATTAAGTGGCATCAGCGAAGGATTATTCTCAGGGCATTAGCTCCTCAGTAAGCTCAAGGAAATGAGAGACTGCTTGTTTATCTTATTCCGATAAATTCTAATAAAATATTCAGAAAAAGTATTTCTGTGTTTTACTCGGTGGACTGATTTAGCATGTAATAAAATATTACAGTGATTTCTGTATTTTGAAATACCAATAAGCATAAAGATTCATGGATTTCTCCAAGAACAACCTTGCCTTCTTTTTCTGTGTGAAAGTGCTTTGCCATATGTTTCTTTGGAAAGGTCACTTGAAGGGGGAGAGACCAGATTAGGGGAAGGATACTACAGTCTGTGAATTGTGCATTGCCTTTTTTTTTCCTCCTCATTTCATGACAATGTACTCAACACGTAGCAGCTCTACTTTTTATAAATCAAAAACTGCTAGAAGTGTTCCAGCCATTTTGGCAAAACAAGAGTTGACTAGAAACATGTCTCAAACCCAGTAGCTTAGAATGATTTTTTTTTCCCCCTTTTTTTTGTGACTTCTAATTTTTTTTTTTTTCTTAGTGGTTTTATTCAAACCATGCAAGAAGAATTATGTCTATTTTTAAAGGGAAAGTGAAGTTATCCTCTTTTTCCAAGCCTCCTGTGCTTTAAACTTTGAACAGGTAGCAGCCTGGATTGAATTCATTCCTAAAATGTGGGGGCTTTTTTTGTTGTTTTGATTCAAGTTGGACTAGCTCAGCTATACTTTTAAATGATATAGTTACTATCAATAATAGGTCTCAAAGCTATTCAACTTTCTTTTTAATTGACTAATATATATTTAGACATCTCTTAGTTTTTTTTTTTTTTTACATAGAGTATCCTAATAGTGGTGGCTTTCTCCTGTACGTTCTCCTGCAAGTTAATTAAACTTGCTTTTTAGGATTATAACTTGCTTTGAGGTGGCTTATTGCCTCAGTCACTCCTTATCTCACTGATGAAGGACTGTAACAGTATGCCTTCTCACTTAATTAGATGTGTGTTTGGGAACATTAATTTGAACCATTACCACTACTTGCCATAATAACAGAAAAGCAAATTAAAGGATTCATTAACAGTGGCTTAAGAATCTCTTATAAAAGGAATAAATAACTATACAGGTTGGCTTCTTGCTGTTGTCTACTCCCAGCAGGAGAATCTGAGAGCTTCTTGTTAATGAGGTGCTCTGAGGGCCACATATACAGAGAGAATATACAGGCACAGGGAATCGGTGCTGTATTCTTTGAACATCCATCTGGGTTTCACTGCTCATTTAACGCTCAGTTCAGGGTAATCAATGACTGTCCTTCCACTGATTGAACTGGGCTAATCTAATCTAATGTATGGTTTAATGCTAAATCTATGAGAAATTATCATCTTACTGCTGGAGGAATAGATAGGTCTTTTTTCCCCCTACTACTTCTCTTTCCTACCTTGCTAACAGGTTCCCGAATATTTTTAAAAACATCGCACCTCTCCTGCTCATGCCTGTTTTCACTCTGCAGTTTTCTCCCTCTTTGCACCAGCTCTGGTAATAGTCTGGTTGCAGAGTGACACTAGTCAGTTCACTAACTCCACAAAAGTCACCTGTTTTCTTCTGCTGATTTAATGTCTTGACAATGAAATGGTAACAAGACCACATAGAATTTGCATGGTACTTAATGTGAGTGAATATTGTACAGTATATGTAATATCTGCCAAAATATAAAACTGGGGGCATGTACTTTGACATATGTGTTACAGCAATAAAAAAAGTATTAAAGATTTGGTTAGCCACAGTTCTGAAACACAGGATTAACATTTTGGTTGAGTTGTTATTTCAGGATAAAGTTGTATCTAACAACAGCTTACTAAATAAATAGCTGAATAACCTCACAAACCCATCTGGACTAAAGCATAATATTCAGAAAAATCCTTGACCTACATGCATCAGAGGCAGACAGGTATCAAATATTGCCAGGCCATTGCTAGCTGGGGAACTTGAGTGCTGTGTGTTTGAGAAGCCAGGGCCAGTAGGGGAAGATGTTAATGGAAGTTTGAGATGACATGACTTGACTTCAGGGAAAGGCTGACCTCCAGAGCTGCAGGGGCCCCTGGCACCTTTCTGCTTTTTCTGGAGAAGCCCATGGCAAGAAATATGTAGAAGTGATGCCTGGCTGTTGTTGAACACCTGTGCAGGAGTGCTGTGCTCTAGGATCTCCAGCATTGCCGAGGATGTACGAGGAGCCACAAGGAAGCGAAGTAAGGTTTACTAATCCAGAGGAGAAAGGATCAAAGAAGGAAATCAGATTTTACAGTACCCTTGAGTGGATTAATTTAATTTATAATGGGATTCTTTCCTAATTGACTCCCATAGTGTTTTTCTTATTCTATTTGACAAGCTCATTGTCTTGCTGGTCAGCTTATGTTTACGTGAGTCTTGCCTTTGCCATTTTGAATGCTAATAAAACATGGTTAGTCTTCATTCCTTCAATTAGAACCTGTAATTTTAGACATTATTTAAAAAGAGCAATAGGAACAACAAAAATCACTTCTCCATAATTTTTAGGATGGATCAATATGACTTACTAGTTTGAAAATGTTTGTCTCTGTGCATATGCTGTTTTCACATCTTTAGCATTTATCAGGAAGCCTCTCATTTTATTATTCTCATTTGCTAAGGATTCCATTTCATGCACAATGAAGATAATATATTACTTTACCATTCTACTTTTTGTTACTGTAATTTGACTATTTTCGTAAATGGTTCAGCTAGACCACTTGGATTAGGTTTCTTTTATTTCCAGTGTATCACCCTTGACTTTTTGAGATATTTTTCCTATAGATTAATGATATAAACAAATAAATTTTCTACATAATAATTTTATTTATATTGATTATGTAATTTTGTCCTATTTTTAACTTTTTTTTTTAAAAAAAATTCTTTCCACTTGCTGACTTTATTGTACTGCAAAGATAGAATTGGCTTGCACCAAGAAGTTTACCATTGTAATTGTGCAATTGTGAAATTTTGCTCAATATTTGACTCTTGCAGAGTTCATACTTTTCATTTTCAGTCTCACTATTTTTTTCTCCCAATGAATTGAATAAAATTTTCTTCTTTCATATAAATTAGTCTCTTGAAAGAAGTGAACAGGAAGGAATATATTTGTAGTTTATTTCCAAGAGGTTTGGCAGCATGTTTGGCAGAATACCTTGAGTTTCTGAGTTTGCTGCAATGCCTAGTTAATGATTCAGGCTTCCAATTGTAGATGCATGTGGGGGGCTTAGGGTAGGTTGTGGAGATTTTTTGCTACTTTATGATATCTATTTTGCCATCTTTCTTCAAAAAGCTTAATCCTGAATCCATGTTTTCCTCAACTGCATGTGCCGTCTTAATGTTCTTCTAATTCATGTCTGTGTCTAATGCAACAATATTTATTGTTGTTCCATTCAGCTTTTATAGCTTGTAGTTTCGCAAAGAAAAAGGTAAAGTGCTGGATTTTACAACCATTACTAACACGATATACTTTTGAATCTTTATGGATTTTCAATTGTGTTCTGACTTGGACTTGTTCAGGAACATACAGAAGATTAGTTTTATACTTTTGGCTGTAGCCATACTGAATATATTCACTGCAATAGATTGAAATATATTGTTGTGAAGGAGGTGACTGGAGAATTCTTTCTGCGTGCTTTCATTCAGTTCCCACTGATACCAGTGGAAATCTTTGCTTTTGGGTTTGAGCAGGCTCTTGACTAACAGGTTTTAATTATCATAGTTGAGCTAGAAAAGTTGTTCAGTGCTGTGAATGTAAAGCAAAAATGTTTATTGCCTGCTGGGTCTCTGAAGGAGTAAAGGATGCTGCTTTATCTCAGTGTTAGTTGTGTATTCTTCTCATTAAGTGTCCTTCTGTTTGCAGATTTATGTAACATATTTGCTTTCCTCATTCATTAAGCACCAAATGGAAACAAATTTGCCAATTACCGCCAGTGTCACATCAGTTTAATTCCAGAGTGCAAAGTTGTATTTGTCTTGCTTATTGCCACCATATTTGGAAAGGAGGCAGGGCTGTGTGCTAAGAGGTCGTATCTCTGCTTCAGAAATGTAATTTCATTTTTATTTCACATCTTTTGTTGTCGTCAAGGCATAAATGCACTGGAATAAAGCTGAACACAGGTAGAAAAATGGCAGTCCAGGGCAGAATCTCAATAACACATTGAAAAACTGTTGTCACCTATCTTGTGAGGAGCGTAATGGCTCTGCACATGTTGTGAAAATTGGCACTGACATTTTCTTTGGACTTGCAGGTTTATTCATACTACATTTCCTATGTGGTTTTTTTTCTGTCATGCTTATTTCTTTAATTTTCTTTTAATTTTTTTTTCTCATATATGTGCTTTCTGAACGACTTCTCACATGCTAACAATGCATGCCTTAGAACGCTGAACTGTTGAATTTGTAAAGCTAAATGTAGTCCTGCAAGTTTTACTGAAGTGGGCACATCTAGGTAGGAATAACTCTGGTTGCTCTCTGAGTGCTAGTTTGCCGCTTAGACCAGAATTATTTATGTAGTCACAGTCAATCTGTGCTGTCCATTTGCCCAGTTTATGTTGCTACGGTGTTTTTACTGTCTCTTGCACGCTGCTTTTCTTATTCAATTTTCTTTCTGCTGGCTTTATAAAGCTGAAAATATTTTAATTGGTTATTGGCAGCCACAGGAAATTGAAAAATGTACACTAATTAGCTCTATCTCTTGATCATTCACATGAATATAGACATTTTAGTCTCCCTAACACTTATAGGGTCAATTTTTCTAATTTCACACTGAATATATTAATGTGAAGAAGTGTTGTGCTCTACTGAATAGGATAAAAATCTCATTTTCTAGGAAGAAAAAGACAAGAAAAATGTTGAGTGTCTGGTTTTCTTCAGGCTGACAGTGTGTTTGTGCATTTATTAGTTCAGAATCTTTACAGTTTGGGACAATAACTTAGTTTTTAATAGGCTGAAATCATGTCAGAATGGAAGATGATAAAAATACGTTAATAATTTGATAGTCTGTCCTAAAAAAGGCCTCATCAGACATACATTTTCAGCAGATATCTGAAGATGAAGTGCACATAGCGATTGAAATGACACTGTATTAAGTACTGACCCGGAAACTAAAAGTGTGAGACCAGACTGTCTGCTCACATATTCTGCAACAGAGACTGCTTTTATTTGTGGAGTGAGATGGGGCAATTATGTACCATTCCTGTGAGTCTGATACCACTGAGTTAAGAAAGCACTTTATACCTGCTGAGGATACAGTTCAGTTTCTCTGGAAGAAAAAAAAAGTTGTTTTGCAACAGCAGTAAGTAGGTTTCTTCGATATCGGAGTGAAAAAAGTACAATGATGGGTGATGGGAGTTTAAATGCACCAAGGTGAGGAGCAGACCAAGTATTTTTGCTCCCTGCTGAATAATTCTGGGCAAGACATTTTGTGGAAGTGAAGATATTTTTTGTCCTTACAGAGAGAGTGTAGAAGTGTTAGAAAGACTATAATGCATTGTTTCCTGGTGTTTTGGTGAATGTCTTTCAAGTCCACTTGCATGTAACTTGTTGATGAAGCTTTGTGTATTCATTGGTCTGCAAAGTACTGTTTTCTTTGTTTATCCACTCCAGGTGTCTTCATAACTCAAACCCAAGTATTTTAGTTATTTCTTCGTGGTGATTTATCTGTCTATTAATAAATATATTGTCTTTATTTTACTTTCACATGAATTCTTGCCCTTAATAACTCGCCTCCTGCATTTTGAGTAACTCCCTTTGTCAATATTCTTAGGAAAGACTTGTGACATGGTTCCTGTACAGCCACGATTTAACTAGATCATATATGTACCAGAGTCAATAAATAAATACATATAGCTGTTTCCCAGAATCCATAAATAATGATACCCATGATAGTGGTTGTATTTCTGAGTTAAAGGCAATTTGGTTTGGTTGTTCTCCCCTTCCCTGCTGTCTCATTTAGAAAAATTAATAGAGATGTAAACTATAGTTCCTGACCATCTATGACCATTAACAATATCTCATATCTCTTTGGGAAGAATTAGAATTATTATCTCAAAAAATGTGGCCTAATTTTAATTTTGATTACACTTCTATCAGTTACATGGATGTCATATTGCAAATAATTAATTAATATTGCAAATATTTAAAGTTTAAATTTACTCATCTTTCTATCATCTGGGATTTTTTTAGTTACTTTAACTGAACTTTTAAAAATCTTATAAATTGATGTTATAGATGTGTTATGAATAAATTAAGATTGAAGTAATTAATGTTATTATTTAAAATTCCTTTTTATTTTCATCTCTAAAATATAATCACTCTGCAGCATCATTGGAAAATCAGAATTGTTTTAAAGAAGCTAAAAATTAGGAGAAGACTGAAGAGTATTATTTGTGTGAAGATCCGGTAAAAATAAGAATATTGAAAAGGAGAAAAAGAGGTGTGATAAGAACTAAGAAAGAAAGAAAACAGTGGTGCAGGAGGAATGTATCTTGCTTGTGGTTTGCCTGAACTCCTCCCAAGTTCTGTATGTGCAGTGATGCTGCTGTAGAGAAAACGCAGAGTGAGAAATACTTTTGCAGTAAATGCTTAGGCTTTTGAAAACTGTGCTTGGTTGTTTTGTGTGTAGCTCCTGGTGTCTGTGGGAAAAAAATTCTCAGGCTTCAAAGAAATTACACCATGTATGGCAAGACTTTGCTCAAAATTGTGAAGCCTCTGTGGCTTGTACAGATTTGCCATCATACTGGGGTCCTTTGCTTCAAACTTTACATATATGTGGCTGAGCTAATTGCATAAGGTTCCCATCTTTGTGGGGAGAAATGGAGAGCTTAAATCTGCCTGTCCGCTTATTCTGATATAGACATCTAACATTGGTACATGAATCTGCCAAAGCGCTGAGTATTTCTTCCCATTGATTCTAAAGGAAGACTGGAGCAATGAATCAGATGTACATGCATGCAGTATAAGTATCTACTTTATTCATGTTCAACCAACCCTTCAAACTGAAAATCTGTTTTAGAAATTAGTGCTTAGCCCAAAAGTATGTTAAGACAGCTTCTGAAAGAATTTGAAGTCCTGAATTCTTGTCACTTTTAAAATTTTTTCTGCCTTTATAGTCATTAATTATGTTTTTATTTAAACAGTGCTAACATTTGGGTTTTTTACTTAAATATTAGTAACAATTCATTTTTATCTATTATTTATTTAACCCCAGAAACTACCTCTTCAGACTGAAGCTTGAGGATCTCTCTCTAATACAGGTATGTTTTATTTCTGTTTCCTTAGTTCCTCTACATGATGTAGGTAACCAGATGTTTAGAGCAGATAATAAAGATATTCATAAGCTTCATAGCTACACATAAATATTTATCTGTTTTTGTCCTTTTTCTAGCCCCTTATTATATAAGTCATATTATCCCTTTTAATTCCAGATTAGCCTTTGTCCCAGGCCATACAGATCTGGTGTTGCCTTACTCTGCTGTGATGTTGTTAGAGTGGATTTTCATAGTCTTCATTATTGCAATTTAAAGTTAACTACCTTTAGATTCAGTGCTGTTCCTATTATTTCATGAAGTAATACTGTACAGTTGAATGCAGAAAAGTAAAATACATTCAGGTAAGACTGTCCTTGTGATTTGTGAAACAACTTGCGTATTCTTTAGTTAGACTTGCAGATTTTATTTGCCTTCCTACACTACTAGAAACAAGATCTGATGTTATCTTATATTTAATCAAAATTGCAATATTAGCAAATATTCAATTTTATTGCTGGTGTTTAAGGCTGTGGTACACCAAGCGCTTTTAATATACAGAATTTAGGCTGTCTGCTTTCATCTTTTCTGCTGTATTCAATATCCTGGCAAATAACTCAAGTCCTAAAGATTTTTGTTGAGAGGCTGCGCTCAGAGGTCTCTGGTAGTGCTGTTGTAGTTTATCCTGCTAATTCATAGATTGAAGTTCATGACTTTCCTCTGGCAGAACATGTATCAGTAGGCTGAATTCACTAATGAAGGAGAAATCTGTAGGTTACAGAGGTTTATAATTGTGATGACTGATTCAACCAGGCACCCTCTCACCCCAATCAGCAAAAAAATACAAAATGAGCACAGAAATCATACTGGGTTTCAGTCAGTCTTATGCATGTTGAGAAGCCTTTTAACAGTCTTCTCAAGTTAATTTTTGGTAGAGTTTCTTATTCTGTCTTCAGTGTTTTAGCACCACTGGTTTGCCTCTATATCTTCTAACATTCTTCCACTTTTAGAGAGTTTGTGTTTATAAATAGTGCTCTTCTTTCACCAGCATATCTTTACTATCTCTACAACACCTAGTATTCAATTTTTTCCCCCTTATTTTCAAGCCTACCATTATGACTCTTTCATATTTGTTCTTCACAGATCTTCTCTTTCTCTTCTTTCCCTCTACTTCCCTTACAGTTCTCTTAGCGTGTTCCCGGGCAGGCATTATCCAAAACATTTGTTTCCTTGGATGTGCCAGTTTTGGCAGCTCCAAATCAGCTGTGAGGTGACTGAAGCCTTGGTTTTAACGTGTAAGGAGAATTGTTTAGGATTCCAAAACTAACTAAATAACACGTTCAGGTCTGGTCTTGTAATCTGGTATTATGATTGAAAGAGACAGGAACAAAAGTGGGAAGCAAAAAAAAGCTATGTGAATACCTTGCAAAACAAAATGATGGAATTTCAGGGGAGAAATAGAGCATGCTGTGGTTTAACTCGCTGGTACTGTATGTTTGAGTTAGCATTTGTTTGCCAAGGGACTGAGCACTTTGGCATTTCATGTATGGACAGAAGAAATTTTCTTTTAGCATTTCTTTTTCTTCACACAGTTTTTGCCATACTAATGATGTAAGAAAATCTAGTTTAATTCTTCTACTTATGTTGATTGCTTTGATTTGTTTTTTGTTTGTTTTTTTTTTTTTTTTTCATGAACCACCTTTTGTAGAAACACGCAGATGTTTCACAAGATAATAAACCACATTTTCAAATCTGGTAGAAAAGACACAGTGAAGTGCTAGCTATGAGGAGCTTTCAGCGTAGCTCAATAACAAGACAAAAAGGCTAGAAACAAGACAATCTATATACCTGTTGTTTAATTATCTTAGAAAATTGCTCAAGCTCTAGTTTTGCTATTGTGTGTGGGAAGCAGGAGAAAAATTACTGACTTTTTCTCCTTCACAGCAGATACTTCCAGCATAGAAGCAAATTGGAGCAATTTGCATCCTCCTTTTCTATAGTGTTCAATTAGACTTTTATAACTGTTTATTTCCTTTGCATTGACACTGATACATATTGATATACATATATATATTTAATAACTGATTCATCAGTAGAATCTCTTTTATTGTACTTTTCTCTCTGGAAAATGAAGGGAACGCCTCAAACTAATTTTTGACTGTTGATGCACTTCAGTTATTTTTGTCTAAGCTTGTTTCCTCATCTGTCACGCCTAGGTGTTTGTTGAAATAAGGTAGTTTGTGCCCACACTGTCACTGGTAAGACAATAGGTTTCATGTTACATGTAACAAATTGCAACACTAATAATCTCATAGCAAAAGCATATATTTGAAGCAATATTTGAAAATATTTTGTTTACAAATTTCTATGTATTTTTTTAAATATATACATTTTATAAATAAAGTGTTCTTTTGCAGTGTTATCAGACATTACAAGACTATCAGATAGTTTTTTGTAATAGGAAAGCTTTCTAAAAAAAAATAAAATTAAAATAATGACTCCTTGTTTGCAAACTTTTGCAAAAATTTCTCTGTGCCAAAATATGTGTATGTCCTATCTTTTATAAGTGTATGCCTGAAAAACAATTTGCAAACACAAGATAATATTCCTTAAAAAAAAAAAAAAACAACAAAAAAACCCCAAACCAAAACCAGACATTGATTTGAAACACAAGTTATCACAAAAGAAATGCAGAGCATGTATTAAAAGGGTCCTGTTTCCACCAGTTTGGGGGAAGTTAATCCCTTGTAAAAGTGGGGTTAGGGTGGTTCCAGAGTGCATCAGACAGGATGTGCATTTAAACATGAGCTGGGGCTGTGCACTGAGACATCGTTGCCCATTGTGGGTACATCAAAGTTGTCATCCTACATGTCATGGTTCTGTGCTCTGTACTTTATAGGAAGAGCATGTTGTTTGAATAAGCAAGTTTCATACGATAATATCTTTAGCAAACCAGTATTTGATGCGTCTCAGCAATTTTCTTTGTGTAGCAGAATAAAGAAGAATACAGCAAGTGAAAGCCTTTTAAGCTCTTGACGGAGAAGCCTGAGAGTCAAATTGTTCAAAGCTGACTGTTGGAACAATGCATGCATAATGATTATGGATTAGGGAAGAAGCACTCATTGGGCTGTGGTTGTAGAAGGGCAAATATTTTATCACTCTCTCTACAGCAATAGTAGCCTCACAGACAGAGAAGTCCTGACTCTGCATGGATTTGTGTTGTGAACTTTGCTTTGTTATTGCTCACCTCAAGTAACAGTAGAATGATCCATAAAAGCATTGGCCAAGATGAAAGGCGGATTTCCTGAAAACTCTGTTATATTTCTTAAAATATAAAAGCAGCAATCTAAATAGTACTTTTAAAAGAAATAAGTTTATTTTCAAAAATGTACTTTAAAAACCATGATATCTAGCAAAGGTCAACATTAATAATGGGGCTTTGACATCATCTGGTGGCTGTCACTAGTTTCTGTTCTTGCCTTTCCTTTTTTCTTATTTTTTTGAAAAGAGAGCTTCTAAATTCAAACGTATTTGTATCTACCTACATGACAAGTTTACTGATGTGTCTGTAAAGAGTGAAAAGCTAATGCATGCTGGCCTATAAAAATCTTTATGCCACTATTGCCATGAATAATATGTCAGCCTGCATAATCTTTTCACAAATATCATAGAATGTGTGCATCTTTTCTTCTTCCATAAGGTGAACTTCTTTATAAACTCAGGTTGTCAAGGCATTTACAGGGCAGATGCTTGAGTTTGCCTTTCCCATCTAAATGTTCCTTCTATGAAGTCTATTTGCAGTTTGAGGTGCCCAGAATGTTGAATATGAGCCTATTCCACTTGCTTCTGTATTTACATAGTTCTCCACAGCTTTTATTCTCATCCAGAACCTGCACATCTTTCAGTTAGAGCAAGACGTTCCTCAAAGTCCATTTTTAAAAGCAATTTTAGCGCATAGTTTACTGCAAGATTCAAATTAAATTCTTCATGCGGACTAAGAAGATCATAATTTTATTATTATGTGTGTTATTCAACTTTAAATTCTGGAATCTTGAGGATTTTGGTTTATAGATATGTTTGTGTATATGTGTTTATGTATGCAAACCTGTTAATGAGGCATTCAAGGAATTAAAATCAAGATTGGAACTATGAATTTTCTGGAAAGGGAGTTACTTTGGAGAACAGTTAAAAGTATTTGTAAAGCCAGAGCTAGTCCTTTCTGGCAGGTATAGATGGACTTGGTGGCTAGTGTATTCCAGTTCTTTTTCTGTGATCCCATGAGTATATTCATTATTTCCAGTTATGCTTTCTGCTTGCCTAACAGTAGTTTCTGACCAAACTTACAACTTTATCAAAACCAGAAAAGGATGAATTCAGCTAGCAGTGCATAATTTCACATATCTAATCTTTACCCAAATGACCTCTTTCACATGTAGCTGAAAGCTGGATAAAGCATGTTAGATCCTAAACCTAGATAAAACATATTAGATGGCATAAATCCTGATATTCCCTTTATAAAATATTTGTGCAGAAATCAGTTACCAGCAGACAGTGCTTCATTTCTGCTGAAAAAATTTTGCTATTGAAACAGCTGATGCTTGTAGATGCACCTACATATTACTCAGAGGATGGATAGTATTCTAAAACCATTTAGGCCATATTTGGCCAAGTACTGATTCACTCTGCATTCTGAATTTTCTTTCTATGTGTGGAGTTTTTCATCCGCAGAGGTGTAGTTACATCTGTCAGCTAATTGTTTGAGGGTTTTTTCCTGTGTGTGATGTTCTAGGTTCATATGCAGACCCCCACCAAAAAAACTATATAGAGGATATGTGAGGCAGTCAATTGGATGTGACTCCTCTTCGGGTCATTTCTGCTTCTTATTCATTTACACTTGGCTTCTACAAAATTAGAAGGCATTAGTCTCTAGAATTTCTAATTCTTTCAGTAATTCAGTAATTTCTTTCAGAACAGTTGAAATTTGTAATGTAAATTTAGAAATAGTCTAACTGAAGAAAAAGAATGCTGGCAAATTGGCAGGGTTTTGCTGCTGCTTTGACTTATCTGTATGTGTTAGTATTTTCAGAGATGGAGGAAAAGAGTAGAAAAAGAAAGCCAGGCAGAGATGTAATTTTTCATTTATTTACTCTATCTGCTGTTGCTTTGTGCCAGTACTAAAATACGTGTGCAAGTGTATTTCTAGACAAATGAGTTGATTTAGCCAAGAAGCTTAGCTTCTTAAATTATCTTTTTTTTTTCCTTACCCCTAGTTGTAAGGCTGCTGCATTTCTTGTATGTTTACAAGAATCTTGTACATGTTTACAGTAATCTTCTGTTCTGATTTCACAGTAAAGAAATGAAATAGATACTAAAATTTTTACCTTGCACTGGAGTAAAACCCCTGTTTTCTTTAGATATTAAACATTTATGAATTTTGGGTTTTGTTTTTTTTTAAGATAAAGAGTAAGACTGCATCACCTGAATATATGAGTGCATTTGTTCTCATGACAAATAGAGGTGATATCAAAAAGTGTGCATGTACATTTTAGAGCAGACTCTCCTGAAACAACTGATTTGGATTTTATAGTGCTATAATTTCACTCTTTCTGATAATTTTCCCTGGTATTATGTAATGGTAGTCTGCCTCAGTGCATTACACGCACAAAAGGTAATTGTGGAAATGTCTTTTCCTAAGAATGTGATGCTTGTTCATGTTTTCACTAGAACGATAAATCATTACAGTTGCACAGGACTAATCACCAAGTATAATCTTTTTGAAAATAAATCAGACTGCTGCTTTCCAAATCTCTGGACTGTATAGGACCCTGGTGTGCTTCAGCTAATTTTGGACTCAAGTAGCACCCTGTGACAACAGGGTGATACTTATGGAGGGACACAGTCTCTTTGACAATCAACCTCTTTCAGTGTAGCCTCTATACTGAAAAAAGTTCAGAAATGTTAGGAAACTGTAGAAAATGAGAGCAAAAAACCCCTAATATAGAGAATGAAAGCCTATTGTCTTAATTCTTATATTGTCTTGCCCAGGTGGAGGGTTTGCCACAAGCAGTTGCTGATGGAGTTTCAGCTCTTTGGCAACTGGATGGTGCGGTGCTGAGCAATTTAGAAAATAAATGGAATATGCATTATGCTCTGGGAGATATTATGTCTGCAATACATTGTCTGCAAACATGTTTATTGATTTTTGCTTACAGACCCTGATATGGAATTTCATTGTGTGTTCTGCCCTGTAACAACTAATTAGAGTTCCAACTACAGTTTTATACCATGCATATTCAAAGAGCAAGGTTAAAGATACATTTTCTTAGCCATGGGGGGAATTGTGTTTTCCAGTACTGCAGAGATCTGTTCAACAGTTCTGCAAGGTTAGGTGGGATCAGGTATAGATGCTTTTGGGTAATGCTGCATAGAGGAGATGAGTTCAGCTCACCCCTGTATGTTAGAGGTCATCAGTACCTGGCATAAGGGCATTGTTTGGTCTGTAGTATCCTCTGCAATTGGTTGTTGAAATTAAAAAAAGACCCATGAAATTAAGAAGACCAACATTTAAACCTTGAGTAATAGAAGAACGGTGGAGTAACCTCATGTTCCCTCACCACACAGAAGAAAGATTTAAGACACACATCTTGATCCAGAGCTCTAAGGAGCCCTTGACATAGTGATGTTAAAAGGATGCACCCAACTGCTGAACTATGGGAAAAATCATAAGGCAAAAAGTTCTGTTCCCTTCATTCCTAGGGAAGAGGTGTAAAAATTTTCAAGGTTGGGAGACTAGTTTTTGCTACTGCAATTAAGGAAAACTCCAGATTTTTAAACTTTTAAGGAAACAAAGCAGCCATACTGAGGCTGAGAGACGTGAGACAAGTGTTGCTATTTACCTAAGCAGAAGGAAAGATTTGAGGAACTTGAAACAAGAACATTAGTTGGTGAAGATTCCATGCAGGAATATGTAGAGGGAGAGTCCTACTCTCCCAGATGGTTCAGGACACAAAGAGAGGGTTGCTTCCAGTGTGTTACTTGCCTGGTCAGCACTGCTCAGCCCAGTTTATGAGGTGGATTTTTGCTCCTAAATGTTTGAGAGAGAAACTGCTTAGTCATAGAATAGGAAGCTAGTCCTGTTCTGAATTGAGAATAGAGGACTAAAGTTGTTTTGCTCTGATAGGCTTATCCAACATTTTGGGATACATTTTGCCTTCATTTTGCCTATCCTTATTTTTCTGCTGCCTTTTCCTGCCTCTGTGTTTAGTTCTCTTCAGTTTTGGTGTGTATTGTACCCATCCCAGATGGTACCTCAATATGATGCTTCTGCTGTCAAGTCTGGGAGTGATAAATCATGTCAAACTATGGAAACCAATCAATTTATTAAAACTGAAAGCTAAATTTTGTTTGAAATATCTGGGTTTAGACACATATATGAGATTTTTGTATTAAATTTTTGGTTTAGCTGTTACTTTGGATTTATTTGGAGGCAGGCCAATCTAGACCCCCACAGACCACAAGCAATTCCCAAATTCTCACTAGAACAAATTGCCCTCTAAAGGACATAATCTTACCCACAAACAAATAAGAGAAATAACGTTGCTGTTTATGATGTCAGTATTTTACTTAAATAAATGTTTTCAGTTTGCCTGCTTTCAAATCACAGTATTTTTAGGTGTTTGTCCTCAAAATGGACCCTGGAGTCTGAGCTTAGGTGTTTAGGCACTCTGTCTGGTGGATGGGGATGGTTCTACACCCAAGCACAGGATCCACTGACATCTGAGTTCTGAACTTTCTGATCCCCCTGAGGAAAAATGTTGAGTGCACATGGAAGAATAAATGAATAAGTGCCACAATTATTTTATCTTTTTTTTTTTTAATGAATTAAGCATCTCTATTGAATTTGACAATAAGATTTTTTTCCTACATCACCCATATGTGGCAGGCTTCCACTGTGAGTAAATTGTATGTAAAATGTGTGTTAACCTCTTTCTGTAGTGGTTTCTAAACTCAATCAGTATGAACTTGAAGACTATGGGACCCTATTGTGTATTCTCAGGCAAGGCTGAATTGAATATGGGCTGGTGTATTACAAAGTTAAACTAGTTATAGGTTTGGTTGTTGTATGTTTGTTTTGGGGTTTTTTTTTTTAGGTTTTTTTTTTCCCCTGATTTTAATAGTATCTTCTTCAGTCAGTACTTCTGAATTTTATGTTTGCTCTAGTGCTTGGAAAAATTATTTATTTGCTTCTCCAAATCAGTGAAGTGATGGTGATTGGTATACTGATTTTCCAAACAAATGATCAAAATACCAAAAGAAAAGAACAGAACAGATCATTGCAAAGTTATGGGAAATGAGAAATTACAGGGTCTGTATTTGGACCTGCTCATGTATCTTGAGATATTTATAGTAATTTAGATTGCTGTAAGTAATGACAGCTATATAGTTCAAAGAAAATAAATTAATAAAAAGGGAGTTTTACTAGACTTTACTATTTATGCCTACAGTTATGTCTATCTTCAATTTTGAAAATTACTGCCTTGATGAAAATCTACAGATCTTCTTCCCAGGTTGTAGCTACCATTGTAGTAATAAGAAATAGTCAGCCACAAAACTGTTTGTGTTTTAGTTTAGGTTTTAAACTGTCTGCTTTGGTTAGGTTTATTAAAAGTCGAATGAAAGACATGAGAAAATCTCAGATTTTCATATTTCTGTGTGTACCCAGGATAAAGCAACTTTATGGAAATCAATTCTAGGAGAAACCGGTAACTGGGTCAGAAACAAAACAAATTTCTGTTAATTATTAGTTAAATAACAACTTCATTGTGACATTGGCTGTTTTTATGTGCTATGTGATTCAGTTTCTTAATACTTTAGTTTCTAAATGAAAACTGAGGTGAGCATGAGTTTTCAGAATTTTGAAATCACCTTGGAGATAATTTGACTAATTAGTAAATATTTCTGGAGGTGGGATGGATATTAAGTTGGATCTTTGCCACTGTTTTGGAAAAAAAATACAGATTAATGCTATTATATTTTTATGACTTTCTGAGCCTTTAAATTGAGCATTTTAAATTAAATACAGTATTTGCTGTGTGTATGTGACATTGTTTTCTGTTAATTGCATTTAAATATGAATGACAGAATTAATTCTTCCTGAAGCCACATTGAGTGGAAAATACAGTACCTGCCCAGTATTTGTACATACCCTTGCTTTTAGGGTATCTGTGGGAATCCTGCTTGTAAGGGTAATAGCTCATAAACTCCAAGTCTTTGCCTAAATATTTTGGTGATTCTGGGCCTCCTCCAACGAGTCTCAGGATCCTGAAATGATGAAAGGCCAAACTGTCCCTTACTTTTTCCCTCACCTTTGGTACTGTGAGATAAATATGAGATCTTTGCGGGAAGTGGAACTGTAGAAGCTCATCTGCATGAATGTTCAAACTTTTGTACATGTTTTACTTTCCATTGATGAGATGAAATCTTTCTCAGTGAAACTCTTTCTGACTCCTAGGTGTATGGTTATTTTTGTTACTCAGTAAAATTAACCATACTGTTTTTTTTCTGAGTACCTGGACAATAAAAATATCTGAATGAAGTTTTATACTGTCGTATACACACAAAACCTTTTGCAGTGGCATTTTTTTCTTACTTTAATTAGTCTAGGATTCATTAATGAAGCTTTTGTAGTATGTCAGGACAGGTCTGAAGAAACAATAATTCTGTATGTTCATAGAAGATCAAAAATATGCCATCGTATATTTATGAAGACTGCTCTAGGCATGATTCCACAGTCTTTTCTCACACATCTGTTGGTGGTGTTACTTATAGAATATTGTGCTATTCAGCATGAGAAAATAAAGCTGAATGAGTTGTACTCGACAAAACTCTGCATATGCATTGAGAAATTAAAGCTGAATGAAAAATTTCACATGCTAATGTATATGTAGACAAAATCCTTTGTAAACTGACTTTTTTTAAAATATTTTTTTTTTTCTTTTTTTTTTTTTTTGGACATAAAATGGTCGATACTGAAAACAGCAAGGGCATTAGGAGACCTGCTTGGGTACACAATGAGTTTCCAACTAAACGCAAGCAAAAAAAACCAGAAGTATTCTAGTGGTGGAAGCAAGGAGAGGTGATCAGGGAGGAATATAGAAACCCCTGTCCAAGCAGGCTGGGATGGGATGAAGAAATTCAGCCCACATGCTGTTGAATCATGTGAGGGATGGAAAGAGAAACAAGAACTTTGTTGTTTTTTTAAAGAAACAAATAAGAATCAGGTGCTGTCATGTTTCTCTTGAAGTTGTATTCAGATTGTAACACTCTAGCTATCCCATAAAGGAGACTGAGAGGTAAATTTGAAACTTGGGAACTGGTACATGGAAAATCATGTCCAAATAATCTACAAAAGCAGGCTTGTTGAATAAACCAAGGCTATTATTTCACTAAAATTTGTAGTGTCATTGATTTTTTTGTTACATGCCGAGCTATGACACACAAAAGGAAGAGTTACTTTCATTTTCAATTGTAGAGAAAGAAAAAAGTCATTCTTACTTCCATAAAATTACATATCAAAGGTAAGAAGTTATTCATTGTACAATTGCACTTTAGTGTAGATGACCTTAAAATAAGGGAATAAAGTAAGTAAAAATGTATTGTTTGTTTTTGTTTGTGAAAAATAAGTAACATTTGCCAGATTTTTTCAGAACAGCAGGTATATGGGCAATGCAGAACATAACAGAAAGGATCGTGGAGTCCTTGCTGGGAGAACCAGCCATGCATAAACTCCCTGCTGATTCCAAACAGCCAGTTCAAGAAAAAGTGCCAGGAAACTGGAGGTAACCTCTTAAAAAAAATTACACAGACTGAATCTGGTTTGTATTGCAAATCGGAGCCAAATAGATGAAAGAGCTTTAGTCAGTGTAGCCCAGAAAATGGAGTCCTGGAAGATAAAATCTGACAAGAAAAGAGGATTAAAACCGGTAATTTCTTCAAGAAGAACATCTGGTCTGACTGAATACACTGCACAAAAAGCAGCCCTTTTAAAATTACCACAAAATGGTCACAAATCTAGAATATCTCTGGAAGCCAGCCAACAAGAAAAAACTTCAGAGAAAAAAACCTACCTGATCACCATGGCAGAGAAGACTCAGAGGGTTCTGGAGCAAGTTGGAGGCAGTGCAAATGTATGATGAGCAGATTGAAGGAGGAAGGCCAATGCTGTTTACCAGGCTGAAAATGAATGATTTTCAGCTAGCGTTTGCCCAGAACAGGTGTTTGAGGCTCTCCAGATGCACATTTCTACAAAGATCAGAAAATGGCTTTGTGGATCCTGAGTGTAGTCATTCCAGTTTCTTGGCTGAAACATAGTATGCTAAGATTTGAACAAGGCCCAGGGACTATCTGAAATTATTCAAACTCCTAAATCTGCAGTCAGGGCAGGATGTTGGTACTGTGCATCTGGGATCACACAGCCTAACACAGCCCCTCTGCTGCCTGTATGTGGCCTCTTAAATGATAAAAGATTTTAGTGCCATATGTAGGAAAGGGAAAACTGCAACAAAGAGCACCTAAATCAAGTGATTCCCAAATGACTCCTTCTGTAGGAAAACCATTGTTAATTTTCTTATGTATAGTGGACTCAGTACAGCTTGATAAGCCTATGTGGTCTTCTTATGCAGGGCAGGGTGTGGCATGCAAGTATCAAACTCCATTTTTAGAAGTGTTAAATCTATCTGAATTGAAACCTGTTTTTGGGCCACCACAGCCCCAAACCAAAATATACCTAGGATAAAATGAAGATAATTTAATTGGAAGACTGCACTTATCAGTCAATCTCATTCCCAAAAATTCCATTAATTCTGAGATAAAAAAGGATGGAGATTTTCTAGGGAGATAGTAAAAACTTGCTT
Organism: Dasyornis broadbenti; assembly: GCA_013397935.1. Lineage (NCBI taxonomy): Eukaryota > Metazoa > Chordata > Aves > Passeriformes > Dasyornithidae > Dasyornis > Dasyornis broadbenti. Next base: position 189,658 of record VZRN01001171.1, read on the forward strand.
GGGCTAGATCCTACACACCCTGCTCTAGGTGAACCTGCTTTAGCAGGGGAGGTGGACTAGAAGATTGCCAGAGTCCCTTGCAACCCTTCCAATCACCCAATCTTAAGAGATGGCCATGGAAAATATATAATGGATTGGAAGAATAGAAGAGATTGACTACCTTTCTGTCTCATTCAGAGAAAGCTTTTCATTTTACTAATAAACATTTTGAATTTTCTGTGTGAAGTAGAAAATCTCAAAAAGGCAAGTGAGAGCTGTAAAGTGAAATAGAATTAATAGTCCCACAGCTAGCATACTGCTTTTGAGTGTAAGAGGTTGACTAGTGTCTTTGTCATCTGATTCACAGCATGGATTTGGACCTCGCTTTTCTGCAGCTCGAGTTTCCTAAGCAGTAGGGCTCAGAAAACAGTTTGGTTTTTCTCATTTTGCAGCTATTTAATTCAAGCTCTGAGAAACCTTTTTTAGTAAATTTGTAATGAAACTTGGAAAAGTTTTTGGGAATGGTTCAAACCTTTCCACAGGCATCATTCTTACTATTGTTGGAAAAGTCCTGGCCAGATTTAATGTATCTATATATTACAGGCTTATGGTTTTGAGAGAGAGGAAGCCCACAGGACTTCTCAAGTATTTCTGTGGCATGCTTCTGGTACCACAGGGCGATGTGCTGTTCGAGCTGGCTAGTGTTGGTTTTGCTGACATTCATGTGGTGTAGCTGAATTTTTGAAACTCTTCAGGTCTCTCATTTTGAATCATTGATAGATAAATGAGTGGGTCGATTTGGATAGTGCTGCTCTGCTACCCTTACAGCACAATGTAGACCTTGCTGGAACTGCTGTAGTGGCTGTGCATGTGTGTGGTGTACTGGAGGGGCATTAATCTGGCTAACACGTGGATTGATGGCAGCATTAGCTGTAGGAGCATGGTCTTCTAGGCAGACGGTGCACCAGACTTCCCAATATCATGGGACTGGAACAGCAGATGTTTGTGTTAATTGAAGCATGTTGAGTTATCCCTTACATGTCTGTGGTATAGACATCGCTTTAAAATGCCTGTTGAACAGACAGTGTAATTGCTGTGTGCAAGTTTATAAATGCTGATGTTACTGATTCTGATGATAATGCACTGTTATAATAGCCATGAGAATATTGGTTGAGCCCTTTTTCCTACTGGAACTTGTTTTTCCTCCTGTTTTGTTTTCAGAAGAAGAGCACGAAAGCAAATTCTGCAACAGTCTTCAGAGCAGTCAGATCATATTTGGTATAAGTGACACCAAAAAAGAGTTATCTAAATCTACGTTTTCTTGTCTTGAAAGTAAATAGCTTGTCACAAGTATCAGCAGCAATTTTTAGAGGAATGGAATGACTTCTTTTGTATTTTTCACCTGCTTGATTAGTAACTATGTCCGTAACGTGCTTGAGACCATGAAGAGTGTTTAATTCTTCTGGACAGTGGAAAGCAAGGTCCTCACAAGGAGAATGTTTGGTTTCTCATGTAAGTTCTGCTGCAGTTGCCGTCATGAACGCTAGGACAGTTGGACTGCAAAAGTAAGGTGATTCTTGAAGAAATGACCAGTAGAACCACAATGTGTCCCTTTTGTCACCTGAGTATGCATTATGCAGTGAAACCTCCCTGAAAAGCTCTTACAAAGAAAAGAAAACAAAAATGGCACCCTTACAGACTCTGTCTAGGATATATTCTTCCCTTCTCGTGCCTTATTGCTATACCAACAGCCTGAATTATATGCTCGGTAATACTCAGAGGATCCTTAAAATAGCTTATAAAAATGAACTGACTGATTGGAAATCTGATGAATAATCCTGTTGGTACAGACAAAGAGAAAGCACGTCTGAGGTTGCTCTGTCATTGAAAAACAGATGGGATCTGATTACACACAAGTAACTGATTTATAAACTGATTAATGCTGGGAGTAGATGTCTGCTTTTGAAAGCACAACTGCTTATGTCTTAATATGCTTTAGTATCTATCTAATAATGACAAGAAACAACAAGAAAATTTTCAAAACTTTTTCTTCTTTTAGGAGGCTCTTAGTGTTATTTTTCAGGACCTGAGGATCAATACTTCTGTGAACAGAAGCTTTTGAGCTGTTCCCATGGATAGGGATTACTTTTCAGAAAACAAGGCATATAACATTATTCATATGGATGGATCCTCCTCAGTGGCAAGCCTAAGTGTTTATTGTCTCTACAAATTTTGTCTATTGTAAGTCATTACTTTTTCCAGGTGCAAAGTATGAGTTCTCTAATGGCATTTCTGGAATCCTTATCACTCTTGCTTGTATAGGACATTTGGTATAATGTCAATTTTAGTGTAGTCTTATACAAGGAGTTCTAACAATATTGCTTTCTCGACTTCACAAACTTAATAATGATAAAGATTATGGTGATGATGATGATAATAATTACTATTACTTTAAAAACCCTAAAAATATGCAACAATCTTTCTTCTTGATTCTTGGCTTCCATGTGTTCTTGCGTTATAAGACTGAACTATTCATCTAGGTCTAGTTTTGCCATTTTAAATTCTGAGACCATAGTGAGGACTTCGGTCAAGAACAGAGGACATTTTTCTTGACTTAAGAAACAAACAGAGGTCTCAGAAGCTTAACTCTTAAATAGATGAAGGAAAGTGTAATACTGAGAAGATGATAATCTTACTTGCTGTACTGGTTCTAAATGAGACTGTCATAAGATTTATTTTTTGACAAACTGAGAGTCATGTTGTTGTGAACAGATGTCCTAATATGCAGCAGAGCAGAGCAGCAAGTGTATTTTAAAAACAAAAGAGAAAAGCTTTTAAAAACATTAAGGAAGCAGACAGTTTGCACTAAAAGTAGGTGGCCAGAAACTACAACGAAAGTACTGTGTCAAATGTGAGCTGGACTCTAGTTTTTTACCAAATTACTTATGTCAAAACCAAGTTGTGAAAATAAAATGCTGCTTTTTGTACAGAGCTTTCCAACATGCACATTTTAAAATTCCTATTGGCATTATTTAATGAGAAGCAGTGTAGTGCCCTTAGTATTTGTATTTGTGTGGAAAGAAGTGCAAGCATGATGAGTATGGAGTAGTGAGTTAATTAGAGTAATGATTGTACCAATGAGGTGGTAATGTCAGAAGTCCGTACAGCACATATCAGAAACTGCATTAAATCTGTGGACCCTTTGCTCACTTTTTGCTTGTAGAAGAAACAGAGAAGTAGAATGGAAAAATACATTTAGATGATTTAGATTCAAATTTATTAATTCAAAACAAAGCCTTGACATTTAAAACCTGTTTTGTTTTATTATTTTTTTTAAACGACATCAGATGATGAAAGTAGACTTGAAGGGTTTCTTCACACAGATTTACATGGAAGTTTAATAATTAATCAACATAGGCAATATTTATCTATTTGTAGCATTCTTCTTTGCATGGTTCAAGGCTTATTATTTCTGTTCAAATATTCAACATTTCTAATGTTAAAGAAAATGTCATTAGAGAAACCCTCTTTCACTGATTTAATGATATCCAGTGTCTACCTATACCTGGGCTGAATGTTTCTCTTCTTACAGTATAGTAAGATCTTTCCAGCATTTGAAAGTGTGGAGAAGTTGAAACCATTAGTGAGAAGGAGATTTCACAGAGCACTAAGTCCAAACCTTAACAAGAATTGTAAAATTAGTAGGAGTGTCCTGCAGTGTATGCTAATAGGAGCAAACTTTCCACAGAAGTCTGTAGATTGATTTGTTACTGTGTTTTGCTGTAAGTCTCTCCTTGCTCAACTTCCCTGGTGGGCAAGAAGGCTGTAGAGGGGCACCTATTATTGTTTCAAGGTTGCTTATGAAATTTTCTGCTCAGGTTCTAGACCATTTATTTAATGGAATGATGGCATACAGATACATCAAGCTGAATTATCAGCTGCACCTCTTATAACAAGGTCTTTATGATACCATGCTCAGACAGCTTGGTTTCAAGTTTAAATTCTGAAGGTTTGAATCACAAAATGTGATGTCCCATATACCTTTTTAACCTCAATAAATGGGGAATTTATGGCTCCCTAGATATTAAAGTCCAGAGACAATTTCTCTATTCTCCTGTTTAAAAACTATAATACTCTGACAGTGTGGATGGTAAAGATTAGAGGAATGATAATGATAGTGCTCAAATGTTAAACTTTTTATTCAACAGCTGGATAGCCTTTCAGGAGCTGCCACATGCCACTGCCTTCTCTCCTTTCCACTGTTCACTAAAATAACTTGCAACATATGAAAGGTTAACTTGAGGATAAAAAGGTGTACTGATCTTTTTCACAAACTTCAGTCTTTCATGGTAGACTGAAGGTTTGAGCATGTAATCCTGACTTGGGCAAAATTCACACTTGTGTCAAAAGAAACTTTATAACTGCAGGATCAAGAAATCTGGATATTCTGCTGCCAGAGGGGAATATAAAAAACAGCTTTATGTTGGATTCCTTTGACTTATCATTTGGGATTTTCAGATTCATAAAGTCCCAAAGCTGTTAGACAGTGAACAAGCAGTGCTCCAAATGATGAATTCTTAGTTTTTATCTGTTTCGTTAGGGCTGCATCCATCCAAACATTATTTTCCTAATTTTGAGTGCCATATTTTCCTCAGCTCTAGGAACTTTCTTTAAAAGATCACCAAATATTTTCAAAAGAATTAGGAAATAAACATCCATATGGGGGTGAGAGTGATGGTAGTGTTACTCTGACAGTTCCTTGAGGGGCCAAGCTGCTCATAATAGCAACATGATCTGGTTTAATTGGGCATGTCAGCATTCCTACATATACTCTTTCTCCATTTGAGGCTGAACATTGTCTTCCTCTCACACTCATCACTCTTACCTTTCTGGTCTCTAAGGAAAAAGTGAATATTTTTAGGCCATTTGAAGGGATGTAACCAGTTTAATGTGGTACCATGCAAATGTGAGGGCACAGAGGAGGAGCCAGGAATTTGTGGTCAAAAGTGAGAACATTTTGGGCTTAAGAGGAACACTAAAGGGCAGAACTGGGAATAGAAAGGGGAGCCCACCTTTCAACTTGCATCTTATTACTAGACGTGAACTCATCCCCTTAAACCAGAACAAATAAAACCACCTGTTATGACTAATCCTCCTAAAAGGTAAAAAAAAGTAAATGTAAAAAAAGTTAAAGAAGTCTGTTTGTCTCTATTTATTGAAAAGGGAAAGGGGAAAGAGCTGTGATTTATTTATGAGTAGTAGGCATGCTGGTAAAGAAAATCAATCAAACAAAAACCTCAGAAGAATCTAAAACCTCTTAAGAAGAACACTTACTCTTTTAAAATTAAATTAAGAAGAAAATCTGAATTTCTGAGCTACTATTGGGGATGGAGACATCTTCTTGGAAAGCAGTAGTATGGCAAAACTCCCATGATTTTCAGCTGCTCTTTTCCTGTGCTGTTGCTAGAGATCACAACTCAGCCTGTAAGGCCAAAGGCTATGACAGTTTAGAGCTTGAGGGAGAATAAATGGCATTGTTTTTTTCTTTACTTAGAAGATTCCAAACCCATACTGTCACTTTTCTTCTTAAATCTTATCTCCTTGAAGGCATTTTTGCCTCTGCCGTTTTGTATAATCCATGTCACCAAACGCAACTGGAGTGAAAAATGGTATTAAAATTGCTAGTTTCTTTTCAAACAGGGTTACTTCAATTGAAAATCCATTCTGCCAGTTTATAAATCTGTTCTCTCCATGTCTTTGTTCAAACTGAAGTTGGTAAACTACCCTTGGAAGTTTTAGCATTTAAACTTTGAGGTATCTTGCTCTCTCAATAATGTAGAAGAGGGATGAGGAAATCAAAAAATAATCAGAAAGAAACTCAACTCCAAATAAAGCTTCTGGGCACGATAGAAGAAAAGAGTGTCTTAATAAGTTGATGATGCTGGGTAGTTTTGCAGTGAAGTGCTGATACTGACACAGGGCTGTTATGCAACTGTCCCAAATCTCACTGTTAAATGAAGAAATGTTCTATGGATGGCACTTTTCATCATGTGAGTTGTATTCTATGTAGTTGCATGAACTTGGAGATTCTCAAAATACCATGCACTTACTATGCTAATGAACAATATGTTGATAGTGAGGGGTTTTATAAATACACAACTGCAGAAAGATCAAAACATGGTTTTGAATGTTCTAAAGAAAAATGAATGAGGAAAGTCACTTCATTTGCACTTATTTGTATTTATTTTACGTTGTATCACGCGTGTAATTTCCACCTCATCTTCTGCATTTTTTGGATTGATTCTCATCTGCTCCCCATGCTGCAACGTTTAAGCAGTGTCTTTCTGGCTTTTCAAGCTGTATTTTCATATATTAACCATAAGATAAGGTCCTGTTTTATGTCTGAAGTTACACCATGCTTCAATTTATTATGTTGAACATCCAGCAGAGAGGCTGGATAGACACCTAGGAAAATAGTTTTATGCTTAAAAAAATAGTTGCAGCTGGTTTTTGGCAAGCTCCCCTGTCATTTTTATTGGCAGAAGTTGAAGCTGTGTCTTTTTCCTGTGCCTAGAAGTTTGAGTGGAGCTCTGACTGCCACTAACTTCATTTAAGCCCTACTAGTTTTAGTTCAAGGATCTGCCTGGCAGATTTCTGTCTGATAATAAACTCAGTTCAGTGTGATCTTGTGCGAAACACTGACTTGGCCATAGCAGCATGTTTCTCTCTTTGAATCTGTATCCTGGCTTTCAGTGTTACAAGATCTCAAAAGGAAAGCAAATAGAAACCTGGCTGATGCCAAAAGCCAGCATTAAAAAAAAAAAAAGGAAATAAAGAAATATTCAAAACTGAAATGCCATATTACATAGTTTGTGACTAAATTTTAATAACTTAGCTGGATTTCAGAATTGCCACTGCTTCTTGAGCATCTCAGCTGAAGCCTGAGACTGAAGCCTGAAAGCCTGAAGACTGGAAGCCTGAAACTATTCAGTATAAATCAGTACTCATGTGGGACTCAGAGCATTTCAATAATGCATCACTGTATCAGATGTGCAGAGCTACTGATGAGCAGAATAAGAAAGGATTTTTTATTTACATATATGCTTTTTCATGTGGGAAAAACTCATCAAGTGTAGTTTTTCCAGCTGAAACCATTAGCCATGCAGTGGGGTTTTTTGATACTTATTTCATGTCCAATTTTATGTAATTTTTGTTGCCTTATTTTACACTGTCGTTATTAACAATGCCACATAATGTGATTTGGGGTAATACTGTTAAAGGAAGAAAATGTGAAACACCTGCCTATGTTATAAAACCAGTAAACCTCAACTGTCCCTCAGTGACAGTTGCAGCATTTCTTACTGGAATCCCAATGACCAACCACTGCTATTTGGACCAATGAGAAATCCTACCTCTGTTTGGTATTATGTAATCTTTATTGTGAAAGAAAGATCAAGAAGATGGCTGAATCTGTTCAGAAACAGCACCTCCAAAGTGAAATGCTTGTTTAACCCTATTACTAAATATACGAGACAGAGTAAAGGCTTAAAACAGTAAAAAGGAATTTAATCATTAATCAATTCTAATTGTAACCTGTTTTCCTCTGTAATTATTTGTTTGTTTCTTTTTCTCCAGCTAATTCCCAGTTGTGGATTATCTGGATTCCTGTGGGATCTCTTAATCTATATGTCTCCTTTCTTGCCTGATAATGCTTGCTGACTTGGAGCAGTCTGTAGTTTCCCAATTGTCTGTCTGGTTTTAGACTAGCAGATCTTCAATATTTTCAGAAGGGTTTCCATTCCGGGGCTTAGCCATGAAGAGGATAAATAATTCCCTGCTTTACTGGAGATTGATAAGGGATGTATTTCCAGTATTTATTTTTAATCTGGAATTGGTCTATGGCTTTTGTTACTTGCTCATTCTTTGGTTTCTCACTTCTTTTGTCGTGGGCAAACATTTGGGCATGAATGGTGTATTGATAAAAAGAAGCTTTCTGAAAATTGTGGAGTTCATCTTAAACATGATGATCACTGGTCCATCAGGGTAGGGAGGAGACTATTGCAAGCCTGTGAGAAATTGTTAAAAGACAATTGTAGGAAGGTCCAGGACTAGCTGAAGACTACAGCCTGATAATTTTTTAGGCTAGATGGGAATTTTGATGATGGAAAAAAAGGTGAATTCTGTAGCTAAATGACCTGTAGTAATCAAAGTAAGGGAATCTGTAATTATTTCATAAAATCTCATCATATTTTTAGATTTCTTGAATGAAGCATTTTGATTTTTCCTTCTAGAATAAGTTATGTTTTGATTTTCAAAATGTACCTTAGAAACAAATCCTTTCCTTTTTTATTTGAAGGGCATTTTGAAATGTAGGATGGTATTTCCATTATTCCTTGTGAGAAATTAAAGGCTCTGACTTTGGCATCAATTTCACACAAATAAAGTCCTGGCTACAGGCAGGATGATACTTCTGCTTGGCAGGTCCATGGCTAGTTCCTTGAGGCAGTGAACCTGTTTATTACCTGGGATGAGGACAAGGCACAATAAAGGCTTAAACATAAACAACAGAGTGTTGTGATTCCTGGACTGGTGCTGTGGAAGTGGAGGCAGGTGGCTAGGACTTCAATGCAGTCAATGCAGTGCCAAGGTACTTGAGCACCAGAAAGTGAATACTGAAACCCAGAGCCTTCATTACGCATTTGAAATAGCTTCTTTTTTTCTTTCTTTTTTTTTTTTTTTTTTTTTTTTTTTTTTTTTTTTCTTCCCCACCAATGTCATGGTTTAGGAATGGTACTTCCCAAGTCAGTGCACCCACTGAGACTCCCCAAACCGTATGCCACTCTTGCTTCCCGGTTTTCTCCTCCCCCATCCCACTATGGCAGGATGAAGTTGAAAACTGGAGGTACAAAAGGCAAAGATCATGGGTTCAAATATCATTTTACTGGAAACAGCAATGAGGTAAGAAACCAAACAGTAACAGCAACAATAGTAATGACAGAAGGTATAAGAATAGAACTGATTCACACAAATAAACCCCCCCAAAATAGACAATACCAGATGGCTCCCTCCACCATGTTTTCTTGACCATGAGGATTCCCTTCTCCCTGGAAGAGAGTCTCTGTCCCTTGCCCCCGACAATGACTGATGTGATACAGAATAACCTCAGTGCCCTCTCCCAGCTGCTGCATAAAATTAACCTTGACCTGGGTTAATCCCCAAAAGTAGTGTACCTGAGTTTTTCTACGAATCAGCTGAAAATGGGAAGTAGAAATGGATGTGCATGGAAGAGCATGAAAAGGGCAAGCTGCTCCTAACTGGGCTCAGAAGACATGAAATTGAATTCTACAAAAGATGAAAGATGGGGCAGGTGATCCAGGAGAATTGTAGTGTAGTTGTCTGATCTTGCAGAGATAGGCTTAGAGAGCCAAAGTTGACCGTGAGTTAAATCTGGGAAGGGATGTTAAGAACAACAAAGGATTATACAAGCACCTCAGCAGCAAAACGGAGACTGGGACAAATGTGGTCCCACTGCTGAATGGGCATGGGGAACTGGTGAAAAATTACATGGAAAAGGCCAAGGTATTCAGTGCTGCCTTTACCTCAAATTTTGCTAGTAAGACCAGACTTTGGGAATCTTTGTCCCCCCAGACCCATGGGAAAGTCTAATCTCTTCTTTCACTCCTATCTTTTCGTATTGTCCTGTGGGGCAGCATCCAGCATATCTCACCTTCGGCCTTTTTTCCTCCCTGGCTTTTAAACAACAGTCTGTTCCATCCAGATCTAAATGTCAGCAGTGGATGTGTATTACATTTCCCTGACTTCTAGCAGGAGTGGCAAACTAAAAAAGGCCAGTGTTGATAGCAAGAATGTGTTTGTTACACTGGCACCATCATGGACACAGAGCGTAGCCAGGCAACAGGAAAACAGGGCTTTCATTTATCAGACAGGACACAGAACAATCTCTAGACGTTCTTCCCTCTGCTTTGAATCAGGAAAAGCAATTTGCAAAAGGATTTGTGCAGAACATGCAAAATTTTGCACAAGGGAAATTTCTGTAGCAAGAAATACTCAGAAATGGGGGTAACAGGAAGAAACACATACTCAAATTCAGGTAACATGGTTATGAGTGCTGACTTGCAACCTGCCTAGAACAGAACAGATTGTAAGTCACTGGAAAAATGCTTTCAGTGTAAAATAAATAGCAAATGAGGGAAGAAAAGGCAGTGTGTGCTGTTTGAACCTGGATGTTATAATAAAAACTATGCATTTTGGGTGTAGACTAGGCTTAAGACAGGATTTTGATTCTTGTTTTTATTATTTTAATTTGAAGAAAACCCCAAACTTGGTCCAAACTTGGTCCATATTTGATAAGTATTTAATATAATTTCCCTTGCTATGAAGAATAACTTCATTATTAAAGCATAAATCAAGCATAAATGATGCTTGATTTTCTTTCATTTTTGCTGAATTTTTTTTTAATAGCATCAAAATATGTAATTTTGATGAAATTTTATTGCTAATTTGTAATTAATTAAATAGTAGGTGATGTCTCTCTCTTTGGAGTTATAATTAGAAGGTTGTATCTATTCCTCTACTGGGTCAGACCGTACCTGCTGTACTGTCTTGTCTCCAGCCTGCAGCAGGTGCCTGCGAAAAGCCTAAAATTGTAATGAAAGTTCCTTCCAAAATTTTCTTAGCTTTTGGAACCTAGGAGTTTCCTGAGGTGAGGGTAGGGTCTTGGTTGGGTTTTTATCCAATCAGCTCTTAAGCTGTCACAGGGGATTTGCAAATTGGGGTAACCACAGGAAAAAAATCACACCACTCAGTGGTAGACATTTTAATAATAATTAAGCAATTTTCTCTGTTTGATTAGGTTTTGTAGCACAAAATAGAATAATGTACTGCCAGCAGAGCAGATTTAATCAAGACCTCACTTCCCTGAGGGATATTTCCATATCAATTTCACCCTGTGATATTTAACTCACCTTTTGTATCTTTGTTGTCTTATGGAAGAGAGTTCTGTAGCTCATCATGGGAGTGAAGAACTTCTGGGGTTTATATCCTTAAATATTCTTTACAATTCAAAGAACAGTGAATACACTTTTAATTCACTGTTTAAATCAGTGAACAATATTCTCTGTGCACCTTTGTTATGATTGTATAACTGTCTATTATTTCTCTCCTCAAATGCCTTTTTTCCTAGGCTAAGGAATCAGTCTATTTAATCCTACTCTGTAAAGAAAACACAAAAAGCTGAGGTCTTTTGTCCCCTTTCTATGCATCTTTCCTTATTTTACTTTCAAATTTGAAACGGTGTGTTGGGACTGAAACGCACAACCTATTCAAAACAACGGGGTAAATGGATTTGTTCCATGGTACAAGGATGTTCTCTAGTGTTTCATACTTCTTCTAATTTGTTCTTAATTATTTTTTTATTCTTATTGTAGCTCAAGATCTTATTTTTGAATAGTAATGTTCAGTTCAGAGCTCATCAATGAATACAGGAAAATAAATAATTTCTCTATTTAAGGTATTTTTTCCTGGTGTGCAACACTTCATTTATTAAAACTTCAAATTAAATTCAATATAGATAACTAGCCATTCAGATTTTTAAGGGTTTCCTAGAACTCTATGCAGTCAGTTCTTTGCTAATCTCAATAACTTGGTGTCTTTGGCAAATATTGTCATGTCACTGTTCATTCTCTTTCCTGCATCACCTAAGGGTATGTTTAGCGTTCATGAGTTCTGCTATAGATTGCTGTGGATCTCAACTACTCACCTCCACCCCTCTGAAAATCGACCATATACCTACCCACCTGCTTTTTAAACTTTTTATCCATTGAAGAACCTTCCCTTGTGCCCTAATTTTCTTGAGGAGCTTCTTAAAGGTCCTTTAGTAAGGGAACTTGCCCAATACATATTGTAAATCCAAACAGAATGTGTCTTCCGGATATCCTTTACTCATGCTTCGTCCATAACCATATCCATATCTATTTTTCTATTCTTTCTATTTTTCTGATTTTTTAGGATTTTATTCCATTCCAGATGCAGGTCTTGGCCTTTATTGTGATTCATGTGGCTCTTCTCAGCATATTCCCCAGTCTGTTGGGGTGCCACTGAAAAAACTGAGCATTTTGAGCTCTCCAGCATTTTGATATCCCATATTCTCTGATTTTTCTGTAATTTACAAAGCTGCTAAGAATGCACGGTGTCTCATTGTCCAGGTTATTAGTAAAGACATTAAATAGTGTTGGCCCAAATGTCGGTCTTCAATTGGCTGATAACTGGTGATCAGTTGGATTCTGTGCTACCAAATGCAACCCTTCAAGCCTCGTGATTCAGACAGTTTTTCACTTTTCTTATCATCTGTTAATCCAGTCAGTATCTCAATAGCTGGACTCTGAGGATACTACAGGAAACAGTGGCAAAGGTATTGCTAAAGGTAAAGTAAAATGGTGGGTACTGTTCTCATCAAAGAAGGCAATCAGATTGGTAAGGGGTGATTTTTCCTTGTTGGATTTATGCAAGTTGTTTCCTTGCAAATTTGATAGAGAATGGTTTTGCAGTGACTTGTGTCCACTCCTTCAGTACACTTAAATGCTAATCTGGTCTCATGGGCTTGTATAATTAGTTTAGTTATGTTCAGTTTAGATGCCTCCTAACTCTGATCTACCCCTGCATTTAGCAATGCTTCTCTTCCACAGGTTTTGCCAGTAGCCTCAGAGATGTTGCTCTGACAGTTTACACCCAGCAGTCAGAGTGGTTGAATTCACACACCAGGGCTTGCATCTTTGTTCACTGTCTTTATTACTTATTATATAAATTTTGAAAATTTGCTTGATACAGACATCAACACTGATGGTTTCTTGGATCGTCCTGGAGCCCATTTTAAAAATATATATTAAATTTGCTGTTTTCCAGAACTCAGGTACCAAAGCAGTTGTAAGCTGAAGGTCATACACTGTTTAATAGTTCAGCACTTTCATCTCTGAATTATTTTTAATATTCTTGAATAAATAACCATGCTGAAAATGTGTTGCTTTTTATTTTGTCTGTATTCTATAACCTCTTGTAACAACACTATGGTTTGAGATGAGAGTTTTTCATGAGCAGCCCTGCCCATTCTGGGATGAGAACTTCCGTGAGCTCTGCCATGATGAACTTGGGCAGGGGGAGGAATATGGTGTTTTTTGGTGTGGCTTAATCTTAATCACTTCTTTGATCTTTTATTGCTTCTTTGAACTGTCAAGATTCCTGCTTTTAACATGTTTGAAGAAGGATTTATTCATAATATTTATGACTTTTGTAAATTATGCTTCAAGTTTGTTTTCTTTATTCTGACACTGCTTTAGTTTTAGAAAGATGCTTACTTCCTTTGTTAACTACTTCTCTCCTGTTGTTAATCTGCTCCAAGTTGCCCTTTGCCTCATTTTTTTTTTCTTCCCCTTTTTTGCAAGGTGGTGTTCATTTGCCCTGTGTCCCCAGCTAGATATCCTTAAATGCTGCCTCCAAGTTTTAACTCCCCACTGCCTGACCTAGCTCCTTCTTACCATACTGCTTCATCCTGAAGTTCCCTTTCATGAAGCAGAACATGCTGTGGTATCCAAGTACATTTTGGTTACTGTTACATTCTGCTCAGAACAAAGTTAAGAACTACTTCTTCACTCTTCAGCCTCGTTTTAGTTTGCTTCATAAAAACTTGGATTTGTGTCTAAAAATTTACTCTTGCTTCTAGGCTACAGTGTAACGCCTATACAGACTTCATGAGGGTAGCTGAAGTCTGCCATTCCTGCTGTACTTCCGACCTCACAGCACTCCATACAATATATGTTTGAGCAAGCTACCTTTTACTCTGGAGAATGTGCTTATCTACACACTCCGCTCTCTTCCTAGCATGCCACTGGAGACAGTTTTTCCGCTTTATCTCTCTGTTTCTATCCTTGTTTTCTTTCCATAGTTAACTTTGAAAATGATGTATAGCATGGGCTATGGATCCCCCTAAATGTGTCTCAGCTTCTTTTGTGAAACATACGATGATCAAATCTCTCCTGTACCTAAGTTCATTCTGTTGGCTTCTTTGCTTTCATACATTAGCTTACTTAGAGAGAACCCAACACTGGATCATTTTCCTTTCCTTCTGCTCACTCACCTGCTATGATATCGTTCGATGATCTTTCTTGGGCTTGGTACTGTTCTGGAGTGTCCTGGAGGTCATCTCAACAGATTCCTATATATCTTTATCTAATTCTTCAACAATTCAGGGCTTTCCCTGTCCCTTTGTGGGTGTTCAGAGTGAACGAAACTGCAGCATGTAATTTTCTTGGAAAAGACTAAAGGACGGTTCTTCTGTCTGCTCACTAGGGCTTATATTCATGTGGAGTAATCAGATACTCTGCCCAAATATAACATATTTACTCTGTGTGACTGCTGCTAATATTAGCTAGTGCCCTCTCTTCATCCAATCTTCTTCCATTTGTGGTGTTCAAGTTGAGGACCATGCATGAAACCTGCAATGTTAGAAGAAAAAAATTGTATCAACTTCTTTTGCTAAGATATGAAAGAAATTTTCTCTGTAGTCCCTGTGCAGCAAAATACATTTGCCTCTTGTGTGCAGAAAGTAGCCAGCCTGTTGACATTTTTGGTTTGTTCTCTGTTGTTTTGATTTATACAAGTGCATGTTGCAGTTTGGAATTGAATCAGAACAGATGATCATTTGTGGAGAACCAACCTCCTAAAATAGACAAAACTTCGATAAAAGATGTTTTTGTGGTGGCAACAGTGGGAGGAATTTGCAAGCATGCATTTTAAATATGTTCAGGCTGTTACCAAGTCAGAATTGTTATCTGTTCTCTGCCTTGCATCACATCTGCATTAACTACCCAGGATTCTTGAGATACCAATCTCTCTTCATTAAAACAAGAACAACAGCCAAATGATTGAGATTCCTGCTTGGCTTATCACATTTGGAAAATTACCATTCTTTTGACAGTAAGACATGACAAGCTACATCTATACCAGAAAAATAATGTGTATTAGAAAATACCTTTCAGCTAGCACAACATCAAACATGATTTTGTATTTAATTAAGATTGGGATTAAAAACATTTTTTACAGATGCACTACTCCATTTATTGAGACAAGTTTGATGCAATGATTGCTGTATGCTAGTAGTTGCTCCTGCGAACATTAAGAGGTCTTTGTGGGTTATGGACTGGCTAGTTAAAATGTGCTAATTTAGTTAGGAAATCTAGCAAGTTCGTTCCACTACAGAAGAGTTCACAGGTATGTGTAGAAGGAAGGAATTCAGTTGATGAGTAAAAGATTAATTTCTAACTTCCATTAATCCACTGCAGCACTCTGTTGCCAGTGTATTTGGGACAGTGGAGTAAGAGAAGATGAAAACTAGCAAAGAAAGCCTCATGTCTTCCTCCCTCTCTTCCTATTTTTCTTTACTGGTGTGATAGATTTCATTTCCTAGTACTTTTACTTAAGGCACTTTCATATTCTGTTAATACAGCGGTGCTTAGTTCCAACTATAAGGGGGGCAGTTGTTACTCTAAAATGAGGCATAAACCCATCACATTTTGTGGTACACCTTTTTTCTTGTATTGTTTACTCATGTGCTTCAATATTGCTGTTATAGGTTTTACTGTTACTGTTGTTTCTAGTTCTAGCAGTTTATCTTCTAGGGAATGCATGATGTTCTTGCCAAGGGCATTTTTTTTTTAATGTACAGAAGAATTTATTTTGAACAATTGAGTTTTCTTGCCTGAGGACATAAGACATCACTACAAAGTTATTGAGATGTCATTTAATTGTCCCCAAAAAATGAGCAAAAATACAAGATCCAGCTGACATACGTTCAAAATTTTAATTTAATAACTTTGTAAAATCAGAAGTTTCTTCCAGTTGTACCCAGAATACAACTTCTGAAAAAGATGCCTACTATGTTATTTTATTTTCACCCTAATCACTTTGTGATTGTATGTGCGGAATAAAGGGACAGAAAAATTTTGCAAATAAAACAATTGAATTTTTTTTTTCCTGTACTCTCATTTTCACAAAAACACTTATTTTGCTCATAGTTCCCTCCCTAACAGAGGAAAATGTCAGTCTAAATGGTGAAGGTTTCAGGAAGTTGTGAAGTACCAAGAAGAGTGAGAAGCAGATTATTTTACTAAAGGTGTATTGATTAGTCATAAAAATACAATGTGTGTTAATGGATATTCTTTGTTTTCACTCTAATCCAATCTTGTGCAAGAGTAGGAACAGGCATATATTTTTGGAAGAGTGATTAAACCCGAAATAAGGTACAAAGTATGCATCAGAATCAATACTTTTAAGAGTTAAAGTATCTGTGAGAACATTTTTTTCCCCTCAAATTGATTTCTGACAAATGGAGAGCATCGTGAATGAAGATACTTACATTAGATTTTAGGTGATTTGAAGACAGCAGCATGCAAACTATTACCAAAAAAGTGCAGAATTGAAGCAACAATGGGAAAACATGCATATAATAATTTTATTTAAAATATATATCATCTTTATAGATATATGTATATAATGTATTTCTGTAATATATACAGCCGTGTCATAACTTCAATATGGAATGGTATGACATTCAAAATTTTAGGGTGTTTTCCTTCTTCTGTTTCTTGTGGAGTGGCTGGTCCTTGCTTTCATGCAACTCACATTGAAATTTATTTGCCACATCTCACTGTGGTATAGATTTTATGGAATTAATGGTAGCTGTTTTCTAAGAGAACTGCAACTTTTGAAATAATTTTGGCTTTAAAAAGAAAAAAAACGATTCTCTAGCTATGAATATTGTATGGAGTAGGGAAAAATGTGAGGACAGAGTGACAGGTTATGGGTCCCCATTCCCTATACCCCTGTGCTGCTGGTGAGGAGGAGGTAGACTCCAGAGTTAAGGAATGAATTTGTTCCTGTGAAAAGCTGGTTGTTGTGGTGGTGGCAAAGTGTTTTAGATATGTCTGTTTCTCACCACCAGACTCTATTCTTAATTGTCAATAAAATGCATTCGTGAGAGAGAAGCTTGGCGGGCATCTGGCAGCCAGCCAAGCTGCCCACATTCTAGTATGGTTTCAAAATGTACACACATTCCAGTGTCTGTCTTGCCTTCTCTCTGCTTTTTCCAGAAACTGGCAGATTAAAATTAATATTGAAAATATCCAAATTCAAAGCATCACTTTTAACACAGAATACTGATAGTCTGGATGAAGGTAGACAAAAATTGTCCTATTTCTAGGAGCTTGGGTAGGAAAGAATGCATTGTTTTTATGCAGTCTTAGTCTTATGTTGCTGATGTGAAATTTCTGTTGCACTAGAGGAAAGGGTTATAAAGGTTCTCAGTCACAGCTGACATCCCGGCCAAAAGGATGTCTCTACTCAGGCTTTCCTTTGCCATACAGAGCAAGAAAAGTTTTTGTTGTTTGTTTTTAGGCTGTTTTTTGTTGTTGTTGTTGGTTGTTTGTTTGTTTGGGTTTGTTGTTTGTTGTTGTTGCTGTGGGGGTGGTTTTTGTTTGTTTGTTTTTGGGGTTTTTTTTTGTTTTGTTTTGGGGTTTTTGGGGGGACTTGGTTGGTTGGTTTTTAAAATAATTTTAATTATTTTTATTTTTGTTTTTATTTTGGTTGCTGTTTTTTGGTTGGTTGGTTTGTTTTGCTTGTTTTTTTTTTTTAGCAGATATAAAGATTGTTCTTTATTTTTTCTTTCAAGAATACTGAGATACCTTCATTTTTATATACCCTGCAATTAAAATATAAAATTAATTTTGATTATTTGGAATTTTTTGAATTTGCAGTTTTGTAGAGGTGCTCTCATAATAGCCTGATCTGAGTTTCAAACCCATTTCACTCTTCATGGTAAAAGCTAAAATGAGTGGACTTTGGTCTAATTCTCAAGTTCTTCAGTGTTTCAAGCGTATGCTAAGGGAGTTTCCTACTATTAACTACTGTCTAGAAGCTGCCCCTTTTCTGTAGTGGATATTGAGAATGTTTACAATTTGTCGCCTTTCTTCTGTTCTTCTTAGACAAAACTCGCTTTGATTTTGGAGTGCTTTGCTCTGGTAAAAGCTCTGGGATTTGGAGCATTGACTTCAAAAGACTTTCAGCAGAAAAAGCACAGGAGAATTTTTAAGAAGTAATTCCTAGTAATAGATTTTGTAACTTTCTGTTTATAATTATAATCTAGCTTTCAATATAAACCACTGTTAAAGGGCTAAAAGCTGTAGCATACTCATCAGGGGACAAATTGTTAATAAGGTGTAATTTGAAGGGGAAAGCTGATGATATCTGCAAAAGGAAATAAGAGCCCCAAGGCTGCATAGAAGTGCCTTATTACCAGTTGCACTGGGCATTCTGTTGAATGAGTTTTATTTATCATGTTTTTATAGTTTCTTCCCCTGAGCTTTCAGCGACATTGGAAGAAAAATACCAAAGTACAATATTGTTCTTCCAATGTAGCAATCAAAGAGTTTCTAAATCAAGAAATATGGAAAAGAGGCTACAGGAATAGAATAACATTACACAGCCGTTTCAGAAATAAATTCTTCAGTTGGTCTCCTGGTGTGAGATATTTATTACAGTTTCTGTGTGTCACTGAAATTTAGGAAACACTTTTCTCAGCACTTGAAGGGCACTGAATCTGAAGATTGAATAGAGTTTCCTACAAGTCTATGATGTCATCAGGGAGGGAAAGAGGAAGGGAAAAGTTGCAGAAGAATTATTAAGATATGATGATTTTTTCAGTGACTGCTTTCCTGAGATTCCTTGTCAATGAGGAATGAGGTAAACACCATTATATGTAACAGGGGTGTATTTTCCCTTTAAGCAGCTGTTCCATTGTCTCTACAAAGGTGGCCAATTTGGATCTGAATGTTTGCCTTTTAGAAATTGGATAGAAATCACCCACCCATTTACAGTTGCTACTATGAGGTTGCTAGATGTCAGTGATCTCCGCTAATTAATAACTTGAATGATGTTCAACATATAACCTAGAGGTGCAAAGTTCCATGTGTCATTGACATTGCTCCAGACCATTCATTTGTGTCAAAACAAGAGAGAAAGGAACTTACATTCAGGCTTTTTCATAGCCTCACTGTTATCTCACATCTTCATGATGAAGTTGTGATTTAGCATTGGGTTACAGGCTCCCTGGTTCACACTGCTCCTTCCATTACTGTTGGAGTATGATGTTACCTTAAAGACATTTTTGTATTCTGAGCAGATACTCTCCTTAGTCCTGAGGCTCCTGTTTGCCTTTCTCACCCTTGATTTCTGCATAATTTAGCCGTGCAGCTACACTCCAATGATTTTCCTATTAGCTATAGGTTCAAGATTTCTGATTTTAATAAGCATCTTTTGCACTTTGTGTCTAATGAGAGTTTTTCTCATCCTACTGGGGGTTTTTTGTCCAACTGCATAGCTCATGATATTATCTGTATGTTGATGACACTCACTTATGTATCTTTCTACTTATTCTTCTCCACATTCTTGCTATTTTGTTTCTCATGTTATTTTAGCATTTGTCAAATTAAAGCCAATTTTTGGAAAGTAAGCATAACCAAAATTGATATTTCTTTATTCCATCTTTCCATTTGTGAACTGTCAGTTGTGCTGTCATTAACTGTGTTGCCAGCTCTTTGGAAACTTTTATTGTTTTCTTTTTCTTACTGTGTTCAATTTTGCCCCATCCACTTTCTAGATGTCTTACATATTTATGTGTTATCCTTGAATGGGAAGAGGAAACTCAATCTTGATTTTCACAATCATCTTTCTGGGCAATTAATTTAACTAGAAGAATGTAGAATATGTGTCTCCGTGCTGTTGAAACATGTATTTTTCACTAGCTTGTCACTGGACAAGTTGCATGAATTGGTGGTTCTTACATTTCATCTGTCATTATCATTCTACTTCTTCTGTGCTTTCATCTATATAAAATATTCTTACCTTGATTTATTTGCATATTTAATAGTAAAAATACATATTTTAAAGAAATAAATTCTTTTTCCAGTCTGAGTTATCCAGTAGGACTTAGAAGGTGTTATAAATTTCATCCTCCAGTGCATCTTTTAGGTTCATCTGAGGGTTTTTTAGCTCATACCTGGAAGCTGTAATACAGCTGTGTTTGACATCCCAGGGGAAAGATACATTATATTGGCTGAGTCTCTCAGAAATTATTTCAGGAAGGTTTTTTATTTGCACAATCTTCTAAAGTGCCATGGCTTCCTTGGCTGCCTGTGGCTGAAAGTTGAGAAGGGATGATTGCTGGGCATCCCACATCAGCTGTCTTGATCAGCAAGTTAGCATTGGGCAGGATTGCCCACATTCCAATGCCGTCTCTTCCTTTCAATTTCCATGCAGATTATTAGCAATGAGCAGGTGTACAGGGAAAAAAAAAAAAAAAATCACTTCTACTTGCCTGTGCTCAAGGTCCAAACCAACATTTTATGGCACTCCAGTACAACAGGACTCCTCACCACTTACATTGTTGTTAAGCCTAGCGGCTTCAGAAGTAAGAAATTATATTGAAATTCCTTTCACTTCATTGGAATAAAGAGAATATCATGACATATCAGCACCTAAAAGTTTAAAACACTATTTGTAAAAAAAACAAAGCAAAATGTTGCTTTCAAAAGGTCTTGGAGCCTACTAAGACCAATCTTATTTGCAAAAAAGCCAGAAAACACTTCAAAACTCAATATGATAACACAGATGTTAAATCTTAAAGGGTTCATGTGTAATTTATTCAAAACATTAAATTTACTATATGTAGTATAATTTCAGAATGTGCAGTAAAGATGTGTTGTGAAATCTCATTCGTACCTGCTGAATGGCTGCCAAGTTTGGTAGTGCAAGAACATTTTGTTATTTTACCCCTTCAGCACAATCCTACATTCAATTTTTAAAGTCCATAAAAACTGTAAAAGCCTCAAAATGCCAGACTGGAACAATAAAAACTTTGAAAGTCACTGTGCAACAGTTTTGGGTCTTTTTAATAACTCTCTGGGAGCAGGATTGAAAATCCAAGTTCCAAACACACTCAAATTTTGAGTCGCTAACTTCTAGGTTTGAAACTTCATTTTCCTCTATGGAACTGTGTCTGTTAAATGTAAAGCAAGTGAATATTTTGTGACACTTAGAAGTATTTGCAGAAGATGAAGAGGGGAAGGCACAGGTGGATGGGTAGCTGGCATTTGTGGAAGTTCAGTCTTGGGCAGAGTCCTGTGTCGTTCAAATTGGTGGAGTGAGCCAGCACTGAGGAAGTGGGAAAATCTTGGTAACTCTGAATTCTTCTCTAATATGGTTATTTTTTTTCTTTTATCATATTAGCTTTGACAATTTTCAACAACTGTTTATTTGCACAGTCGATAAAATCAGATGATTAAAACTTTGGCTGCTTCATGAGTTGGCAGGGTATGTACTTCTCACTTTTTTATATACTCCAGGCTAGTATATTTGGAATAAAATTAAGTTGACATCAGCTCCTTGAAGCCATATAAAGCTTCAGATATTACTTGGTTTAAATACAGAAGTATATATCTACCAGGGGATCTCAGTTTTAAGTGAATTCCAAAGCCTGGAAAATTCAAGCATGATTTTATGTTTATTTCCATATATTTTGCAGTGCTTATTTTATAAGAAACTGTAATTTTTTAACTGTGGATGAACACTAAAAGCTGATTCTGAACAAATGAAAACACACATTATGTTATTCCCAGGAAAATTGGCTGTTACATGTGGCAAAAAAAACTTGGAGGCAAAATAATGCAGTGACTGTAGCCAATTAGTAAAGTTGTCCATATGGTGCTGGACTTCTTGTATGAGCTGCTGGCCTATCACTTCATGTGAAAGCCTAACCAGGATGTCTTAAATCCTCAGAAACCAGCTTTTCGTTTTTTTTCTCTTGTGAGCCAAAAGGGAAAGCTATATTAAAAGGAAGCCCCTTTTTAGTATTTTACTCTAGTTTTTCACTCAGAGAATGATAATCTCCAAAGCTGTTTGTCAGGAGCCTATTGGCAAGATAGGCACCTCCAGCAATAAGGGGCTGCAAAGATGAGGGGTCATGACTGTGCAAAACAAGGAAAATGGTTCCTGTGAAGTAGAGAGAGGTGAGGTATAAATCTTCCTTAAGTGGCTTTACATACTTGCTGGAAGCAAGGATGCCATTATACCAAAGCATGCCTTAAAATTTCTGGTAACCATCAAAACCACCACTAACTCTGTGGCTGCTAATTTGCTGCTAATGTCTTGCTGGTGTACTGCTCGGTGGCTACATTCTTTCTTTGGGTTTACAATCCTGACACTTTCTTTATGGCCTCTTTAAATTCAGCTTTTGGAATCCAACATACAGAGCTAATTAGGCAGGCTGCAAGACACCAGCGCCAAACAAGTCAAAACATTTTGAAGTCATTCCATTGCTGGACTTGATGTGAACAGTAAGGCAATATTACTCACGTTAGTTGACATATATTATTATGGTTATTGCCATTATACCCCAACTCCCCAGAGTATTGTTTAAATACATGATACAAGAGATGAAAGCAAGCAGATAATGAAAAAAGAAGAAAAGAAAATATCTTGTAGTTGTTAGTTTTTGGCATTGTGTAATTAAACCATCTTCTTTAATGTTATTTTTGCCAGTATCTAATTAGCAGAGCCATCTGCTTAAGAAGTGCTGGACCATCTGTCTGGAGTACTGTTCTGTTCATTTCTTGGTTCTTGACTAATTAACTTCTTTCTTTATGAAATGTAATAGTACATTCTGTTTCTACATTTCAAAGTTCATATATAAATATATACATGAATGCATACCTGTCTACCTGTATATGTTTTGTGTATCTGTGTACCTCTGGGAGCACAGGACTCCCAGGAGGTCTGAATGTACTCAGTTATGTGTGCAGCTTCCAGTGTAGGTGAAAGCCATGCTTTTTTTGTGGACCTACCAGTAAAACTAATACATCTCTCTCTTAAATCATTCTAATTGCCCAGTCCTTTCTTGACTGCGTTCAAATTTCAAATTTCCTGTCTACATTTACTAATTAAAGTTAGAATTATAGAAAGGGGCAAAATTAAAGTTAAGTAGTTAAGGCTCTGTTTTTTTTCCCGTGTTGTATTTTGTAATTTTTCTGGAAAATTATATAATAATTTAGGTCGGAAGGGACCTACAGATGTCTTGCCTGGGGACTTTGTTGCTGCATGTTGGGCATGTAAGAGAATCCCTTGACAGTTACTTCTGTGAACATTATTTAGTGTTTCTATATTTTCCTTATTTCTTTTTTAGCATTCTTCAAAGGTATTTGGATAAATCAGTTTAAATTAGAGATTGTGTTTCAGTTTTCATTGGAGTTAATTTCTTTGCAATTATATAAACATGATGAAGATACAATAGTTTAACGTCTAAGGGAGACTCTTATTGTTCATCCAGAGAAGTTACTGAAATAAATTTGTTGTTCCAAAGAATATTATTAATTTCAATAATGTAATTTTAAACTTAATACGTATAGGTGTTGGATGTACATTTTTATTCATTTTGAAGATAATAGTTTCATTATATATTCTTGAGTTGGAATTTTTTTCTTCACTGGCTGGAATTTCTCTCCTCCTCCTACCCCTTGAAAATGCCAGGAGAGATTTCGTCTGAAGTTTTGAAGTTCTTTACAAATATCAATATTTAAAACACTGATAAAGTTATTTACAATTGAAATTTTACAAAAAGCTGCCTGCCATTGGTTTGAAACTTGATTTCAAGCTTAGAGTTAACTGTGCACCAAAACCTTGGATTTGTTCAGTCTGATTTTATGTCAAATCTGTATGGAGCGTTGTGGTTCATGCATTTTTTTTAACCAAAGAAACAATATATATTTAAAAGTGAGCCATGACATCCTCATTGGAGTACACTGGGTTAAGGTCAAGTTGTTACCTTTCAAGTGCAGTCTTTAGAATTGCTCACATTGACTTCTACACTGCTAAAAATCTCACGACATTATATAATGAAAGTTTATTTACATATAAAGAAATGTATTTTTGAAGAAGATTGGGAAATTAGGAGCACACTAAGTCAAGGCATCAAATTTATAGAGGTGCTTGAAAGACTGTATTGATCACAGGATTTATAAAAGCCATGTCATTGTAAATTTTGTCAGTTTGCTATCCGAAACAGACTGATGTGCCACCTTAAACCCTGCTCCTTAACCTACGCAGCTGTGTTCTTTGTAGAGACATGTAGCAGTAGCTGTGTATGACCTATCCTTATTTTTCCTGACGCTGACTTTCAAATCCCTGTTAGCTCTTTCCCCAGAGCAAACTTGAGTGTCTATAATATAGTTCAATGAACTTTTTTGCCAGCTTAAGTAGAATTATAATATTAATTAAAACCAGTACACTGAATGCTACAGGTTGTATTTTGCATGTGAAAATTGAAGGTTCTTGTTAAGAAAAGTAGAAAAAAAAAATATCCTAACAAGATAGACCTTAGCTGCAGAGACCTTCGTATTGAATCATATCTGACATAGTATGTGTATCATACCTGCACTCCTCTGAACTTCACGGAAATGTCATCAATCAGTATTAAGCAGGAGAATATGTCAATTTAAGAGAAGCAGTGGATAACAGTAACATCTTTAAACATGGTTTTGCACTTGCTTTCTAGAATAATGCAATCCATATGTGTTCATCTGGTCTTTCAGAATGAAAATTTTCAAGTCTTCATCTTCCACTGGCAAAACCCACGTTGTTATTCTGTTGCGAAATTTTGTTTTCTCTTTATGTACAAAGTTTCAGGACACATTTTTCTCCTATTTTTCCCACACTGAAATGATGTTTAGCTTGAGTTTTCTACCTGTCTTCTTCCTGTGTATAAGCAGTAGACTGTGTTGAATATCTAAAATTTCCATTTTTTGGGAAGCTCCCCTGAATTTCCTGGAGATTAGAAGGTAGAAAGAAATGAAGCTCTCTATAGAGATGTTCGCCTGAATTACTGAGCTATATGGGAGCCTTAGGTACCAAAGTACAATAGATTGAACTACTCAGCTCTCTTCAGGTGCCTTTGTACTTCATTTCATTTGTAGCCTCCTCTATTATTATCTCCTCTAGCAGTGGCACCAAGGGCTATAGGGCTATAAGTACACTTGATTTTAAAGATGGCGCTTAGCTGTGTCACCAGTGTGTCTGCCCCTATTTCTTGTCCAGACAACATTACTCCTTTTGAGCAGATGTTGTCATGAATAGGGTTTTCCCAGAGAGTTTGCCATTTGGTTGATTTACAAAAGCGTATGTAATATATATAATTGTAGCAGTTTCTTCTATTTGAGTTCTTGTGTGTGCTGTTAACCCTGATGTCCAGAAATACTACATTATGTTTTAATATTTCACATCCTTCTCCTTCAAATTACTTTTACTGTGGACTTAGAGTCAATTCAAATCTGGGTATTTTGTCACTGGAAACTGATTTATTGATAAACATGTTGTATTTAATGCAATTGTTTTCCTGCTGTTCATGCTTGAGATATTTTTCTCAGTTCAGTTTTGGTGAGAACTTTCCTTCAAACTTTCCTTTTAAGCGCCCATATTTCACTCTGTTTCTACTCTGACCTCCTTCTGGTAACCAAGTCCTACATTTCTCCAGGCATTTGAAATTTTTTGTGTTTTTCAGAGATAACATGCTCAGTATTGTATCTAGTGCCATATAACATAGAGATTCAGTGTGTCCTAATGGATTGATTAGGAATTTAGTTGGTTGTCACATGATCTCTGTTAGGGATTTGAATTGCATTTTGCATTACCGAGTCAAAAGAGTTAGGTCATTGCTGCTTTTTTATCTAACTCATTATGAGATTTCTTTTATGCTGCTAGATACAGTTTGTTATAAATGCTGGGGTCATTCACTAGTGGATTCTTCCAGAAGTTTTCAATATATTCTCCAATATGCCATAGTCATTTAGCATTGCAAAAACAAATGCTGTAAATAGGAAGGTTTAGGATTAAGTAAGAGAAGTAATAACATTAGTTTTCATGAGTCGTCTTTTTTTCTTCAAATGAAAAATGCTCATTCTCAGGCCTGTTGAAACACAAATACTCTGAAGGCATTTTCCCCCTTAATTTAAATAGGCTTTCACCCTATTATTAATTAGAGAGTCTGCTTGCTATTAATATACTCTCCATTAAAAGACAGATACAAAACATTTCCTATATTAAATCTGGATAAATGGTCTTTCATGATTTCCTTGTAAATAAAAATGAAAAGGCTGTGGTTTCAATAATTAGGTAGCAGTGGTTACTTCAAAAATTTAAATTCTTCTTGATAAAATGTGGAGTGCTTTGTGGCATTTTTATCTAAAGAACGTACGGATGGGCACTGTTGACGTGAAAGAATACAGGCTGATTTAAAATGCACTTTGACTATACAGCATATACAGGCATTCAAATGTGTACATGGGTTGGCACATTAACACCAAGCATACAACCTGCTCCACTGAACAGTATAGTTTGTAACTCATAGCTACTGAATGTTAAATATAGAAATAATTGGAATTAACTCATGCAGTGAAACTGTAGTAATGCAGACTGGGCATTACAGTTCTGGCATAAATCTGTTGAAGCAGTGAGACAGCTCAAAAAAATGAGGATAAATTGCTTCTGCTCTGCAGTGCACTGTTTCACTGTTGTCTTGTATGTCTCTGCCCATTGCTTTTTTTCTCTGAATGGATGTTTTAGTGCTTCTGATTAGTGCTGCAGTCATAGCTTTAGAGACTAAAATCTCCATTTGATGCTTGAGATAAATACTTCAAAAAGTGTAATAGGGCACACTTTCCCACGGCGCAAGGTTTCTCAGCAGAGCTGACCTCAGACTCTGTGGTGGTGAAGCTCAACTCTGCTGGAGAAAGAGGTTCAGCCTTTCTATGTGTTCCTCTATCTTCTTACCTTAATAAAACTCACAAAAAAAAAAAAAAAAAAAAAAAAAAAAAAAAGCAGCTAAATAGTATCAAATCTAACTGGCTATTTCTGCTGTGGTGATCAGTACTGTGAATCATGATGTTGGCAAGCTTCCTTTCGGATTAAAATAATGAAAAACTTTCAACAACAAAGCTACAATTCTAAGGAGAAAACTCTTAAGAGGCATTTATGGATAGGATCATCCACAGTTAATCATCAGTATGTCTGAAACACATAATACAAACACTGGCTTAGATAGCACCAAGGCTTATATTTCTGTGTTCCCTGCATCTCTAACAAATTCCTTCTGGTTGCAGGCAGTGGAGTGGCAATGTGATGAAGCTACTAAAAAAGCCTGTTACAGTAAAGGCAAATCAAAGGTAAGCAAGAGACAGCTGTTCTGCTTTAATAAAAATTTTATGTTAATAGCAGATGTAATTCAGTGAATAAATCTCTACCTTGTGCATTTTTACTGTCTCCCTTTCTGAAGAGAAATGTAGGAAAGGAGTCTGACACTGATGTGTAAGTAAAGAAATAAAGAATATAGGGAGCACAGGATGAGCGATACAATCACGTGATTCTTGTCTGAAATGACCATGAACTTTAGCTTCCAGCAATTTACTATTTTGACTCCACAGGTTAAACATGGCATGTCATATATAGTGAACTGTACTCTCACTTCATTTTCTGTGCTGTAAATCCTGAGTAACTGTGTAATTACTTTGTAAAATTCTCAATTCATATCCCTGTGTTTAAGATGCAATTTTATTAACTTTTTTATTTCCTATTTATTGGTGCAATGAAGAAAATTATGTCAAATTCACTAACTTCTTAGACATTGAACTTGATATATTTTTTGTATTTAAAACCAATTCTTTATCTGGCCAGCTGCAATTTCCTTTATTCAGTACAAGTAAATGTAATGCTAAGATGGAACCTGCGGCTGTCCCAACCTGAAGCTAGTTATCAAATTAATTATAAAAACAGTTTAAGCAGTAGAATTGCATGCAATCTATGTTTTTAGTTATTATAATAATTAATGATTAAAGTTAATTCAGTTAAAACATAAAGGAAAACTCATCAAGATTGAACGTGCTTACTTTTATTCAGTAGAATGTGTTGCATACATTATTTTTGTGCAAAACTCAAAGAACTCCAGGCTGCAACAACATAGTCTGAAAGCTCTGACATTTAGTAGAGGAGGAATCTCTTCTGCATAGGTATCTAATCACTGACTTTTTAATGTCTGCCATTAAACAGTTAATTTCCATCTCCTTTTTTACTAAGTGCTGGAAAATAAAATAGCTGTGTATCATTGTAGATTTGAGATTAAAGAGGAAGAATGGCCTCACTTCAGAAGCAGAGCCATGTTATACCATGAGCTATAGAAAAGAAAGAACTTTTGGAAACTCATATTTTAAGCAAATATTTAGTTTTCTAAGTTGTTATTTCTCCCTAGAAAATTTTTGCTTCAACACGTAATACATCCCTCAAGCCTTTATCCCTAGCTTTCAGATGACAATACCTGGAAGTAAGGGAATATGCTCAAGGGTCTATAGAATATGACAGATTGCATTGATCAAGGGGCATATACACTAGAAACTACTCTGTAGGAATGCAATGTGTAACTAAACATGTATAGCTTTGCTTTATAGTGATTTTTCAAGTTTAAAGCCATGAGAATAACATTCAACTTGTTTGAAAGTCATAGTGCAGTGACTGTGATCTAACATGATGGATGGAAGTAATTGTAAATTTGAGGTTATAGTAGTGCACTTTTGAATAATATGTTGACAACACTGTTACCACATGTTTGATTCAACAGTGTAAAGCATCTGTTGCTGTTAAATAATTTTGCTGGGACAATTACTCAACACTGGTGATATACATTTAAGAATGGACCTTAGTGTAGTTTTTTATTCATGCAGAGTTTAATTTATGCTCATCACACTCTTTTGAAGAAGATGGTGATTGGAAGTTAAACTATCACTGTAAAATAGTGTATATGCTATTCAAATAATGACCTCTGAGATTGTTTCTTAGTATTATTTGGCTAAAGATTTCATTTGTACCCATAGCAACGTTCCTCATTCACAATCTAGAAGAAGAGTATAGTCCTGATGCTTCATTACATTCAAAAGTAATCCTGGGAGTAAATTCTTCTCTCCTTATTGTTACCATTTGGGGTTTTTTTGGAGTGCAGACTTTGTGGCCTGAAAGCTTCATATGGGAGTTGCTGGAGAATGCAGAAATATTGTCTGAGGAAACCTACCCAGCTGGAACAACTGTCTTCTTGAACTTTTCTTGCCTCTTTTGTTGTCACTGATGTGGTCAAGGTTAAAATCAAAGGATAAATTTATGACCAGAGAAAGGATAGCCAAATAATGTTTGTCTTTTATTGCCTTATCTCCAAGACTAAAGCAAGGTGACTATACTCTGTAGAAGGAGATGTATGCAGATGAGGAAAGCAGCTCATATGCAACATGGTTCTCTTCCTAGTCAAACCACAAAAGCCTTGGAAAAACTGGGAATTATCAGACCAGGATGAATTCACTCCAGTGCTACAGTGAATGGTCCCGCTTCAGAGGAAGTCTGGCAAACACAATTCCGGTTATTTTTATCGGAAAAACTACTTGCTTGGCTGTTGTATAAATAGATGCAGCCCATACTGCAGAGTTTCTGGGGGTTGCATTTCTGTAACATTTCTCAGGTGAATTCAAATTTCAGGGCAGGCACAAGTAACTGTAGGAAGAGACAGGAAAGACTGGAAACAAAGTATGTAAGGCTAGCCCAGACTGGCAAAGGAGAGATGAGGATTGCAGAGATGGCTGTGGGTAGGTTATTCATTCAGATTCTGGTTTCTCTTGAAGCTCTGCTGACCACAGAGCAGCATGAGGGCAATGAGTTCAGGTGGCAAAACTGAAAATCACTTTACTGATGAACTGAATGCCCTGAAACCAGAAGGTGGCTTTGAACCCTGAAGCAACTCAAGTAGTTTTGAGATAATGGTCAGTGAAACACAATTCTTTTTTTGTTCTGGAGAAAGAGGCTGCACGGAATTTTTGCCTGTAGCTGTTATCAGTTGTTCTGAGGTTTATGCTTTAGAAGCCAATGAGGGAAAAAAGCTGAAGGGGAAAATATATAGGGACATCTGTCACATTTGACAGTGTAATGTGCACTTGACTTTTGAAGGCCGATGTTTGTTACTCAGACTTCAGACATTTATCCACCAATTTAAGCTGTTGCCTAAAATAGCTAGTGGCTCCAAGAGTGAGCCACATAAAATTATATCCTTATGGCCAGCATGCATTAGCATTTAGAAGTCTAAAACACCACACATGATTAAGAGAATAAATTTACCCATTCATGTTGACACTTGTGGTAGGGAATGTTAGAAAGCAAAAATATAAATGCACTTGGTAAGACTGCAATAAACCAAAGACAGGTTAAAAATAATATTGCTAATCGAAATTGTCCCATCCCTTGCTTATTTAAGATTCTAATGGCTAGGTGTGTTAGTATCTGAACCTTCAATAAAAGTACTTAAAAATTAAACACAGGTGTGTTTAAAATGTTAACCTATACAGGAAATATTGCTGCAAGAGTATAACTATATGTGGCCAGATTGACCTTGAACTGTCAAGGTGGTCTTAAACTTAAGTAACAACCTAGTCTGCTTGGCTTCCAAATTGTTTCTAATAGTCATATTTTGTTTCAGATATGCTGATACAAAGTAGAAAGTACTTCCTAAATGTATTTCTTTATTTCAGATATATTTTTATAGGCAAATAGGAAAGTATACTACATAGGAGTCAAGATGAACTGGAGAATAAGAGTACATAAAAGATGGCTACCTAACACCAGCCCCTGACCTAAAATATCCTTTGGTTTTGAAGTCCTTTGCCACTTCTACAACACACATCCCATTTTTGTGTGTGTCAGAAGTGAACCAATACAGCCAAGCATGATTTCAGAGCTAGAAAAGTATCTCTGAACAATTCAAGTGACTAAGTAGCAAAGTCCTTTTTCAGTATGTTTTTGGGTGGTGATAGCTTTATTCAAGACTTAATTTTTTAAAATTTTCTTTCATATTAATGTGGATTTTTTTTTTCAAATTAAGAAAACAGCCAATTAAAAAAAAGTTATTCTTTCAGTTTTCTTTTTTTTTTTTTTTGCACTGTGTGCCAAACAAAAATTTGATATGAGATATCTTATTTGCCCTGTTGCAGTATGGATGGGTGTCAAGTTGGCACCAGACTTGGGAACATTAAAGAAAGAATCTTGTGATTCCCGAGAATTTCAGAGTTTAAGAAAATAGCATTATTTCTGAACAAAATGAGTGGGTGATCAGCGTGCAAGTAATTTGGAAATGCCACTCTTTCAGGGAGCTCTGGAATATGAAGAGGAGAGGTTGGATGGGTTGTAATGTCAGAACCCACTTATTTTTCCTACACTTACATTCCATGCCTTGCTGCAAAGGGCGGAATGGAAACAGACCAAAGAATAAATTACTGTCTTACATTCTGTGAACCTCCTTGAGCACCCTTCCTTCAATAAAAACAAAAACCTAAAAAAGTTGCCTTCTAGTTTTTGGGGTTTTTTTGGTGATGGTGTTGAAGCAGCTTGAAACAAGGAAACTGCCAAAACTACCAACACTGCCAAGATGTGAAATAATTACTTTTTAAATGGCTTGTTGCACTGCCCAACTCTGTTATATGTATTAGCTTCTTCTTGGTTTAAAGGATATTAAGATGACAGTTTTATAAAGTTCAATATAAAAACTTTGTATTTTTTACCCAATAGGAATCAGATCTTACTTTTAAGATGCTTGTCCCTTACCCTTAAAGAGAAGCATTTAAAAGCTACATTTTCATGAGAAACTAATGCAAATGTGGGTTTGAGAGGTATTTTTTCAAAGAGGTAGGTTTTTTTCCCTGAGACTTTACAGGATTTTTTGGAGTTTATTTTTAAATTTACTTTTATGAGAAAAGATATAGGAAATAAATTCTGAGAGTTTTCTCAGAGACCTGTAAAGTATTTTCCCCATCTTCTTTTGCAGTCTATTTTGTGCCTGTTCAATTTATTCAGGATTATATTTGTTGTCTTCCAGGATGAGAGTCTATTTTCAAGATAAACATGCAATCCATTTAATATAACTGTAGGCCAGATAATGGGACTTCTGTGCTATTACTATTGTGTGGATTTACTTACATGATTTCACTTAATATCTGCTAGAATTGCATAGCTATATTTTCACAAGGTTTTTCTCAGGCTTTTGATCAGACTATCATGTTGTGAATGCTAGAGAGCGTTCAAATGTAAGTTTCCAGGAAAGTTTATTTTATCCAAACATATTATTGATCATTTTATTGGATATGGACATTGATTTTTTCAAGAGAAGTGCTTGAATTTTCCTCATACAGTTCTGGGAGATTTTTAATATTGCCAGAGAAAGCTTTCTGTGTGAATAAACAGTAGAAATTGCTGTTGATTTCTAGCTCCTGAAATGAGAGATGTGAACATCATAAAGCCTTCACCCATCCTAATGGGGTAAAAAATGTGTTAAATTATCCCTTAGGGTGAGCATCTTTGTATTGTGGTAATGAAATTTTTTAAGAAACCTTGAATTAACAGGAAAGTAGATGCTTCTAATAAAAGAGGGTAAATGATGAAATTAATGGTAACAAATCTACATCTGAACATGTCAAGAATTTTATTTTTACTAGTTTCAGTATATTTTTGTTATTGACAACCTGTTCTTACCCCTGTTTTCCTCACAGCTTCCTTCCTTGGCCTAATCTGTCTTTGAAATCAACATCTGATGTGTTGAGATAGTAGTGTATTTTTTAAGACAGCATCTATCAGATCATCTATTTGAACTATCAGTTCAGAATTTAGCTAAGCCTTTGAAATATATCCTGATAGGAAATCTTGAGTACTAGAGAGGTTTATTATCCTGTTAAGAACTTTTCAGAAGGGTTGATGGATGCATGTGTGTGAATAAGAAATCTGTGCATATTGGGATTGCTAACTCAGGTATGCTTTAGCCTTGTTCACCTAAAATTTTTCTCTGTGGATAAAATGCCACGGAAAGCAAAGTGTTATTAGTCTTCCCAGTATTTTGCAGTATCATTGAATATATTCTTTCTTTTCTGCATGGCAGGAGGAATGCCAGAACTATATTCGAGTGCTTCTCGTTGGAGGCAACCATCTCTTCACCTGTGGAACCAACGCATTCACTCCAATCTGCACCAATCGCACGGTACGAGTTCAATGTTTTGCCCCACAAGCTGAAGTCCCTGTTCTGAGCCAGCAGATTAAAAGGCAGGCCTGCTGTGCCCGAGAACTGGCTATTTGTGTGTTGCTGGGTGAGCTGATGTGTAAAAGGCTGATTTAGATGGTGGCAGACCAAATGGGAGAGCTAACTGATCTCTTTTCACAGTCTTTTCCTCAGCTGTGGGAGATGCACAGCTATGAGCAGCTCAGTTCCTCCTACATGTCAATTTTTATGAACCTTGGGTATTTATAAGACTTCTGCCACTGTCAGGTTTGATTGGCATCAATTGGTTTAGTTATAAAATGTGGTTGTGTAGCTGCACACTATGTATGTGCAGTTCTGGACAAATGAGGGTACCTGTATTAGTGATTTCTGGCTGGTGAGAATGAGGGCTCTTGATGGAGAAGATTTGTCATTCTGTTTTCAGAAAAAACCTAATAGTAGCATCAGTAATAGTCATAATAAATATCAAAATGTCACTGTTTGGACTAGGCTGCCAATTTGTTTCAGGAGGGCAGAAACACTTAATTACAAAGAATAGCTCTATTACTAAAAAACTCCTTGGCAGATTTGTTATATTTAAACTCATTGTACCTTTAGTTTCAAATAGCACATTAACACCATGCTTTGGTTTATGGCTGAAAGTATTTGGGCTACTAAATCAGAGATGGTTCTGCTGAGTTGTTAATCTCATTTTTCATGGGAGATTCTTTTCTAAAACACACCAACGAAACAAATATTAGATGTTGTTGTTGTCTGGTTGCTTGATGTGCTGAATATCTTAGTTGATTCTGGCAATCAGGTTTGGTTTTATTTTTCATAATAACAATCTTTGCAGAAATAACTGATTTTTGAGCCCCTTCTAATAGAAAACATTTAGGCATAGTGGATAATGACTCACATGCAGGTTTTACATATCAAAGTGGCAAAAGTATGATCTGACAACATCAAAGTAAGACTTTCTGTATGAGACAATTTCAGACTGATGTAAAGGTCAGCTCATCACTTTTGTACAATACCAAAGCTGGTAACTGGTGTTTATCATAGGCTTTTTCACAGATTGATGCAGCTTGGCTGAAATGATAATTTTCAGGTCATTTTAATCCCTTTTTCTGATTCTTTTACAGTTAAGCAACTTGACAGAGATACATGACCAAATCAGTGGCATGGCTCGTTGTCCCTACAGTCCCCAGCACAACTCCACTGCTCTTCTCACTTCCAGTGGAGAATTATATGCTGCCACGGCCATGGATTTTCCAGGAAGGGATCCTGCTATTTATCGAAGTCTGGGGGCCCTTCCTCCTCTCCGAACTGCCCAGTACAACTCCAAGTGGCTGAATGGTGAGTGCTGATGGACTGTGAGACTCAACTTTTTTAAACTCATGTTTACCATATTCATGGTATTAATATCCCATTCTGAGAATTTGAATGGGTTTTGAGTATTTTTTATTTAAATTTTAAATTATTTTGCTTTTTAAAAATATAGTATTTTACTAGTATAAGTATTGTGAAATTTAGTTAATATAGCTGAAGTTTGGAGATGTGCCCTTAAATATGTAAGTCATGTTTGCAGGCATGGGCTGCACTTACAGGGCTCTCACATGGCAAAGCTGAGTCAGCTTTGAGCAATAGCTAGGCACTGAGCATTCTTTTCTGAGTCCCTCAAAAACTGAAGGCAGAAAATAAACAGTTTAGAATGCACTGAATTCTCCTGGCTTTTACTGCAGCTCCCAGCCTTGACAGGTGAAAAAAGTTTGGCTTTCAAGCTGCTTGGGTGGCAGACTGACATTTTTGACACTTTAATATAGCCAAAGGATAGGGAATAGTCTACAAAACATACCGTAAAATTGTGTTTAGCAGTCAATTTTGTGTCATGGATGTTAATCACCTGATGAGGATTTCCAGCTGGGAGAAGCTATAAACAGATAGGTATTCCTGAGATATGACAGACTGAGTTGCCATCTTGTTATTACAAAAAACAAAAGAAGCAGATTCTTCTAAAATGAAAATTATTATTAAGCATAAAGTGTGAAATGATGTAGATTATAATTTGCCCATGCCTGTTCCAGAAGGGGAAAAAGAAAATCATAGTACATGCTGTGTGACACAACAGTCACTATTCCTACAGCACATTTTATGTTATGATGGGATTACTCTCGTGTTTGAAATTAAATACAAATATAAATCCTTGTGTCTTCAGAAGATTCGGTCAGCTGAAAGTAACAGACTTTATTTTGAATATTTCAGTTTTCATATAATGTGAATGCTTTATTGTGCTTATATGATTGGTGTATTTTACTTGAACAATGAACCCATCAGAGGTAGCTTGCAGAAATTTGTGACCTTCTCTGAAGATCAGATAATTTTAGAATGTTAATTAACAACAACAACAAAATCCTGAATTGTATGGAACATAACAGAATTATAGCAGTGCAGAAGTGAGGGCAAAAATGAACTCGTATATATATTCCTGCTCAGGCACCCTTTGTCCACACAGCTTGGTATTGGAACTAATTGCTGTGCCACACCTGTGTGCTTTTGTCAAGGTGGAAAAGGTCTTCACACGGAATTGCAGCTTTACTGGCTATTTTTATGCCAAAGGTGCACTAAAATTCCCTCTAGACTTCTCTAATTATTCATATTCACTGTATTCACATTTTGTCTATTAAAAGGTTCAGATATACATTCTCTGTTAGAGCTCATTCTTCTGCCTCAAAACTGTTTATAATTAAGTTACCAGGAAACTGTAGTTTTTATCTTTGGGGAGGAAGAACAGGATGAATTTCGTAATTGGAGTCCATTCAAGTAAGTCCAATAAAAGACTGAAAGAAGCCCAGTTAACTGTATTAAAGGAAAGGGGAATATTTTCTGGGATAGTTAGGAGTGGGGGATTCATCTGCTTGATTTGGGGATTCATCTGCTTTTGTGTCAATCTGCATGCTTATATGATTCAGTGCCAAGAAACTACATTAGTTTTTCAGTGCTTGGACTGAAGTGAAGATTTTGCTGCTTTCACTGACAAAGTAACACAGATTGATAATCCTGCAAAAAAAGTAAGACATCAACTGGAATGGAAACTCTCTTGTCAATATCTATTCAGCAGCAGTAGCTCACAGTTACTGTAATTCAGCCTCATTTGAGGTGCTCATGTTCATGAACGTATGTCTCTCAATGTTTCCAATTCAGTTTTCCTCAGAAGCACCAAGTTTTTTTCACATTTAGATTTTCTGCTTTGCAAATCATGTTGGACCAATTCAAATAATCTCTGAGGGTGATGGCAGTACTCTTAAAACACAGCTGATTATCTTGGTCTGTGCTTTATTGCTATGCAATAAAGACATTGTTGATTTTAATGGCTAGAACAGCAAAGTCAGAGATCTTCAATCCCATCAGTCAGGCAAATAGGACATTCCTATATGCCTAGGCTGTCTGCTCTTGGTGTTCACTGTACCTTTTGGTGCAGGATCTTGACTTCAAAAGCTCAGAGTCTTCATCACAGAAAAAAACTTGTTCCTAATCGTACTTGTCAGAAGGTCTGTAATCCTGAAGGAGCAATGATATGCTGTATGGGAGGGGAAAATGGACCTGATGTGTCAGGTGGCTGGGGTGAGATCCCGTATTACCAAGATGTATTTTCAGCTTCTGGAATCACAGATTTCACGAAGAAAATACGTTTATGCTGTTGACCTAAGTTCCCCATTTTTTCTGGTGCAGCTAGAGTCATGTATTTATTATTGGATCCTGCATTCTGCTGGGGGCTTAATAGGCCTGGAAGCAAATCCACATCAGCTGAGTAGGTTAGTTAGCAGCTGTTTACTGAGCATCATTCTGATCAGTTGCTTAACATTAGCAGATTATGGGAAAATCAGTGAACTTTCATTTCTGTATTGTCATTTTCTTGATACACTCAGCAGTCAATTATCTGGGGGGACAAAGTGTTGTATAGTTCAGTTAAAAATATTAATTATTCAGCATATGTGTAAAAGTAAGCTACATGAATATGCTGAGAGAATGTAACTGAAGGGGAAAAGGAAAATTAATGCTAAGCACAAAGATTTTGAGCCAGCACAGGTCCAGAAAGGTAGATGGACAGCACAGCAACACTGCTAACACAGAAATCCTGTTTTTGGCTGGAGCTAGTTGTTTAGCCATCTTCGAGGGTCTCTGAACATACTGTTTGTTCACTTACTAGACAACCTGCTTCAGGATTTGACTCCCCTGAATTTTGTCTAGTTCAAAAAATTTTATTGGCAGAAAAGACAGTTTACCGAATGTTACAGATAACTGAACAGTTCCTTAAAGTTTTTCCTATTTTGGAAAATTTTAGAGTGTACACAGTCATGTCTTCTTCACTGGAGGAGCAAAGAAGCATCTGGTGGTACTTACTGAACTTAGTCTCTTTTAACACTTACAGTAGTAATCTATTCAGCTCTTGAATATTCCTGAATATGATCACCAGTAATTTACTCTGCAAGGTATCCTGTTCTGCTTCATACTCGCCTTTCTTTTTCTCTCTGAATCCATGTTCAAGTGCTTCTGTGCTTAAGGCAAACAATTTGAGGTGATAGAACACACAGTGAGAATTATGTCTAAAGCAGACATCTCTTCCACTGATTTCTCCTCCTGACCAGAGCAATCAGCAAGACCTTGAGCTTCAGCCAGCAGCTCAGGTCAGTAAAGGGCAGAATTTTGCAGGAATGTTTTAAATTTCCCTTGTAGTATTTCATAAAAAGAATAATCTGCCTTAGCAGTCTGTTTTGGACATTATTAGGTGATAACAAATCGATCTTTCATTAAGCTGGCATGCTCTCTGTTTCAGTGTCTTTAAACTGTCAGTGTAACATGTTTAAATCATATCTGGAGTTGATATAGTTTGCTTCTAATTAGACATTGCTCTAGAGTTGATCTGCAAAGTGCAGCAGGGGCAGAATTCATCATAGTTCGCTCTAGAGAACAAACAAAGAGAAGTAAAGGTAATAGTCATATTTGTAGTCCACAGTTGCAGTGTGCCCAGGTTGGCAAGGAAAAGCTGTCACTCTTTAGACTTGGAAACCTTTTCTGTAGTCCAACATTTACAGTTAGTAAAGACATTTCTCCTTTCAGTACACCTCTAAATCACTAAATGTTTGATCTGATGCTTCAGTGTGAAAGTTTGCCTTAGTCTATAATGTCTGTTGGCTTCCCTCAGCCAATAAAAGGGCAAAAGAGATTTTAAAAAGAGAAAAGGAAATCCATTTCTGTTTCATCACATGATGAAACATTATGGCATTCAGTTTCATCATTTGCCAAATGCTGTTACTTGCTATTGCACGGGTCTCCAACTATCTTGAAATGATTGCAGCTGTTTTCTTTACTCTAGACATGCAATGATAGATGCTATTGGAACATATTAAATAAATAAAAACTGTGTTCTAAATGTCATGACATTTCATCAGTGGGCAGACCATAGATGTTTAAAATGTATCCTGTATCAGATCTAGCCCCAATCCAGAATAAAATAAAATGAAATTAAATCAAATTTAATTGAATCTCTTGCAAATTAGAAGCCTTTCCATCTGAGGAGAGGAGAGTTTGGATTGTTCTGCTTTACTTGTAGACATAATATTACCATTTTTCCTCTTGCTGTCCTAAGCATTTGGTTGTTAGATGCTCTTACGAAAGCAGTACTTCTGAGATCACTTTCCTAAAAAACATTTTGCTTAATAAAAAGCTTACTAATCCAGAGCAGATACTTTTAGTCTATACAAGTAATAGTACGAGTAAAATTCTTACAAAGGTGATTTGGTTAGTGGGGTTTAATACAGCTCTGAATCAATTCCTATTATTGTTTGTTAGCAGACTTTTATTATAACTTTTGCTTCTAGTAGGATGCGTAGTGAGAATTTATGATCTAAGAATAAAAATAAATTCTTTCAATTTTGTTTTTAAGAATTAATGGAAATGGCAATAATAATTCAGTGTTATCCTTTTGTTTTTCTGGGTTTTAATGAAAAGCCTTGTAATTACCTAGTGCAAACTTTTCTTTATTGTGTAATATTTCATGTAACTCAAAACCAGTGTGTGCTTGAAAGTGCAATGTACTCCTTCAGATAAGAGACCTGACTGAAAACATGCAAAGCATAGTCTATCAGTTGTTGCTTATTTTGCAAGAAGATAAATAATTACTTTCCTTTGGTTGTGCCACTCATGAGGTTGCTTCTTTTCTTTTGTGTGTCTCATCATTTTTGCCAGTATCATAAAACAGGAGAGAAAATACCTCCTGTTTTTGAAACCCGTCCTTAGGCTTCTTCACTGGAACAGCTACCAGGGGAAAAATGTAACAGTTAAGCTGTGTTTTTCCTTTCAAATTTGTACATCTTCTCCCCGATGGCAGTGACAGAGTAGGAGAGCACTAAGTTGGTGTGAGATGGAGGTGCCTCCCCTGACTTCCTTTTTCCAGTGCCAGACTAAGTTATTACAAAACATCTTCAGAACATTTCCTTACCTGCTTGAAATGGTAGAGACAAGAAGCACTACCCATGAAGTTGGGATATTTTTACTTCTTATCTACTCTAAGTAAAACAGGAAGGTCCACCTTCCATTTATTAAAAACACTAGGAGGCTATTGAGGACAGAGCCTCTTCTTTTATATCTCATCTAACCTGCTTATGTCAGGTGCCAATCAGAGAGGCTGAATGAAGAAGGAGGACACTTCTGCAAGCAGATCATCTGTTCCCAGCTGCACAGAGGCACAACAGGAGCGGGAGTCTCCTTAATACACAAAACTATGTTACACAGTTACCCAGAGAGAATGAAAGAACTTAGGACTGAAATGCATCTCAACAAGAGGAAAGTGGAAAATTTCAAATTTCAGGGAATGAACACATGAAAACCAGCATTTATCAAAGAAGGGAGGAGAATGAAAGGTTACCTGAATATGAAGAATAATGTCTTTACTGTGCAAGTAACTGTGCACTGGAACAGACTACCCAGAGAGGTTGTGGAGTTTCATTCACTGGAGATATTCAAGAACAGCCTGGATACAATCCTGTCTAATGTGCTTTAGGATGACCCCACTTGAGCAGAGAGGTTGGACCAGATGACCCACTGTGATCCCTTCTAACCTGACTCATTCTGTGATTCTGTGTGATCCTGTGACAGAAATATTGGAGGCAGAGATGGAATTTCAATAGCAGACATACCAAGACTTAAGGTGAAAGGGGAAGAGGATGATTATGAAATTGGTTTCCTTTTTGTTATGAAAAAAAAAGGAAAGAAAAGAAAAAGGAAAAGAGGAGCAGGTTGTAGTAAGTTCATTCTGGGTAGATTCCAGGCACTCACCCACAAAGCCTCTCTTCTGACTCCCCTCCACAGCTGGATGGGGGAGAGGAAATTATAATAAAGGGCTCATGAGCTGAGATAAAGACTGGGAGAGATCACTCATCAAATATCAACATAGGCTAAACAGGCTCAAATTAGATATATGAATTGAATTTATTGCTAACAAAATCAGAGGATAATGAGAAGTAAAATAAAGCCTTAAAACCCTCCACCTTCTCCCCACTCCTCCTTCCTTACCAGGTCTACCTGCGGTGCAGGGAGACAGGGAATGGGATTATGGTCAGGTCATCACCCATGGCTTCTCCTTCTCAGGGAGAAGAGTAGCTCCCCTGCTGCACCATGGAGTCCCTCCCATGGGAACAGTTCTCCATGAACTTCTCCAGCGTGAGTCCACCGCACACACAGCAGTCTCCCCAGACTGCTTCAGTGTGGGTCACACTTCCACAGGGTGCAGTCCTTCAAGGACAGGCTGCTCCAGCATGGGCTCCTCTTTCCATGGGCCTTCCATGGGGTCACAGACTCCTCTCAGGTATCCACCTGCTCCGGCATGGGGCTCTTCCACAGGCTGCAGGTGGATCTCTGCATCCCCAGGGATCTCCATGGGCTGCAGGGGCACAGCTGCTTCACCACGGTGTGCACCACGAGCTGCAGAGGAATCTCAGCTCCGGCATCTGGAGCACCTCTTCCCCCTCGTTTTGCACTGACCTTGGTGTCTGCAGGGCTGGTTCTCTCATGTTCTTTCACTCCTCTCTTCTGTGGCCACAATCACATCTGCACAGTAACTTTTCTTCCTTCTTAAATATATTATCACAGAGGCATTACCACCATTTTTAATTAGCCTAACCTTGACCAGCAGCATGTCCATCTTTTGGAGCTGCCATGGATTGGCTCTGCCAGACATGGGGAAAGCTTCTGGCAGCTTCTCACAGAAGCCACCTCTGTAGCCACCTGTACCAAAGCTTGCCCATGCAAGCCAAATCCACAGGTCTGCAGAGAAAGTAATTTGATTGTGTCCCTCCCTGCAAAACTAGAACAGAGAAAAAAAAAAAAAATGGCAGTGCAAATATTTAGAGAGAAATGGGTAAGCCATCATAATTTCGTTTTCTTTCCATACCATAACTGCTTCTTGGCAAAATCTCCTTAAAGAACACTAGATTCCTGTGTATGTGGATTTCTAGATTCAATTTTAAGTAACCATCCAAATTTCTGGATCTTTTCATAGATCCCCATAGTCTATATTTCTAGAGGTTTTGAGTGAACTAATGTAACCCCTGTGTATTTTTCACCCTTGCCCCCCTGCCCCTGCATATACGGCTTTGCAAGTTGTCTATCCAGTGAATATAGGTGACAAGAAATCCACTGAAATCCAGGTGCAACTTTCAAGGGCTTGAATAAATATTAGGTCAGTGTAGAGAGTGGCTTCTCTGACTAAGTTTGTCATTGGGAAATTTGCATCAGCAAAATGATATAATAAATTGCAAACTGTTATGCCATGTAAGAACACTTTACCTTGCAAATGAAGGAGATTTATTTGAAATAAACAACAGGAAATAAAACAAGGAATTTTGTAATACCGTATTTGAAAACAATTTTTCAGAAAAGAAATAATTGCATTTCAGAATTTATTAGAGTACATCAGTAAAAAAGTAATGAGTGCATCCACTTTTATGATTATACTGAATTGTATTATAAAATCTATCAGCAATATAAGAGAAGATTGGGGGAAAAAAGTGTCTGGGAGACACAGTTTTAGTGTATTTTGCTGTCCTTGCTCTTCCATACCTATAAAATTTTCAATTTAGCAAAAGGAAAAAAATGGAAAAGAAGTCATGGAGAGCTAAGGCATTGCAAAGAAAATAGTCAAAATAGATTGGTAGCCACCTACTCTATGACTAGTTAGCATTTTTAGCACGCATCCTAGGTAATTGTGAAACACAGAAGAAAAATAGCTGTTAATAAACCATTTCCGCCAGTTTCATACAGAACTTAACATTTTACCACTCAGCTCCTGAAGATGGATATAGCTGTGATGACCATATGTTATATACTGCTTTTGAGATATATAATGCTGTAGGAAAATTTTACTCTGTGATTAAAATTTGTCCTGAAACCTTCATGATCTCTGATGCCTTGATCAGCCTAATGGAAGGTCTGTACTTTTTTACAACACCTGCAAAGGGCTACAGCTAAATGAATATACTTAATGAATATAGAGAAGGCAAAATAGCAAATATAGAGATGGCAAAATGCAATTGCAACTGGACTTTGTTGATTATGTTAATGAGATTAAAGAAATTAATATAGACTGGCACATCTGAAGCTTAAATTCTTTCCATTACTTTAACTGTCCCTTTTGGAAAACATTTCTAGCTGAAATACAAAGTTTATTCAAAAAAACTCAAATACATCTTACTAGAATTTAATGGTATTAAGCATTTGGCTGAATATTAATATTTGGAAGAAATGGGTCTTTAGAGGTCAAGAGTATTGTGTGATTCATTGATCTAGTGAGGTCTGTGAACAAGTTCCAGATAAATGTCATTCAACATTAGAGCAATATCTAGACTCCTTAATATTTTGAATATATTATGTATTCATATATCATTGTATGTGTGTCTTATTTTGTGTGCATATATACATATAAAATCTGATGTGTGTCTAGATCAGAAAAACTTCATATTTTAGCTTTCTTTTAACATTTCTGGGGTTAATTTCCCTTTTGACTGGGTCTTCGAATGCCTTGCACTTCAGATGCCAGTGGTCACATATCACAGGGTCAGTTGAAATCATAGCTCTTACTTGCTTAGAGTAGGCTTTGAACCTTTTAATCCTTAAAGTTAATTGCTGTTACCTCCTTAAAGGAAGTTATATAATTTCCTGTCATTTGGTTCACTCTGGAAACAGTAGCATCCACTAACTATGTAAATTATTCCATGTTATTGTGCCCCGGAAGATGTGAAGTTATATGGATTAAAAAACACAAGCAAACTTTCTTGCTCCTAGGCTCAGACAGCGAGAAGAGGCCAGGACTACCTCAGGTGTGCTCAGAGGTCTTTTAGGTTCCTGTTTCCCGTTCCTATACACAGAAAAATTCCTGTACAGTTCCTCTCATCCTTTTACCCACTCAGATTGCATCTACATCACTAAATAAAAAAGGCCCAGGAAATCAGCTTATGCATGACACCTTTGGCAGATGGAAAGGGAGAATAATCTAAAGGAAATCATTGTGTCTTCTAGGAAGTGTTTTCATATTAAGAACAGAGACTGTGAT
The DNA here is from genome assembly GCA_013397935.1 of Dasyornis broadbenti. Taxonomy (NCBI): domain Eukaryota; kingdom Metazoa; phylum Chordata; class Aves; order Passeriformes; family Dasyornithidae; genus Dasyornis; species Dasyornis broadbenti. Next base: position 233,457 of record VZRN01001171.1, read on the forward strand.
CCCCAGAAAATGTAGGTTTGTCTCCAACCTTCAGAAAAACAATTATATTATTTCTGTTTGTTGCACTATCTTGGCTTCATATGGTTGTCTTTGCAATAACTTAGAGTCTGAGGGGAAACATCCTTTTTGGGCAGTCACGCTGCTTTATGAAGGAAATTGTAGAGATTCCCAGGATTTGTGCTGAGCAAGCAAACTTCAGAAATAGCAGAGTAATGTGTTTGCCCAGGGGCAGTGTCACTAGCCACCCAGTGCTTTCAGTGTGTGGACTTGTGCCTCTGTGTAGCACTGCTCTGTGCTGTACACTGAAGATGTTTTTTGGGTCACATCGACAAAGTCATTTTCTTCCTTTCCTGATTCCTCTGGTTCCATTTAATTTGGGAAAGTCTAGTCAGCCTGACACATCCATAAATTGAGTATATAAAAAACCCTATAAAAGTCGTATACAATACTCATGACATTATTACAGGTTGACATTCTCATACTAACTGTATCCTGTCACATACCAGAATACTTGCACTTGTTGTGGTGATCTGATAAATCAGAAATGAGATGTGTTTGCCCTTCCAGAAGTATTTGCAAAGTCAGCATGAAACAAGAGATTCACTTCATTTGCTGCATTAAAAACTTTCATGGTAAGGCCTCCATGTCAACAAATTGCAGTTCACAGCACAATATTTGGACACATAAGAACTGATTTTTACTATCTGGGAAGCTCCTTTTTCCTTTGAAGTTTTGAAGTGACCCTGCTCATTTTTCCCTAAGAGAGAATGAAATAAATAAAGTCTGATGTGATAATCCTTCCATATCCACTGAATTCCCCAAGGTAACTCTGAGATTATTACATTTAACACAAGTGAAAGCAGTTTTCCCAAGTTTCAGCATCAGGTCACATTTTCATCAGTTCATAATCAGTAAAGTATAAACACAGGTGCTTGCAGATTTATATATTGTTTCTCAGTTTTGAATCCATGAAATATGACTACTAGGTATTTTTTGTACATGTATTATGATTATCAGTACAACTTTAAAATACTGTCTTTTGAAAGGCTGACATAGATTTTCAAGAATACATTCTGTATACATTCTGAATACATTTCCTATTATTTTTACTCCTATAGTTTGTGAAATTTGTTTTATTTTTGTAATTCATCATTCCTTACACTGAGTGCTTCCAAGATGTTTTTTTTTTTTTTTAAACTCTGCAGTGACAGCTTATGGTGCCAATGTAGGGACTTTTCTATATCAGTGGGCCTCCAGTGAGAAGTATCTTCAGGCCTGATTGCAAGGCAGGGTCTCCTTATTTAATGTTTGTACACAATGTTTTTTTGTGGGTGAATCAAATTGATTTTGAGTATTTGCACAGTAGGTTTTTGAAACCTTTGAAGCAAAATCCTTGCTGTAATGAAAGTTTTACACAGATGTGGAATGAAGATTTAAAGTTCTGGTAGGGTTAACCTGCTAATAGTTTAGTTCTTTGTATATTGTCAGTGCAATTTTATTTCTAATGATATCATAAATCCTGTCGAACTATTTTGCCTTTTTTTTCCCCTTTTTTTAAAGACACAAATGCCCTGATACTATATAACTTATGAAGGCTCAGGGCACCAACAAGTTCTCAAAATTGTTTGGTTGCAGTCTGCCAGCAAAATACCTGTGCAGCTCTGAATGTGGGGAAAATGTGCTGTGTTCTGGACTGCTCTCCAGGAAGTACTTACTAAAACAGAGAGTGAAAGTTACAGGGAGGAGTGAGAGCTCTGTTGAGTCTGCTCAGCTTCGTACATTCGAGGCAGCTCATAATCATTACTGCCAAAAACCTGTCCTGGGGACTCTCAGCACAGCAGATAGAGATGGAAGCAGCGCAAGAGGATACATTAGCTGGGACCTGGTCTGCCTTTGGAAAAGAGTTTTCTGACAGAGGTTGGGCTGCTGTGAAGCAATGCCAGCTTGCTTGCCTTTTTAGTGCCCCTCAGAAGCTTTGATAGGTTTGAGATACTCCTATGAAATGCTTGGATCAAATTATAGCAGCCTTTTTTTATATGATAGTGCTGTCAAAACATATTCACCTATTAATTTTATTTTGAGTGTTTCCTCACAGTAAATGTTTTTAAAACAGTTTTGTTTATTTGTTTTCCCACTTTAGAATACAATTTCGGAATGAGAAACAAAAGTTTTCTTGTTTCTCAGGGGTATCAGTGTTCTGTAATATTCCCTTATGCAAGTGGGGCTCTTCATAAATCTGTGTATCAAATTTATCTTTCCTTTAAGAACTCATCAGGTTGTCAACCTCTTTTAAGGTCATGGACTTTCCTTGGTTCTAGTAATCCTTACAGGAAATGGACCACGTGTTTATTGTCTTTGGAATCCACTGTTTCTTTTTTTTTTCTTTGAAGAAAAATTGCCATCTGTTGTTTTATTGATTATTTTTTTACATATTCTCTAATTTCTCCTTCATCACCGTCAGGTTTTTTGATCAGTTTTCAATCAATTTTTAAAGAAAGGAAAAAAATATCTGTAATGCTCTTAAAAGCATTAAGTGAGATAAGGTTGAAATGCAGTTATCTTACCATCAAATATTCTTATGTAGCTCTCTTTTCTTTTCATGAGAGCCTCTGAGCAAACTTTTACTTACCATCAATTACCTACCCATTATCCTGCTAATCTGGAGTAATGGCATGGTGGCAAAGCAGAAACAGAGTTAAAAGACAAAGCAATTACATAAAAATTCACAGTGCCCTTATGTGAAGAATGAAAACTCAAAGACACTTTTGATGGTGGAATACGGGGAGCTGGGCCAAGGTTGCCCAGCACAGTCATGTTCTATAAACACCTAGAGCAGAACGTGTCAGGCCATGTGTCGTGGTTTAACCCCAGCTGGCAGCTCAGCTGGCTTTTTGTGCTGGTGGGATGGTGTGAGAAACAGAAAAGGCCTTGGCTCTGTGTAAGTGCTGCTCAACAATAACAAAAACATCCCTGAATTGCCAGCACTGTTTCCAGCACTAATCCAAAACACAGTGCCATGCTAGCTACTATGAAAAAAAATTAACTCTCCCCAGCCAAACCCAGGGCATTATGATCATGTATTTTATAATCCTGGCTGGCTGTGAGTTGGCCTATTCAGATGTCATGGTACCAATTCCCTAAAGGACAATAAAAAAGTGTGTTTATCTAAATATAATGCTTGAAGATAAATCCAACTTCCACCTTAGTATGAGTACATATATCACAAGAAGGCAATAAATAAATCTTTCCTGTTATTTTCAGAACCAAATTTTGTGTCATCATATGACATTGGGAATTTTACCTACTTCTTCTTCCGAGAAAATGCGGTGGAACATGACTGTGGGAAAACAGTTTTCTCTCGTGCTGCTCGGGTGTGCAAAAATGATATTGGTGGCAAGTTTGTGTTGGAGGATACCTGGACTACCTTCATGAAAGCTCGTCTGAACTGCTCTCGCCCTGGAGAAATTCCATTTTACTATAATGAACTTCAGAGTACTTTCTTCCTGCCAGAACTGGACTTGATCTATGGGATTTTTACCACTAATGTGTAAGTAAACTGAATGATATATTTTATTTTCTTGTTGTTTGTGACAGCAAAGCCTAGAACTTCTGAGCTACTCTCTTCTGCATATTCCAAGTAAACATTGTAAATTCAAACTACTGTTTTGCCCAACCCACTATTTTCTGTGAACAGGTCTCAGTTCCAAATGTTTCCCACATGAATTGTTGAAAACATAAGAGAGGAACAAGTTCTTAATATTTCCTTATGGCAGGGAGCCAGTTGTGTTTAAGACTGTTCGGTCATATTCTTCATTTATTTTTAGAAAGTAATTAATTTTTATTTTTACTATTGTAATATATATATGCATTATGTAATTATGAAATAAATATTTTAGAATTCTAATGGGACAGGATCATGAATTTGACATGATGGAATTTGACCATGTCATAAAGAACTTATCTTACCCAAAAGAGCACAAGAGATGCTTTTACGTGTTTTAAATTAGTCCTAACATGTGAGTTTGAGGGTCAAACCAAGAATTTAACCTAATTTTAAATGAATCTGTTACATCAATAAGGTAAAATTAAAAAAAAAAAAAAAAACCCAATAAAAAAGGTACAATTTGGTCTTAAAAATTAAAATTTTTTGAATATTAAAAAATTGAATGGACATAGAAGAAAAGAGACATCTATCTCAGAAATGTCCTTTGTTACTTTAAACATGATGACTGGTGTTCAAATGCTGCTCAGTGAGAGCAGCCTCTGTGTTATGGATGTACAGCCCAATGTTCAGACCACTGGAACAATTTCAGATTTGGAATTCTGGTTCTCTTACCTTCTTGTGGTGTCTTGTTTTGTAAGTCAGTTCTGTCTAGAATTTTAAAAGGTCCTTGGGCACCTAAAACATAGGTAAGGGAGCCTTGATCACTTGGATACCCACCCTTTATAAATATCCATTAACTGGGTGGAAACGTTCACAATTTAATGCCAGCAAATTGTAATCCCTAAGCATTCTAGACAGTGAGCATGGATTTGAGCTCTTTTAGGCATCTTCCAGACTCAGGCTCACCCCTGGGCTGGCGGCTTGGGCTGTGAACAGGACTAGTGGTGATGGGATGCTTACACCAGGATGTGGCAATTCCTAACTCATGACATTGGATGATGACCTCAGCCTGTTTCTGCAATGAAGTAATGTAGTGAATATAAATACTATTTTTATAAAGACAATAGTAGAGACTTCGAGATTACTGGGGATAAGAAAATTTGCTGTTGTTTTGATCAGTAATTTTAATTTTGTTCTGTTTTACTTGCTAGTTCATATGCTAAAAGACACGTATTTATCAGGGGGCATCCACAGACACTGTTAACGTGATCTTTCATGAGAAGTCAAAATAGCCTAGATATTAGCTGCCAAGAAAAGCCTGAGCAGAGGAATTATCCTCTAGAAAATCCACGGGGCTTTGGCCATGGAAGGGGAAGGATGTTCCTGATGTTTCCTGGCTCTTATGGAAATGAACTTGCCATTGTTAAGACTACCTTTGCTACATGAGAGTAGACAGTATTTTAAACCTTGCTGCTACTTTCCTTTTCCCCTGTGGCCCAACATTCTGATTATCCAACAGAGATGGACTTTTCAAAGAGGAATTAATGGTAACTGCTTAAGGCTAGGGCTTTTTGATTGCTCTATTTAGATTCCTGCCATCAAATGTTGTAACAAAATTTTTTTGACATTTTTGAAATGTTGGAATTAGGATTACTTCCCCATGCTGACTGCTTATTCACAGATAGGTTGTGGCACTCATAAGATGCACCTTTCAGTCCGGCAACTGACAGTGGAGAAACAAATATTTCCTATGACAAGGAACAACAGATTCCTTACTGTTCATGTAACAGCATCAGATGTAACTTAATGGCATTCATAACTCTTCAATCTCAATATCTTCACAATTGCAATGACTTTATTGTACCTTAATGCTATTTTTAATATACTTTAATATACATGTGGAGGGAAAAAAATGAAGTATTTCTCTCACAGCCAAACCTGCTCCCTTTATATGAGGTTAACTATTAACTCCGCTATAACCACTGCTTCATGATAAAGCAGACTTTGTTTCTTTCAGTCTATCCAAAAAATCTATAAATGTGAGTCTCATGTCCTTTAAGGACTTCATGAAATTCAGGAAACCATTGGTACAGTTAATAATATTAGAGAGCTGCATTTAGTGATACGAGCAAGGATTTAGCAGCTCTAATGATGCTTGATTCTGCAGAAGTTGTAAGCATGGGACTTCAAGTTTTGGGCTTCTTTTGAAATAAGAGTGACAAGCATAAGAAAGGAAATTGCTCTTTGTCCTGGTGTTTAATCCATGTATCCTAACTCTTTTCCAGTTGTTGGGTTTTTTGCCCATCATTACGGGGTTTCTATAGTAAGTTTTCTTAAGCCTTGTGTAAATTACAGGCTAAGGATTAAAAAAAAAAAAAAAAAAAAAAAAAAAAAAAAAAAAAAAAAAAAA
>VZRN01001171.1:239503-257092 GCA_013397935.1 Dasyornis broadbenti
AAAAAAAAAAAAAAAAAAAAAAAGAAAAAGAAAAAACAAAAGAGAAGAATGCTACATGGATCAATTGTCAGCAGTTTTAGCTGCAACAGGAAATCTGTGTAATTGACACCTTCATTATCTATTCCATTATCCCAAAATGAGGCAAAGAACAATGCAGCTTTCCCTATTATGAGCTTTCATAGTTGTTAGATTATATTCTTTACACTATGCAGAATTACTTTATTGCCATGTATATCACATTTTCAAGAAAAAAACAGGAAATTGTATGTTTTGTCCAGCTGCCATTTATTGATGTTTATTTTTTTAACATGATATCTTGTATGCAGTCCAAGTTGTTTTGTCTTTATGGGTTTCTGGAACTTGCATTATTATTGCTATAAAACATCTCTTGGAAGACAGGATTTTTGAGGACATGTCTTGTCCAGGGACTCCACAGGGTCTAGAGACATACCATACATTGAAAATCCTTACTTATGTCATGCAGTGATTTGTTATATGGAAGAAACTTTATTGAACCCTGAGAATGAAACCTGAACTTTGCAAATAGAAGAGAGGTGTCCCTAGTGCATGTGATTATGTGTGAAAATATAGCGTTGCAGTATTAGAGCAGCAGCAGAAAGTAGGAAATTCTCAGGTTTTTCCCCACACCAGCTTTTTGGTAAGACTGACAAATATTTTAAATGCAATGACTATGCTAAATCAGCTCAACATATATCATTATCTTGAGATACCATCTCCTGACTGATCATATCTGCGTCATTAATTACTTGAAGGATTGAAGAGTTATTGCCATTTTATTTATTTTTCAGCAAGTTGACTTCTTAATGTTATTACTTTGGTTAATATTTTTAATTTTTTTGCAGGAACAGCATAGCAGCCTCAGCAGTTTGTGTTTTCAATTTGAGTGCCATAACTCAGGCATTTAATGGACCCTTCAAATACCAGGAGAACTCTCGCTCTGCTTGGCTTCCATATCCCAATCCTAACCCTAATTTTCAGGTATGGATATGTGGGAGAAGGACAATATTTTATGTGAGGTTTCCTCAAAGTACTGTATGGTTCATAATTTATAAATCCAATTTTGCACTATGTTGTAGCCTAAGATCTTAAAAAAACTAAATTAAAAAAAGTGCTTAGGAGAGGCCCTTATTTCAACATACTTAATTTTAATTTTATCCTTCCACAAAATAATTTGAGTTGAAAAGCAGATGTACTTTGAAGGGTAGGAGAAAAAGGCTTAACTTCAATCTTCTGTCAAAATAAAACACTATCTGTCAATGTGACATTAACTCCTGGCTGAAGTATGATCAAACTGGTATTCTCTTTTACATTCTATTTGTGCTATTAGAACCTGAAAAACCGAACAGTGTCTGACAGAAAAAAGAAGTGGGTGGGAGGTGGTAAAGAAGCAGTGTTCATAATTTTATATATTTTCATGTGTAAGGTGGTCCACACTCCTTGAAGAGTCAGATTAAAAGAATTTGTGATGTGTTGTGCCCCTCATTTGAAGTTGTTGGCCTTCAAGGGTGTAATACTCTGCAGTTGGCTGACAGTGTAAAAGCAGTTAGATCAAGTTGGGTCATTCAGAGGAACTCTACAAAAAGAAAGAGGTATTTCACTAAGCACGTATGTATTATTCTCTTCTTCTGCATAGTCACCACTCCTACTAGGACAATTTTAATGAGTGTGCTTCTTGCAAGGGACATGAAGGAAGAGCAGCATTAATATAGTGTTTAACAACAATAGCTTTTCACCAAGGTACTTAAGTGTATTCACCTTTATCCACCTTTCGCCCTCCCTTAATCTCAATGCAATTTCACAAATTGACGTCTGCTCCTGGAACAGCCTTCCCTAGCTTGTAAGAGTCATAAGATCTTTGTAGCGTTAAAAACAATCACCCACAGGGGATTGTAGGTAGTCTTAATTACTTCCTGATCTATGCAAATGACGGAAAATAAGGCACAGGTTACAGGCTAGAGCCACGTTACCTTTCCTAAGTAGTATGTTGGTCATTAGCCAAGTGACAAGGCTCTGTTTAAGTAAGCCATATTGCAGAAGCAGGCTATATTTGCATACAGCTTTTTAGCTGTTGTAGAAATATTTGTAATGTCAAAATAGTGATAGGAAGTGGGTCTAAGAGAGGCAACATTTTTGAAGGAGAAAGACTGAGAAAATGCTTGTGTGTAAAAATCTTACAACCTTCCTGACTAGGTAAGCATGTACAATAAAACTTACTAAACTTTCCCTACGTACCCTGCATTAATGTGGTAGTAATTATTGTGAGAGCAGCCCATACTATACAGAATGGTACTTAAAAAGAAAGATGACAGCCTGATGGCTGTGTGAAACCAGTTTAATTCTCTACTGTACTGTTAGTGCACATCTCCAAGTCCCTGTCAAGACTTAGGTGTTGAAGAAATTTATTTCTTAGATGGCTGATTTTAATATAGCTGCTACTCCAATTTACAAGAACAGTGACAACAGTTGTATCATATCTCACTGAGCCACAAACAGCTTTGAAGGCCAGAGCTAGTGTTAAAAGCTGTAATGTGGCCTTTTACAACACAATATTGAAGTCAATTGATGTTAACTGATCTCTAGGTATCACTAGTGATGTCCAACTTCTGTTCTTTTGCCGATGCTGCTTTTTATTCCCTTGAATAACTTTCTGTTCGATTTCTGTCTCCATAACTGCAGCAGTGATGCATGCTAGAAGCTAGTCTAATCCTTAGAGCTGGGTGTAGCCATTCTTTTTGACTTGTTGGTGCTTTGGAGCACTTCACATAGATGAGATATATTCATTGACTGAGTCATTGATGTCCTTCCCAGAAAGGACTTTTCTTTTTTAACGTCCTTATGATAAAGTATCAAAAGTTCTTTTTATGTAGTCCCAGAAGTAGATTTATCCTCTGAGTATTCACCTACTCAGACAGAAGTATATGATTTGAAGGAAGACTATTGCTAGGTAGATATAATTACATCAGACATTGTATTTCCAAGGCTGGGTTACATTAATGAAATATTTTCCATATTAGAACACTATTGGAGTCCAAGTTTTGAGGAACATTGTTTTCTTCAGAGATCATTGCTTTTCACTTTAGATAGGGCAACGTCTATCATAAGACCAAGGACCATTTGCATTTCCATGTACTATAAGTATTCAGCTGGAATTTTTCCTGTTTCATACATCCAGAGAAATTCTTCTTTGGCATGATTTTTTTTTTTCATTGGTCTGACATACAGAGCAAATAACTGTTTCCTGCCAGTTGCTAATTTGTCTTTCCTCATCATCTGATCTTCCATTATGAAATAATTTATTTAACTTCTTTTAACATTTGTGGATTTGGAATGATCACTCAATTTTGGATTGAAAATATGACAATAATGAAAAAATAACTGGCAGGGATTTGCACACTATTATTTTGCTCATGCTGTAATTCATGGCAAAATTTATGACATAGTAAAACAGAATGAAAATTATGACTTAGGTATGCCTTTCACGTCACCCAAATATTTGATAAATGTTGTGAAGTAGTGCTTTACTTCTCTGATGCAATTATGCCTGCGTAAACATGTGAATGTTTACATATTCAGATGCATTAAGAAGCTTTCTCTTTTTTGTCCTCAATTGAACACAAATATGTTAAACTTAACTCCCACTTATTTTGCGTTGTTTATTTGTGTTTGAAACTTGTCCGTGCAGCTAGTTTGCTTTCCTGTAAGGAAAGATCACGATTTTCAGATTTAAAATATGGTCAGTTTCAAAGCAAAAAAAGTCTTTGCTGTGGATAATATTTGGTAGAGCTCTGCACTGTCCATTTTTGCTACTTTAAGACAGAGTCCTGAGATGCTTCTAGAACTACATGTGGTACTTTCACCTGTGATTCTTGTCAGCCCCTGGCTGTGGTAGGACGTGTGTCTTTAGGACTGCAGTCTGTGAAAATTATAATGAAAACTAGTCAAAAAAATAATTTGATTTTTTGGATGATGGTTTTTCTCCTTCCTGCTCTGGATATAGCAAAACATAGGATATAACAAAATGTTTCTATAATCCACTTGTGCTGATCAGTCTGGTGCACTTCCATATTGTTTAGAATTAAGGAGCCTCCATAGTGCTGCCTCAGGAAAACTGAGCTTCCTCAATCCTTGGACAGTCTGGTTAGCACCAAAATGGGACCTGAAAGTTAAATTCCACATTGTCATTACAAGATATGCTCTTGCTTTTATTTTCTTCTGCTGTAAATCAGAGAACAAATCTGTTGTTATTGTTGGCACATAGAGTCACGTTACTTTTCTGTGTTTACAGTGTGGCACCATGGACCAGGGTTTGTATGTAAATCTGACTGAGAGAAATCTTCAAGATGCACAAAAGTTCTTCTTAATGCATGAAGTTGTTCAACCAGTTATTCCAATTCCTTACTTCATGGAAGACAACAGCCGATTTTCCCATGTGGTTGTGGATGTTGTGCAGGGCAAGGACATGCTTTTCCATATCATCTATCTTGCCACAGGTATGAACTCTTCATTGCTGTGAGAACTGCAAAAGTTTATGAGGTCTTTAAGTTTTAATGTTCTGTTAATCACTTATGAAATATGTGTACAGCACCTTGAACATCAGCTTTTCCTCTTAACACAATCACGTCTATCTTCTATGTTTTCTAAATAGATTAATTTAGGCATTGCAATGTCTTTTGTGTTATTTTGTGAATGTCAGTTTTATGTCTGTTTCCTGTTCCCCTTTGAAGTTGTGAAGCTTCTGTGCTTTTGAGGGAATCAAACGTTGTAAATTCTTCAAACAGGACTTCCCAAGTTTCACTGTCTTTTGTTCTTTTTACTTAGTTAAGGGTACAAAGTTAAGGGCCCAAGATAAGGTGCTTTAGGATGCTCTGATAAAGAAACAACTTTGTAAAAAGCAAATACAGCTACTACTATTTCTATTTCTGAATTTTCTGCTCACATGTATTTTATTAACTTTCCTTTTCATCTCATTTTTAAGACATTAATTTTGCAGTTTTATACCTTGCCTTATTATTTGCCCATTTATACGTAAGCTTAGCAGTGAAAGAAAAACAACTCTTCTCTTCTTATTGCTTTGGTTAGAGCTGTTGCCTTCTTTTCAAAATTTCATTCTTAAAAATAGAGAGGCTTTTTTTTTTTTTGCAGATCAAGGATGTCCCCAGCTGAGACTGAAATACTAGATTGAACTAACATGTTTAAAGCCTCATGGCATAAAACTTAGGATGGTTTTAAATACTTGGGCCTATGCACATTAGTAGGGAATAGCTCATCAAAGCAATGGTTTGTTAATGTTCAGTTTGTCTCATTGTGCTCCTTGAAAGTTAGGCAGTAATAGAAAAGCTTTTGATAGGTTAAAACTATGCTTGGATTTGACCAGTTCTAGGCAAAACAGCCTGCTGGTTGGTAAATCAGAGCATTTTAAGTGAAATCATGCCAATACTAAGGGGTGTTTGTATTGTAGGGGCCTTCTGACCAAACCTGAATTACAGAAACATGCACTGAATTGATTTTATATGAAGTGACTATCACTACATTGTAGGATATTTACATTATTTATATTCTCAAGAATGAGTTTTGCCATAATTCTGATTGTCTTCGTGTTTCAGTTTCCCTTGCTGTGTTACCTTTTATGTTCAAGTCAGTAAGTGAGGATCTAAAATGTTACATTTCATAGTTCATTAATAAATTGTGTTCAGGAAAGATTCTGTGTGCTTTTTGTGCTGCTAAGAAAAGATATTGCTCCATTCTCCTTGTGATGTATGTTTGCCTTTCGCTTTCATTCTCTGTACATCTGATTTTGATCATTCATGGAAGCAGGACACTTACCTTAACTGGGTCTTTAGTCTGACTTCAGCACATGCTTTCCTGTAACCAGACAGCATATGTTTTGTAAGTGTGAGAAAGCATATGATAAAATCCCCATTCTATTCTTGAAGTTTTCTTGACATAGTCAATTCTATTTCACATGTATTTCACTGAATCACAGTGAATATTGGAACATTCCTTCTACCCTAATTGAGTGAAAGTACTAAGCTGTATTTTCCAAGAAATGTTAATACTCACTTTTGGTAGAATTTGAGATTACCACACTTGTTTATATACAAATACCACAGGTACAGTACATAAGTGTAGCTTAAAAATGCCAAGATACACCAAATTACACAGTGTAATTTATTTATGTATTAAGATTATAGGAGCAAGGTGGTACTTGGCCTTCCTTGGGGTGCAGATCATAGTTTTAATTTCACTATATTGTTAATTGTGCAGCACCTTAGTTCTTCCAAGCCCTGCCTTTGTTTAAGTAGAAGCTGTGGAGTGGTTAGTATTGAGTTTTCATGTGAAACAGAATATGGTAAAAGATTACTGAGAAAAATACCACTACTTCTGTAAACAACAGAAACTAAAACACAGCAGCCTTAACTTTGAAAATAAACAATAATTTTGGAAACAACTAAGTTTAAGACTTTTAATTAGCCGCATGTCCAGCTTTACTCCCACATACAATATCATCTACCCCAAGCTCCTAACACCATAAAGCATGTGTATGTTTGGGAGGGATGAAAGACTGGGTTGACAGTTACTCCCAGTCTGAGAAATGCTATCACTATATCTTTCCTGATTTAATTTATTTGCATTATTAAAAGTGGTGGTAAATTAAATTTGGAATTAAATTTTTACCACAATGCTCCATCTTTGAAAAAACGACAAAGGTATAAAAGTTGCCGAGCGGAAAAGGCCCTGGGGGTGCTGGTCGACAGCAGCTGACCATGAGCCAGTGTGTGTGCCCAGGTGGCCAAGAAGGCCAAGGGCATCCAGGCCTATATTGGCAATGGTGTGGCCAGCAGGACCAAGACTTGATCTTTCTCCTGTACTCGCCATTGGTGTGCCTGCACCTTGAAACCTGGGTTCAGTTTAAAGCCCTTCACTACAAGGACAATGAGGTGCTGGAGTGTATCCAGGGTAAAGCAATGAGGCTGGTGAAGGGGCTGGAGCACAGATCCTGTGAGGAACAGCTTAGGGACCTGGGGTTCTTTAGCCTGGGAAAAGGAGGCTCAGGGGGGACTGTATCACTCTTTACAACTGCCTGAAAAGAGGTTGTAGACAGGTAGGGATCCATCTCTTCTCACAAGTAACAAGTGGTAGGACAAGAAAAAGTGGCCCTGAGTTGTGCCAGAGGAGATTTGGATTGGATACTAGGGAAAAATTCTTCACTGAAAGGGTGTTCAGGCATTGGAACAGGCTGCTCAGGTAAGCAGTGGAATCACCATCCCTGCAGGCATTTGAAAGACATGTCGATGTGAGGCTAGGGGACAAAGTTTAGTGGTACACTTGGCAGTGATCGCTTAACTTTATGATCTTAAAGGTCTTTTCCAACCTAAACAGTTCTATGATTCCATGACCTGGGGAGCAACAGTCTGGTAGGCATTCAGTCCCTGGGAAAATCAAGGAGCGCACCTCCTTGGAGCACTCTTCTCTGGGCACATGGTGGACAAAAATGTGATTGGGAACATTCAGCATGGATTACCCAAGGGTTAATAACACCTGAAAATCTGACTACTTTCTGTGGTAAGACTTCTGCTTTTGTACATGAGGAGAGAGTAGTGCCTCGATTTTGGCAAGACTTTTGACACTGTCTCCCACAATATTCCTGTATCCAAATTCGAATGTATGGTCCATACCAGTGGACACCGGGATCTATAAAACCTGCTTGGATGTCAGGCTCAGAGGGTAGTTTTACTGGGATGTACAAGAGTGAAAAGGAGCCAAGTACTGTCCTATTGGACATTTTTTAATCAATGACCTAGAGGAGGACAAGGAGCACAGTCTATCAGGTGCAGGTGACACTTGACTAGGTTACCGGTAGTTACACAGGAGCATGTGCCATCCAAGAGATTTAGGCATGCTGAAGGGATACCATCATTACAAAGAGAGCCAATAGCATCTTGGGCTGTATTATCAGGATCAGCCAGGAGGTCAAGGGAAGAGGTTGTTCTGCAGTTTTGGCCTCACCCAGTACAAGAAGGATATGGATAACATGGAGCAAACTGTGGAGGGCCACCTTCTGTTGGAGGCTGGGGCACCATTCCCTAGGAGGGGAGGCTGAAGTAGCTGGCCTTGTTCATCCTTGAGGAGAAAAGGCTTTGTGGGCAGCAGGATGCTGGTAACATCCTGTTAATACCTACAGGGAGTTTACATGGAGAATGGTGACATGCTCTTCACACTGGTGCATGGTGGGAAGACAAGAGACAACAGGTAGAGAATTTCAGACTGGATATAAAGAAAAGCTTTCTCTTTTCTGGGACAGTCAAGCAACAGGTTGTGCAGTCTCCATCCTTGGAGGTTTTCAAGACGAGACAGTAACACAGTCTGTTATATCTAGCTGTCTTTTGAGCAGAAGGCTGGACTTGAGACCTTCTGATCTTCTTTCCAACCTAAATAATTCTGTGTTTATAGTATGCAAGTATAATGTCAAATTGGTTGGGCTAAATCACATTTCTATTCAACACTGTGATAATAGATGCCATTGCATTTTCTGCTGCCTAGAGGAAAGTATATTCAACTCTGATATAAGTTGTGTCAATAAGCAATTTGCACTTAGCACTGTAAAGCAGGATGGACCCAACCCATGCTGTGAGAGAGGTACACCACATAAATGTTATAGTTATAATTCATTCCAACATTCTGCAAAAATTGTCTTTTAAAATGCACAAAGCCTCAGTGGAAAAGTAGGCATACAGATTGGATTTAATACAAATGAATGTTCTGCTGTCTTTGTTACTTAAGGCAAAAATCCCATTTTTTGAAACAGATGGCCAATATTTAAGAGAAAGTTCTCTCTTCACCCCCTCAACTATCTACCCTGTTAGAATACAAATATTACAGGGGAGAATAATCCTGGGAGTATAAAAGTATAATCTAATTCCATTAAACGTTAAATAGATGTAGTATTGCTTGAAGAGAGACTGGGAGTAAGCAAACAAATTGATTAATCTGCTGTGTCAACAGTCTTCATTTCCTAAACCTTTGCCAAGTCATCATTCTGCTAGGATATTCTGGTGTGCTAGGATTTAACAGCTACTGTTAATATCAAAAATATACTTTAGTACCTTGGAGAAGCATCTTAATCTTTCACTCTACTGACTTCTAACACAGAATGAAGGGATTTATAAATTCTGCACATTTTGTGCTGCTGGCTTTAGGCAAGAAGAAATCCCTGCAGCAATTTTTGATGGTTTAGAAAGGAAAATCAAGGAAAGCACACACAGATGTCCTGAACTAAAAATCAACTATAACAATACATGAAAAGTAGAGCAAGCCATAGAAACACTAAATATTCTGAAAATTTTTTAAGTTTGAAGGCCTCTTTCTTTGTTAAAAAGAAAGCCTATGAATCTGTCATGTTTCCCTCCAGTTTGTCCCTTCTCCCCTCTCCTCATATATTTTTTTCCTGCTATTTTATTTCTTTCTTTCACTTTGTGCCTAGATATCCCATGGTTAAAAATTTTGCTTGTAATGTTTTTTTAAAAATAGGATGCTGCAACCAGAGTGAGTAGCTCTTATTTAGAGGACTGTTGCACAATGTAAAGATTTACTAGAATAAATAATAATAATAAAAATTAGATACAGTGTCTAGTTTGAGGGCATTATGAACACATAATGAACTTGGGAGTTCAGAAAAGGTAATTCGTGCACTGTCTGGTGAAAAACTTTCAAGGCCATCCTTAAAAACTACTTGGTGAAAAACTCCCGTGTTTTTTCTGTTCTTCAATCCCACTGGACAGAGTATGTCCCTTCTGTGTCCTGAGTAGAAATGGTGTATGCCCAGTGGTAGATCTTAGTTATTGGGATTTATAGTACAGCATTGATGAAATTGGGGTATGGCTGACCTAGAAAGAAAGTATGAAACCTGAAGAAAGATTTATTGTTGGCTACATTGCATGTCTCTAAAGAGTGGATTGTTCACTGAAGTGAACCTCAATTTTTATTCCATAAATGCAGGTTTTATCTGAGGCTTAAAGGTCACTGGAGGATGTTACAACAGATTTCCAAGAAGTTCTAAAAATTGCAGGTAGTAATGCAGAGAATAATGATAAAAATAATTCTGATGAAACACATACAGCAATTATCATGAAAAAGTAGAGAGGTTTCATGAAGAAATTTCAAAAAATATTTTTGGAAAATGCAGATGGAATTTTCATACATTTGCCTTTAGAAGGGTTAAAACAGGTATTAAATCTCTCAAATGTAACATTTTTTTCTCATGAAGCCCTGAAACAGTAGATTATACAGAAGCTAGTCCCAACCTAATGAAGAGATTTGGAAGTGTGCATGAAACTCCATTTGGGAATGCTGTCATAACAGTTTGTATTTCTCCTGTTTGTCTTACTAGATAGGAGTAAACTGATGCGAAGTACTTCCTGATTTGATTCCTCTGTTATTTTTGTTACAGTTCTGTCTTTTACGTTTTGTTTTTGTAATCACTACACCGCACTTTTTGCTAGGAAACAACCCAAGGTCTTAGCAAGAAAAAAGTTCTCTGTGTGTTGTTACTTAAAAATCTCTGATGAAATATTGTCATTTTCCTGGGAAATTACAGCTTCTGATCAAAGTGTGCAGCTTTCACAGTTTAATATGCATGGTGGCAGAATATATGTAGTATCTGAGCAATTGCCAACATGAAAGCTATAAGCAAATATATATGCTTATATATATTTCACATGTGGTGAAGAGACCAACAAAGCTTAAATTGGCTGCATTTTTTCCAATTTGGTGCGAATTCTGACTGCATTATGTTAAGTGCATTGAGGTTCTTGGAAGTAATCTGTATATAATTTCTGTAGAAAGCAGATACACACTTTTCATCTCAGTTAAGAACCACTTTCTTAGTCTAGAAATTACAATATAAATGCAATAATAATAAGGACTGAAGTAGTTGTAATTCGAGTCAGAAGTGTGAAAGTAATAGGTGGTCTATTTGTATGTCTTAATTCTTTCTAGCTCAAAAACAGAAACAGAGGAATCAGAGTACAGATGGATAATGGGGCATATACACTGTGGCACACAGTTGTCACTTTTTAAAACCGTTTCTCTTTGTTGTTACAGAAAACACAGGTTTTTTGTGTCAGAATTCTGTCTTTGCTTGACAAAGGTATAGTGTGCTTTTACAGAGTTGTAAAGCACTCTTGCAGTGGTTTTAAAACTATTTCCCTGTAACTTGTTACCCTTCTGTACTTACGTAATGTCATTTTAAGAAGCTTGAAGCAAGGATACTCACCAGTTACTCTGATGTGGAAAACTGGTGCATGTTGGAAGACACCAGTCCTAACAGCAACATGATGATCTTGAACATTTGTTTCAAAAAATCCAATAGTATACCATAAAATTAATAACCTTACTGTCTTCTCCTTCTGCAGTGACACCTGCCTCTGATAAAGGAAAACCCTAGCTGGATTAATACTTTGTTTATATTATTAATTTTTGCAGGAAACATTTTGCTGCAAAGTTCAAAAAAAAGATGTAAAAGATTACATGGTTTTGTTTTGAAGAGTCTAATGTTCAGTCTGGGATTTATGCTAGCTTTTCTAAGAAGTATTGCTATATATTTCTGCCAGCATATTTATGTTATTTTCCATGTAGAATACCTCAAAAGACAAAGAAGGATAATGGAAAACTTTGTTGTTTTTCTATCTAATTTAAACAAAGAAATGTTGATTTTTCGCTGCCTTGTGTATTGTGTCATCTGTACTGGGCAAAGTGGTCTTAAAATGCTACTAAATGACAGTAACTACATCTAAAGTCCAGCCTACAGAGTTATAAATGATACTATAGGGCTCCAGAGGATCAAACCCAGCATTTAAAATGTCCAGCAGTACTGATTTCCCTTGGTTTTATCACTGTGTATAGAGATAAATCATTCTGCCAGATCCAGTTGGTGAGCTTTCTTAGTAAATAGATGGCTCTAACTAGGGCTGGTTAAATTATTCATTGACAGCAATTTATATGTGAGAATTGTAGCCCTTTATTTTGTTCACAAATTATCCAGCACTTATTTATAGTCATTTTTTGTTATTATAATCAACCCATAAATAGGTCATGATTTTGATTAGTTTGTTGCTGCTATTTGCTCATAGAGTTTGTTCATATTTTACTTATCATGTTCCTGAATTGCTTGCTGCAAGTAGAGGGTATTGTTTTCTCAAGGGACAAATTTAAGTAGGAGAAGCCCTGCTTTTCTGTTCACAAATTATCATGATGTCTTTATAATTGCCCAGCTCTGTCAGATAAAGACTATAAATAAATGTCCAAAGAACATACGGTGTGTGCACTTCTGTGCTGCCACTGGAAATCAGAATTGCTGCAAGAAGAATCTACTGGCTGAAGAACAGCTGGCTCTGCTTGCATGGAAGTGAGATTAATACGAGGGGCAGGGAGGGAAACAGATTGTAAAGAGCTGGAGACAAAGTCTCAACCTTCCATTAAAAAAAGACCAGCTCCTCTTTATCACAGTGATGCTGAGCTTTCAAATCCTGTTTGACTACTTTATAAACTTTGAATGGCCAAGTAGCCTTTCCTTCTTATTTTCTATTTTTTTTGTTGGAACTATCACCTCTTCTTTCTGGAAGAGAAACTAGACTTGACAGCTGCTGTGTTCGTTTATTATTGCATAATGCACAAAATGTGGAGCTGTGAGCAGAAGAGGTATCATACATGGTCCTCAGTCTTCAAAGCTAAGATCTAATAGGAGGTATTCTTACCTTCAAAATTCTCATTTTGCCCCAATATGGTTCAATGCCAGTTAACAGGCTTGTCTTGATTTTGGAAACAGTGTTAGAATTAGCCTTATTTTGGGGTGAAATTTTGATCTTTGTATCAACTGTGTAGCTCTTGTATGAGTACACAGTTAATATTCAGGACTCTTTCTGAGAGATGTGGGGAAGAAGCCTTCCCTTTGAAGGGACTTCACTTTGACACATTGCTGAACATTGTGAACTTCTTTAGAATATTTTGCAGGGCCTTTTACTCTTTAAAAAAACTTTATTTTAAGGTGGACGTGCGTAAAAATGATTCAATAAACCCATGCCACCCAAAGAAGAAAGTGGAACTGTTAAATCACTGGGGAGAAATAAAAGTTTGAACCTTAGATGAAACTCAGCTTGGACCCTAAAAAACCCAAGGGTGGATCAGAAATATGATTCTATATGTACAATATTTAGTGAGAGCTGTCAGGAAAGCAGTCATTAAATGGGATATTCTACTGAACTCCTGGTTTTGTTAATGTTTACGAGCTTTGTTCTGCATTGTTTTTCCTAGTAAATCTCAGTAAATCCAGATGTTTATAACTAAGCATACATGAGAAATGTCACTAGTAATCACTGGGATTTTTTCCCCTTGTGCTTTCCTAGCTCTGGTCATAGGACATGGCAAATCGTAACAAGCTGAAGAATGTCTCAATAAAAATATACTTTATTTACTTCATTCTGTATCTTGTAAGTTGTCAAAATGTGAAGAGGCTTTATTTCAGATATTGTGGTCTTTGTGTGAAGAGTCCTGTAACCTGCAGGAAGAATCACAAAAAGATGGATTAAGTTCCATGCATTTTACTGTAACCAAGTCACTGGGTAAGAGTCATAATATTTGGAGCAAAGAGTCAGTTATCTACAGATTCATTCTTCTAATTTTTAGTTATTTTTATTTTTCTTTCTTGTCCCATGAATCTTGTAAATTTGGTTCTATAACGACACACCTTTAGGAGGAATAGCCATGGCTGCAGCCAGAATAGTGGTTAGATCCCTTGCCTAGGAAACATACAAAGATTTTTAACTAATAAGCTCTGTGAGATTTTCTAGTTATTGCCAGATATCCTGGCTCCTAGACCATTATATAAAGAATATAGTGTAATGTGATTCTATGTATTGCATGCTATGGCTATATACAATGACTATGGCTACTTTAACATAGAGTTACGAGATGAACAACTTCTGGTGAGAAGTTTGGAGATACATTTCTCTAATCCCAACTTTGTTTCTTGTCCATTTACTTTCTTATTTAGTTTGATAAGAAAAAAACCAAAACACATCCTTCTGTATTTCTAAGCAAAAGCTGTGTTTTACGCTGAAGTTGCTGCAGAAGTTCCATGCCCATCATAATGGAATTGTACTGGATATATATAATGGATTTGACTCATCTAGGGACTGAGGCATGGACTATGCAAACTAAAAATGAGTTTGAGTAGAGGATAGTTCCTGAAAGTCTCTCTTCAGTCAAGTTTGTGATGTTTCTGGATCCGTACAGTAGTCAGTTGTCTTTCTGGCACTTCCATTGAAAATAACCACATATGACTCAGTTAAGAAATCAGGCAAGGTTTGCTGTGAGTTATTATCTGAGAAATAGTTTTCTCCACTTATGCATCTAAATGCTTCTTTTTTCTTAGCACTGAAAAATTTATTCAGTGGGAAAGCACTATCATATTCGTAGCATGTGTTGGGTCGTACAAGGTATTTATTGTTTTGGTGGTACAAAGGAAGGCAATATAAAATAATAGACGCAGTAAGCACTCCCTGTCCAGTCAGATCCAATCAGAGTTAGTGCATCTCAACTTTGGAAAGACTGGCAGGGATCCAGGGTCTGTATTCGATAGTAATTTTTTCCTTCATGCACGGTGTGGCATTCTGCACTGCTGCTCCATGCCAGATAGCAAGCCTTAAATGACACAATCCACTTCATCTTGTGATTAATATCTGTGTTTATTACCTACTCTGCTACTTTAGTTATATGTCCACTATCTGAGAAATCCTGTCCTAGATATTGATTAAACATTTTAGAAAATCTCTTCAAAATTGGAATGTTTTCTCTTCATGAGAAGTTTATGGGAAATTAATATAGACTTCTTTGTTTCGCAGTCAATTGTAGCAACTACTCCCCAGTAAAAACTGTATAGTTTTATTTCTTTCTTTTTTCAGAATCCAGGATAGTGAAATTGTGAGTCTCTTGACAAATGTAATGTTTCCCATTTAGAACCAAAAGAATTCTTGTGTCTCCTTTGCCTCATGGCTTCAGGTTCTGTGTGTGTGTATGTGTCATATTTAGTACAATAAAAGCTGGATTTTGCCTAAAAAAGGAACAGTAATTTCAATATACTGCCAAATGGGCATTCCATGGAATAGGTGTTATTCACATGTAGCTCTTGATATTGGATCTGTTTAGTTATCATCTAACTGTACTTAGGGAGTAAAACTTTGGGAATAAATGTGTGTTGTCCATCACAGTCTTCTCAGCTAGCTGTATCTGAACTGCTGCCTAACTTTTCCTAGTTTATGTCTGGAAGTATAAACTAGGTAACTCACTATCTAGTGAGTGCATCCTGAAGTACAGCCCTAAGCAGACCTTTCATAATTGTTTCTTATGATAATGTGTAGATTTAAAAGGAAGATTCATATCCAATAGACCAAAACGTTTGAGACTTCTGAAGACATCTAATGGGAATCTTGCTACTGATATTCTCGTAGCACATGCTCACAGGTCAGTGTGCATATTGGCAGCATCTGTTTGATTCAAATGTAGTAACTATGATCAACACTGATAAATATGTACAATTTGTTTTGTCTGTAGGTTTGGTGCCCCAGAATGGTCCTGGTATTCTTTATAATGTTGAATCTGACATTGTTGAAGTGCATCGTTTTTATAAGCTGGAAGAATGTGTCTTTTTGTATGCCAAGTTATTTTAGTGTGATGCAGGACAAAAAAAAAAATGTTCTGCTGGCCTTGTTTGAGGATGCTGATATCATTTTTCATGATCCTTGTATTTATTCTTATTACTGAGTAAGTTTGTAGACAGAACTTGGGTAATTTAAATAAGAATTCAAAATGAGGTTATTGTTTGGTAAAATCAAGAAATATTTGCTCAGTGTTGTTACAAATCATGCCTTGATCTACATGGCCTACTTGACATTTCCTGACACCTCCCCAAGGAAGAAAAAGAGAGAGAGTGTGAGGTACTAGAGCCAAACTTGAATTCCTATCCATCATTTCTTTGCCAAGTCCTGAGAAACAGCTTTCTTTTCCCCAATTCATTAAAGTCTTGTCTGAATCTTTTATGCTGTTTTTTTAACCATATGTTCTCTGCTTAAGTAGCATTTCTTAAACCAACGGTGGTAACTGAAGTACTGTTATTCACGTTTTAATATAACCTCCTGCAGGGGTTAGAAATGGTGATGGTTGGTATAGGGACATGATCAAGTAGCTATGCACTGAGAAAATCTGATGCATTTCTCGGGGATTATTCTGCAATAAACACAGCAACACAAGAGAGAAGGGTCAGTCTGTTGTCCGGATGGCAGCAACGGTTTGTGGGGTTATATAGAGCTGAGGTTCAATTCCTCATAATGCCCAGAGTTCAAAGCACTTCTTGCACGTCCCCGTTGAATGGTTGATCCAGGAGAGAAGGGGCTGCTGTGGATGGGGAGGAGCCTGCCCAAATCCATTTGCTGGCACTGTTTTAATGTGAATACAGAGCACACAGTTCATGTGGCCAGCAGATGAAAGCTCTCGAACCAAGTGGGTAGAGAATTCAGCTAGAGAGGTGATGCCTTGCTCCCTGCTCCAAGGCTATTAAAATATTTTTCCAATGACTTTTTAATTAAGCAGTAAGCTCCTGCTAATCCCCTAAGGACATGGAAGACACCTATTCCTTACAGGACATTAAAAAAATCCTTCATGATTCTTCTTGGCTGCAGCTGAGACCTTTTTCTCTTTGGTCCAACTGTCTCCTATATACTGAGGGAGAATAAAGCCTGTCACTATTTTTGAATTTGTCAAGGAATCAACTCAGTGTGCAAGCAAACAACATAATAAAAGAAGTTTTAAATCTTCAGTAGGGAAATGTACCTGTTAAAGTACTTATGATTAGATATTGTTATAGTTACATGAAACAGTTTCACAAAAAGTGGAGTTTCAAGTTTTAATTTTTTTCACTTTAGGTGGTATTACTGTTCTGAATACCAATTTCACACATGAAATCTAGAGAAAAAAGTTGTCAATTGAATCCAGATTTCACAAGTTTCCAACTTGTTTAATAATGAAAGTTTCTTTATTAATTATTATTTTTGTTTATTCTTTATTAAAAATTTTGTCATTGAAAAACAATTATATGAGATTGCAAATAAAAGATAGAGAAAAGATACCCCTTCCTAAAGTCCTAAAATAGATAATGCTTATCTCAACAAGTAAAAGGAATGCATCATGGAATGAAATGTTAATAAATGTTTTCTTATCAACGATATTCTGTTAAGTCACTGTAGCTGCTATAGCATTTGCTTATAGGTATTCTAAAGATACATGTTACTTCTGACTAAGTGGAGTGCATGAACTGTTAAGGATAGATTAATCTTCAACTAAGACAAAATGTTAAGAATTTCTATCTTAGCTCTAAGTCACATCTTTGGCAAGCTGAAAAATTTCCTATAAGATTGGAAATACAAGTAGTAGATAAAGGTAGGCTGGTAAGCATGATTCATTAAAAATACATACATTTTGATATTGGTGAAATTATATATAAATACTTTTTTTTTTTTT